>JAMWET010003602.1:0-417500 GCA_024036415.1 Prochilodus magdalenae | reverse complement strand
TATGATTATGGTCACGTGTGAGCACTGGATATAAAAAATGCGATACATATATACACTCATCATCAAAACAATAGCTGCTATTATAGGTTACCAGGAACAATACATAGAAGACATTTCAGCATGGAGTTGTAGACGTTCCTATTGGTGTCCTGTGATAATTCATCCCGTGCAGCTTGAATCTTCTTACACAGTTGCTGCAGATTGTGTGGTAAGAGTGGAGGTCGAGTGACACCAGGCCTTCTGGACGTGCGACGCGTGAAAACAAACCGTTCACCCTGACGTTAGCCGCGGTGCCTCAATACAGACAATCTAAAGAACCATTTCAACATGTAAATGGATCTTTGAGTGCTTATGGTTCTGTATACTATGTTCTATATACTGTTTAAACTTTTGACTGGTAGTGTATTTACTAAAGAATGTCAGATAGAAAATCCAATCTTTCTGCTCCTTTACCTTCTTTTATCTGTTTTCTGCTCTTGTCATTCTAATTCAACATATCACTTTATTATGTAAAGAAATGGGTATGGTACATACTGTAGTAAAGGTTAGACCTCTTAGTTTTATGTTATGCAACACCTACCAATCATCCTAAAAAGCACACCAGTGATCTTTACCCTATTAGTGACAAGAATATAATATATTGTATATATCTTTAATATATAAGGGTACTTTGGGCTAGGCTTTATATACACACTAAACCACCTGATACACCTTTGGACTGATATAACTCCGTTTAGAATACCCATATAGCGGTGACTGCAGACCTATACTGACACTGAGGTCACATCTCTTAGTATGCCCCACCCCTCTACTATCAGCCAAAAACCTCTGACTAGATGTGCAATAGGGAAAGGAAAATGGGAGGTCATGCAGCATTTCACTGGCTTGTCTAAAATGCTATGTTAAAGCTCCAGTGTCTTTAAGCCCCAGCTCCAGATACCTTTGTGTGCTCTGATTGATCAGCTTGCATACTCTGTTCTGATTGGTCCACTGTCCGAGCAGCAACCTGCTGCAAGTTCCATCTTCGCACCACTGTAGCTGCTCCTATCGTGGTGTCGGTTCTGCTGTATCAGTTTGATCCAGAGTCCTGTATTGGAAGTCCAGTAGAACAAGCTGGTAGATCCACTTTCACAAGTTAGCAGTGGTCAGTTTTTACTGTTTTAGCTCTTTTTGTGTTGCATGAAGGCATGCCAAACTTGCCAGTAGGTGGGAAGTAAGGACTGTGTTATGAGATGACATCACCCTGTAACATAGAAAAGAGCTGGCAGTAAGGTTCTGTAGATGGGAGCATTTTATATGAAGCCTCTCAGGATGACTTTGTTTACATTTTAACCCTTTCATTTTGCAGAAATAAAAATGAAAAATGATGTAATTCTTCTTTAATCCAACAGACTCAGTCATCAAGGCTGTGCTTCATACCCGCTCATCCACACATGTTTTTCCAAAGCTGCTTTCTCTATATACACCCCCTCATGCCCCCACACACACATGGTGACATCAGAAAGAGATGGCGAGAGTGCGTATGGAGAAGCAGGGTGTTAGCAGACAGAAAGAGACAGACGCAGCAGAGGGAGGTGGTGGGGAACTCCTCTGCTTTTCGCTGATGATGATCAGCCTGTCATCTCCCCCTCTCCCTGGTGTACGCCATATGTCACACACAACCAGGCAAACAAACACACAACAGCACAATATGATCCTTGTTTCTTTTATGCTTTCAATTGACCATATATACTGTATATTAAACACTGTTATAAACATTAAAGCCATAATCATTTATTTAATTCTATATTACCATTCAAAAATTTATATTTCACTCCACCAAAAAATGTTTCAAGAATGATATACTCCTGAGACTGATACGGGCAATATCTATTGGGCTACACATACAGAAGTAGTGTCTCTCAGTATGGCATTTGGGCCTCCACATTTGCTAACTCAACATGCCAGACAGAATTGTTGATGTTCCTTCCGTCCATCCCATGCAGCTTGAATATTCCCACACAGTTCCTGAAGATTGTGTGGTAGGGGTGGAGGTGGAGCAACAACAGGTCTTTTAAACATGTGACACGTAACAACAAACCATTCATCTTGGATTCATTGCTCGTCTCCACTAAGACAAAAGCAGGACTCGCCACTACAGATAACCAGTTGGCATTCTGAGTCACTCCATGACAGGTCTGGCACAACACCATTGCAGTCTTTGCTGACGTGGACGTGGTATTAAGGACGTCATCGTAACAATCTAGGTGCATGTCGTCCTGCATCGTGTAGCCATCTGCCAATGGTGCTGGCCCTAACAGAATGACTCATGAAGAGCAACACTGCTTGCTGAATGTCTGCATTAGTGGCTGTTTGGTCAGTCAGGTACAGTGATAAGGCCTGTCCTTGTTTGCGGTTGGTTTCTTCTGGGTGCAACTATTCTTTTGAGTGTATACGTGCCAGTTAATTCATATGACTGTAAATGTCAGTGGCCAAGTGTGGCTATTAGAGCTGGGCATTCAATCAGGACTGTAAATAACTCTGTCAGAAACGAGGTAATAATCTCTGTGGTCAGAAAAACTCTGGAAAAGGACCTAGTTTAGATTTAATTTATTTCATGTATTAGTGCTTCTTTGATTGTGCCTGTAGGGTTATCTTCAGTCTTCTGTCTTTATATTTCAATAAAAAATAGTTTTTCCCAAAAAACAAACCCTGCACAGTACCAGTCAAATGTTTAGACACACAACTAACACCTCCAACTGATGAGAGTCTGAAACAAAACATATCCTAATATACCACATCTACTCTTGATGTTCCACAATATTATATTTCTCCATATCTCCACCTCTAATATATATTTAGTTATGTTTAGCACAGTGTAAAAGCTCTAGCTCCCCTTTCGGTTTAGTGAATATTCATGATGGACAGACCAATAGAATTGCTCCAAAACTGCTTGGAAATAAACCTTGTTATATATCAGCCTCCACTGCAGGTTCAGAAAGCCATTCTTCTTGCAGGATAGTGGCCAGGTCACTAAGTGATGCTGGTGGAGGTTCGTCCTTCTTGGTGGTATGCTGACATTACCCTGGATACCGTGGCTCTTGATACATCACAAAGACTTGCTGTCTTGGTCACAGATGCGCCAGCAAGACGTGCACCAACAATCTGTCCTCTTTTGCACTCTGGTATGTCAAAGGCCTTATGGGATTTGAATAGTATGTTGAGTAGTACTAGCATAATGTTAGCATGCACAAACATGTATTACTTATTCTAGATTAAACATGGACATCTAAAGTTTATTAATGATATTCCATATGCTTTATTGTAAGTTTGTAACAGACTAGGTAAGCACATATTTACCTGTGGGGAATGTTCAGGGCCTTTCTCTGCCTAAATGTTGTTTATTTTGATTATTTTGATAGTATCATTATGCTTCTAATTAACCTCTGGAGTTGACTGTCTGTTGCTTTCTTGCTTGATTGAAATGGAAAAGTTCAATGTTGTGTGTAGACACTGTTATTTACTCCCCAATCCATTTACACTATATTGCCAAAAGTATTCACTCGTATGCCTTCACATGCATATGAACTTGAGTGACATCTCATTCTAAACCAACAGGGTTTAATATGATGTCGACTCACACTTTGTAGCTATAATAGCTTCAACTCTTCTGGGAAGGTTTTCCATAAGGTTTAGGAATGTATTTATGGGAATGTTTGACCATTCTTCCAGAGGAGCATTTGTGAAGTCAGACATTGATGTTGTATCAGAAGGCCTGGTTTGCAGTCTATCTCTAATTCATCCAGTCATTTCTGGAACAGAAAGGGGCCATTCCTGTTTCCACAGAGTTGGATGCATGAAATTGTCCAAGATCTCTTGGTCTGGTAAAGCATTAGGAGTTTCTTTCACTGGAACTACAGGGCCGAGCCCAACTCCTGAAAAACCACCCTACACCATAATCACCCTTCCACCAAACTTTACTCCTGGCACAATGCAGGCAGACAAGTACTTTCTCCTGGCAGCTGCCTAATCCAGACTTCCATTGGATTGCCAGACAGAGAAGTGTGATTCATTACTCCAGAGAACATATCTCCAATGCTCTAGAGTCCAGTGGTGGCATGCTTAACATGACTGCATTCAGCGCTTTGCATTGTGGTTGGTGATGTAAGGCTTGAATGCAGCTGATCAGCCATGGAAATCCATAAATGAAGCTCTCTACACTGTTCCTGTTAATCTGAAGGCCAAATGAAGTTTGCAGCTCTGCAGAAAGTTGGTGACCTCTGTGCACTATACACCTCAGCATCCGCAGAACCCGCTCTGTTTATTTACGTGGTCTACCACTTCCTGGCTGAGTTGCTGTCATTCCAGCCACTTCCACTTCGTTATAATACCACTGACAGTTGACTATGACATGTTTAGTAGTGGGGAAGTTCCATGTTGCACAGGTGGCATCCTATCACAGTACCACGCTGGAATTTGCTGAGCTCCTGAGAGCGACCCATTCTTTCTGTAATGCGTGTAGAAGCAGTCTGCATTCCCATGTGCTTGGTTTGTGACTGATTGGCAGGAGGAACATTCAGGAGCATTTACACATCTGGACTGGCCCTCAAAGTCCCTAGATTTAAGTCCATGCGAAATCTAATTACAGCTGTTATTGGTGCTTGTGGAGGTAGTAGACAGTCACAGGTGACTCATGTTTGGTTTGGTGTATATGCATTTCCTTTATAAATGTAAAAAACCAAGTGCTGTCCCATTGGGTTTGAGTAGAACAGGACTGAAGGCCTTATATGCCAGCCTACCAACATAATTACCATAATTACAATAACAGTCAACCAATTACGTTCTGGGTGAGATCAAGCTTATAATATAAAACATATAACAAGTATGTGTAACGTACATGGCTAACTGTTAAAGATACTTGTGAGAAACCAAACCACGATAGTCTTTTCAAGTCAAAATATGTTTATATTGTATATTATTGGAATGTTTGGTAATGCTCTGAGGCCTTCTTTGTTGATGATTCAAACCTAATATGGTAGAAGGCAGAGCCAAAACTGTCACTGTCCAGTTGATTTTGATAATTGCATTGCATATTAACATCTTTCTAAGCTCACTGGACAAAAAAATGAGTTGCATGTTAAGGTGGTAGTAACTTCAAGCTGCTGCAGATGGTGCTGCATGAAGATGATGGGTCTATAAATACCTGCAGGGGTGTGTGTGATGAGATTCATAGATTGAGAAGTGAATGTCGCGCTCCATGTGTGGAAAATGGCTCCAAAGTAGATGTAAATGATTGGCTAAAGGAGTGATTGCACAAAGACCACAGTGTAAAGAAAGTAACTGAATCTGCAGGTGTATGAAAGCGTATGGTCATACGGGTCTACCAGCAGTGGCTAAAATCCCAGTCTACAGGAAATTCTCCTCGGAATTGTGCCAGGAAAGGCATCCGCCAAACTGCACAATTCTTTGAGGCAAGAGTGTCTGAACATGTGGGCTACATCCAGAAACTTGTCCAGTCCATGCCAAATCCAGCCACAGCTATTTTTGGTGCTTGCAGAGGTAGTACACACTTATATTTTATGTTACTGGATATTTATTAAGCAGCATTTGTTCACCTTGATTTATGCAGCCATGGCCTTTTTAGAGTGACATTTCTTATCTCTCCTTTATCTGTCCCCCCCACACACACACGGTGTGCGGCTTGATGGGGGTCTGGGGTGTCTGTACCCACGGCCTTTGGCTGCTAGTCTGACACACATGGGCCTGTGTAGCTCCTGTCAACAGAAAGAGATCCACAAATGTATCAGATCTGCAGGCGAGCCTGAACAGAGGGACTGCACTGACAGACAAAGATGCAAACAGATGGAAACGAGGGGAAAAAAGAATACATGAGGGAACAGACCAAAAAAGGGAAAGCAGAAATACAAGTCCCAGCTTTTTAATGAATTAATCATATACTGCAAAAAATGTGGACAAGTATTTCATTATGCATAGCAAAGATGATAAAACAAAACAGCAGAGAGGTCACGCAGAAAGAGGAATACGTGGAAAGAACAAACTGATTATAGTTTGGAGAAGAAAACCACAATACACAACTTCCCCATGTACCTGGTCAGCCAGGATCTGTCTGTGGTGACGTAGCTTACAGGTGATCTGTCTGTGGTGACGTAGCTTACAGGTGACGAAAACTTGCAGCCCACCAGTATCACATGCTTGTATGATTACAGATTTGCCTGAGAATATGTTAAAATGTTTAGTAATCACAAACTGATATTGTGCTTATGTTTTTTCGGACACTGATATATACCAACCAGCCACAACATTACAACCACCTCCTTGTATCTTCACTTATTGGCCATTTGCTCACTGTGTACTGGGTGAGCACTGTGCAGTTCTACAGTTACAGACTGTAGTCCATCTGTTTCTCTGTATACTTTATAACCCCATTCTTCAATGGTCAGGACCCCCACAAGACCACTACAGAGCAGGTATTATGTGGGTGGTAGATCATCAGCACTGCAGTGACATTGACATGGTGGTGGTGTGTTAGTGTGTGATGTGCTGGTGTGAGTGGATCAGACACAGCAGTGCTGTCGGACACCTTAGTGTCACTACTGGACTGAGAATCGTCCACCAACTAAAACTATCCAGCCAACAGTGTCCCGTGGACAGCATTCTGTGGGCAGCGCCCTGTGACCACTGATGACGGTCTAGAGGATGACCAACACAAATTGTGCAACAGCAGATGAGCTATCGTCTCTGACTGTACATCTAAAAGGTGGACCAGCAAGTTAGGAGTGTCTAATAGAGTGGACAGTGAGTGGACACATTGTGGAGGTCGGTTAAAGAGCCAGAAGAGGTAAAAAAAATCACGTTTTTCTAGTGTGTGTTTGAGCCTAATGTTACCAAGCACTTATGAGGGTTTGTCAGATGGTATCAGTTCTCAGATGTTTTGAAATGGTAATTTGACCTTCAGTGTTGAGTATTTTCGTCCCTCCCTGCTAGGAGGGAGAGGAGTCTGGTCTTGTAAGGTTGGAAACGGTGATGACTCGATTTAACATACTGGGTAGAAATACATCAAATGTGGTTGGTGCAAAAGTTAGGGCATATTTCTTGTTTTGATTTTATGTTTTTTACAATATTGTAGTGTATCCCACTGGCTCATTTGCCTATGCAGAGCGGCCATGTGAGGACCTTTGCACTCACAGTAGGAGCGACCTTAAAGTTTTAAATACAAGCATCACCAAAAATATTTTGGGAAGGAAGATAAAGGTTACCAAGAACAATAAATCATGATAAATTTAGACTGACAGGAGAATATTTATTGAGCTACAAAGAACACAGAAGTAGTGTCTCCCAGTATGGTGTCGCGCGGCCATGTTTGCTAATGCAACATCCCAGACATCTCAGCATGGAGTTGTAGAGGTTCCTAATGGTGTCCTGTGATAATCCATCTTATGCAGCTTCAATATTCTCACACAGTTCCTGCAGATTGTGCAGTAGGGTTGGAGGTGGAGTAACACCAGGCCTTCTGTACATGTGACCATTCATCTTGGCGCTGACCATAATGCCGTCCCACACAGATTGTTTGGTCATCTCTACCAAGACAAAAGCGGGACTGTCATTGTGAGACGATCCATGACTGTCTGGCACGACACCATTGCAGTCTGTGGTGATGTTGACGTGGTATTAAGAGCAGTCGTTGTAACGGTCTGCGTGCATGTAGTCCTGTGTTGTGCAGTCACCTTCCAGTGGTGCTGGTGCTAACAGGATGACTCATGGAGGACATGACTGTTTGCCAAGTGTGTGCAATCGTGATTGTTGTGTTAGTCAGGTAGGCTATCACATGTGCAGCCAAGCGTGAAGCTCATTAGCATGTCTCTCAATGTCAAACCTACCCACCATATTTCATTCTTGTCAGTTGATTCCTTCTGGGTGCTAGGCTATGGGGGTAACTTGTGAGTTTGTGTTATCTACCATGTGTGGACAACTTATAGCTGGAACTGACGTGCTTTCTATGTCAGTTGTTTTAACCAGTGCTGATGGAAATTCTTGCTTTGCTGCAGTGTTCCAACTAAAGAGCATTTGTCCAAAGCACTAGGCTTTCCATGCCTTCTACACAGACACCACAGAATCTTTAACTCAGTAAATACATAGAAATTCTGCTATACCAGCCACATTTAAGTGTGTTCTCATGCGTCCAGGTGTGTTCATTTTTGCATATGACTATAAATTTAAATCAGATCAGGTCATCAGGAAGCTTTGATGCTTTCTAATGCTGGGCTCAGAGACAGTCGGTGCAAAAACCTCATAAATCAGATCAATATTCAGTTTTTACATTGTTTAAAAGCTGTCAGTGTTTTTATAATGATGCATGGCTGGAGTTGCTAAAGTCAATAAGAAAAGGTTTCACAAACCATTTTCAAACACAAATCATGACAAGACAGCGACCAGCACATCTATATCTTTTGGATGGACAGTCTGCAATGGGTTTTACAGTTTGTGCCCATTACTCATGACTACCTTCAATGCTTTAGGTTAACTGTAGCACCATTTGTCACAGAAACAGCCCATGGGGTTGCCTTTACTATGTGTCTTGACCTGCATTCTCTGATCGTAGACATGATGGCTAAGTCAAGGTTGAGTATACTCAGTCCGGCTCTAGTTAAATATGTGTGGTGATGTGGTCATTATGTTTGCTGCTGGGCAGGTGCATACTCTGGTCCAGGCCTGATTTGAATGTGTTAGGTATGAGGCTGCATGTACGTTATTAGAGTCTGCAGGACCTGGGAACTACGCTAGTCACTGCACCGTCACACGCCGGCCTGACCTAGTTAGATGAAAGAGCAAAGACAGCTGTGGCACATTCCGTAAAAAATGTATGAGGTTCTTCACTCGGCATGTACGAGCAGTCATGTACGCCTCTGAACATGCAGACAGTTTAGTCGTACAATGCATTCCATGTAAATGAAAAACACATAAATAAGTAAATGAGTGTAAAACGCTGAGAAGACCTACACAAATAAAAAAAACACAAATAAAAAACACTATTAGCTTTAAATTTAAGATTTAAATCCCCTTATTAGTCCCACAGTGGGGAAATTTAGTCTCCGCATTTAACCCATCCGTGAAGTGAAAGACCCACAAACACACTCACTAGTGAACACACACACTAGGGGGCAGTGAGCACACTTACCCGGAGCGGTGGGCAGCCCTATCCACGGCGCCCGGGGAGCAATTGGGGGTTAGGTGCCTTGCTCAAGGGCACCTCAGTCGTTACTATCAGTTCAGGGAATCGAACCGGTGACCCTCCAGTCACAAGGCTGGTTCCCTAACCTCCAGCCCACGACTGCCAAACACTAGAAAGTATCTAAAGATGTTTTATTAAAATTCAGCATCATTTATTGACATTTTTTATGTTCAAAAATGTCAATTTTTTAATATATACATTTAAATATATACATTTAGCAGTAAACAGTATGACTCCAATGCTACACCACTTATACAGTCTCTACATCACTTATCGCAGTCTGCCACCCATCTTTAAAAGGGACTCGACATGTTCTGCTGCTTTTAGGTGCCAATGTTTCAACATTCTCCTCCTTCCTCTACCACCAATTTGGTCCAGGTCCTGTTGTTTAGGGAGGAGGCTCCACCCCTGCCGTCCATATCAAGCAAGATCTGTTAGGGTCTAAAGGCTTCAAGACCTGTGTCTTTGACGGGGCCAATGTCAAAGACTGATTATTTTTTAAGAAACTGTTTTCATTTAAACTGCACACCTTAATAATGATTATAATATCATTTTCCACCACCTTTTGCCTTTTCGAGTCTTTCTAGAAGTCAGTTGCCTCTAATGATCCAAGTAACCCCAAACACATTCAATAATACGGAGGTCTTACATAAGCTCACCAAACAAAAATTAGTCACATGTGACTTAAACGTACCTGATAGCATGTAATACTTCTACAAGCACCAGTAACAGCTGTGACTGGATTTGGCATGGACTGGGCAAGTTTCTGGATGTAGGCCACATCAATGTTCAGACACTCTTGCATCCAAGAATCGTGCAGTTGGGCCAGATTTGGTGGGCGCCTCCCTGGCACAGTACCGATGGGAATTCCCTGTAGACTGGGATTTTAGCCACTGCTGGTAGAGATGGTACTTCAGCTACTTCCTTCACACTGTGGTCTTTGGCATGCCCAAATGCAGTCCCTCCTTTTAGCCAATCATTAACATCTGTTTTAGAGCCATTTTCCACACATCGAAAGAAACCTTCACTGCACTGCATCACCTCTTCCCAATCTGTACATTTCATCAGTATATTTTTGGTCTATGTGAATTGTATGGTTGATTACCATGAACAGTAGTTTTGATACGTTTCCTTTAACAGAGAACCCGTTGACTCCAAACTTACTTGTAATATAAGCCAATAGACAAGTGTTAAAGCATCTGCCCACTGGCTTCTATAATAAGTGGGTTAAGTAAAAAGGTATTCTGTTCTATTCTAAGTACATGGGAATTATTATCCATGGTAATTATTATCCATGATAAGACCAACTTTGTTGAACACACTCTAGACTAGAGAAATAACAAGCTGAAAGAAAGGGCAACAAATTCAGGTTTGCTGAATGCTGAAGCTCATAGGGCATACAAATCACCCATCTTCCATTGTATTACTCACTACAGAGTTCCCAAACTACCTCTAGAAGCAAGAGTTGTGCATCAGGTGCTCCATACTGAATGGGTTTCTGTGGCTGAACAGCTGCACACAAGCCCAAAAATCACTATGAGCAATGGCAAGTGTCGGATAGAGTGGTGTAAAGCACCACCACTGGACTCTGGAGTACTGAGAACTTACTCTCTGGACTGTTAAATTATGGATAACATTTTGGCGGGATCTGAAGCATGCATTTGGGTTTGGTGGTTTAGAAACCACTGCCTACTGGAATGTACAGTGCCATCAGTAAAGTTGGTGGTGGGATAATGAGGCCTGGGGCTGTTTATCAGGGTTTGGGCTCTTAGTTTCAGTGAAGGGTGATGGTATTAGTGTTACAGCGTACAACATCTTATACAATTATATGCATCCAAATTTCTACAGTTCGGGGAAGAACTTTACCTGTACCAGCACAACTGTAACTCTGTGCACAAAGCCAGCACCATGAAGACCTAGTCTAATGAGTGTGCTGTGGAAGAGCTACAGTGGTCTTCAAAGAGTCCTGACCTCAACCCCACTGAACACCTCAGGGATGAACTGGAACAGACATCATGAGACAACATCAGTACTTGACTTCAGAATCAGCACAAGGCATATTACAAAGGCTTGTGGAAAGACTTCCCACTATGGCTGTAAGGTAAGGGGTAACTCTGTATGGCTTTTAAAGCCCATGGTTTTTATAATGGGATGTCCAACAAGCTTGTATAGGTGTGAGGGTGCGGCATCCACATGGCCCTTCTGTAAACTACAGTAAATGGATTTGTGACATTATAGGAAGGGTAATCTGGTTTGTATCCATCTCCATTTAATGACAATTCAAAGCACTTTCCAAACACGATGTGGTAATGAATCATATGAAATGATACCTGATTTGATTTTTAGTGATGAAGTGTGAAGTGACACTTTTTATCATGACTAATTCAATAGCACCATTGCAATGCTTCAGTTTCATGCAGAAAGATGTGAGGAGTCTATTTGAGCTTGTATCTGTTGATGCGCATGGTTCTCTGTTATGGTGAATGAAAGAGAAGCCGGGTAGACAGCTACGTGCATAACACATCAGTTTGTGGCCTGTTGTTATTATCTGTGCCATGTATGCAAGTGAAGATGCAGTAGGAGCACAACATCTCATTACTCTTATCTGAGCATAGACCCCAGGTAGGATCCACCCGCACAGACCACACAGAAAATACTTTACCGTCACTGTTTGAAGGTTGTAATCATTTAATGTATGTTTCTGGAACAGCAGACTGGACACACATAAATATTAAAGTGCAATATAAGCTCACCAGACCTAAAGTGAGCGACTGAAACATACCCAATAGTGTGTAATACCTCCACGAGCACCAGTAACAGCTGGGGTTGCATTAGGAAGGACTGGATAAGTTTCTGGGTGTAGGCCAGTGATCAGACACTCTTGCATCAAAGATTTGTATAGTTGGGCCAGATTTGGTGGATGCCTTCCCTGGCACAATTCTGAGGAGAATTCGCTGTAGACTTGAATTTTACCCACTGCTAGTAGACACGTATAACCATACGCTTCCACCTACAGATTCATCTACTTCCTTCACACTATGGTCTTTGGCACACCCAAATGCTGTCACTCCTTTTAGCCAATCATCAACATCTGCTTTGGAGCCATTTTCCACACATGGAACAAGACATTCTCACTGTACAACCTCTTCTCAATCTATCAATCCCATTACTCAAATCCCTCAGGTATTTATAGCCACCATCTGCAAGAGCCTGAAGTTACTACCACCTTAAACACGCAAGGTGAGCTTACTTAAGCAATTGAAAACCGTACTGTGCAACATTGCTTGTTTTGAGGCTGTCACTGTCTGAAAGTCTGATTTCTACAACTCAGACCAAAGTGCAGAAAATCCAGTACATGCCTGCCCGCTCAGTGAGGACAGCACAAGATCACAGACAGGCTCTCTATTAGGATTCGGTTCAGGTATTGGAAGATGACCTGTCGGAAAGATGACAGTTCCATTTGATGTTGAAAGCAGCTCTAGACAAACATGTTAAGTAAATTGTTTTTGGTGGTAGACGGAAGATGTTCAGATGTATTTTCTACTGCAGCGTTAATGGAATGTCTAAAGCAGCTCAATACATTTTTACACAGTATTACATATCATTGCTGTCCGAAGAAAAACAAGTGTTCTCAGAACAAATATCTTACAATGGGTTAATGCTAATCGCTAATGTAGGTTCAGGTAAAGAAGATTTTACTTGAAACTCAGAGCACTTCTGATGGTGTAACTGTCATGAATGTTGCCACAGTGTAAAAGAAAACTGCTAAGCTGAAATCATGCAGAAACAAACAAATAAACAAATAAATAAATATTTGGGCAGCAAAGTTACAGTACTGATATAAGGCTAGGCAGTTTTGGAGCAATTCTATTGGTCTGTCCCTCATGAATATTCACTTAACTGAAATGTGTAGACCATTTCAGTCTTCAAGAACTTGCTGTGTTAAACACTCTTCATCTGCATGATCCAGTAGTACTTTCTAAAAAATGGATGTCCTCATAAAAGACTTATTCAACATTTATATCACTGGTGGTGTAACTGTTAGAGAGGCATGTGAAGCCATAGAGGCAATGTCAGAAGTCTCGCCTTCCTCTGGTTTTGGAGATGTAGCACTAAACCATTGATGGCACCTTCTCCTTCAGCTTGTTATGATTCATAGCGTGAATGATTCAGTACTGTTGTGTGTGGCTCCTAGCCCTGCTCCATGTTTGCTGTTCTCCTACCATCAAGATTCTCCGTTTTGTTCTTTTGGTCTTTTCATCCATTTCATTTCAGCTACTTTTCTTTTGTGACTTTTTTTTCTTTTTTTTTGTCAGCTTTTTTTCTTCATTAGGGATTCGAACCAAATGTACCTTAATAAACAATACTCACAACTACATTCAGTTTCAGTGACTCAGCAGTTACAATATAATGATCTTGGCACTGAGTATGTAGGCAATTATGGAGTCACTTCAAAAGACCTCCAAAACTGAACTTTAGGCTGATAAAACAACTTGCAAATTGCAGTGGAGGTGGATTTAACAAGATCATTTTCTAAGCAGTTTTGGAGCAATTCTATTTGGTCTGTCCATCATCAATATTTACTGAACTGAAAGGAGAACTAGAGAAATACATAAAAGATTTGACTAAATATATATTGGAGGTGGAGATATAGAGAAATATAATACCGTTGTACATCAAGAGTCTGTGTGGTATATCAGGATATGTACTGTTTCAGACTCTTATCAGTTGGAGCTGTCTTTAAGATCACCAACAACATCTATTTCGTTGCATGTGTCTACAGTGCTGACTGGTAGTGCACATCACATCAACATCATGTCTGTTTAGCTTACTGCTTGATATAGTCTTACTGTGTGCACCATATCTGTTAAGTATAGTTAAGGTTAAACACTGTGAGGCTTGATGTTTGGTGGGTCATGACTGTAGCACTAAGCTAGCATTTTATTCCTACAGTTAAGGTGGACAGAACAGTAGTATTCTGGTAGTGTCATGCTTTGGCAGATTCAACTACCGTCCACTTTGTTGATTTCAAAGAACCACCGTAATGCTGATGATCAGTTGTGAAAGTTTGTTATCTTGGCATTGTACAATACCTTTGCAGCACCAACTCAGAGTTACGCTCATCGTCAAAAGAATAGTTGCACTTAGAAGGAATCAACAGACAGACATTGTAGACAATCAGCAAGCAGTGATGCCATTACAGACCATTCACACATCATAGACCATTATGACAACCCCTAACAACACGTCAACGTCACCACAATTGTGTTTCACCAGACTGATAGGCCAGTGTGGTGTTAGGAGTCTTGCCCAAGAACTCTTATTGGTGTAGCACAGCATAGTCACCCAGATTGGGATTTGAACCCCAGTCTGGGATTTGAACCCCAGTCTCCTACATGTGGGGGTCTCTCCCTGGCGTTATCCGCTGAGCTACACCAACCACACATGGGTGTCACACATTTACAGAAAGCCTGGTGTCACTCCATCTCCACCACTACTGCAAAAATCTGCAGGAACTGTGTGAGAATATTGAAGCTGCATGGGAGTGATTATCACAGGACACCATTAGGAACCTCTACAACTACATACTGAGAGACACTGCTTCTGTATGTGTAGCTCAAGAAATATCAGTCTAACTTTAGCATTGTTTAATGTTCCTGGCCCATTTTATCTTCCTTTCCAATAGAACTGCAATCCCACACTTCCTTCTGGATGCAGATACTTTTTTTGACGATGAATGTATAGAGAGACATACACACAGGGAGAGAAAGAGAGAGAGAGAGAGAGAGAGAGAGAGAGCCTGAACCTCAGTGAACTGGTGGCTAAGGCCATGTTCTAATGTTCTGAACACATAGGACATTCTTGGTTTGTTGGATTTCGTTTCTTAGTAGTTTGGCAGGTGTTTGGTAGTTGTACCTTCACTGAAAGGCCACTCTAAAGTCCATTATGTTGGTTTCATTTGAACACATTACTTTAGATAGCACTCTGCCTCTCCTTTCCCTGTCCCTCTTTCCTGGAGCGTTCCAACATTATGGTGTGGAATGGATTCAGAATCACGCATCCGTAGCACCCTGTCCCACGGTTCTCTCCTGTTGCTTTCTTTTCTCTCTCCTCTCATCCTAATACACTCCAGTGCGACAAGAAATAACAACTCAGCGAGGCTATGAATCAGCTCTGTAAATTGGTTTATTGTCTACGCTCCTTCTTTCTTTTTAGCTTTCTTCTCAGACTACTTGTTCTCTCTAGCTCTTTCATTTTCCACCACCTTTTGTCACTGAAAAGATATTCAAGTACATAGAAAGATAAAGGGGAAGTGATAGAGTGGCACAGAAAGAAAGAATTAGATGGATGAGGACAAACAGTGAGCTTGACAGGCAGTAGCGTAGAGACAGAGAGAGAGAGAGGGGAGTGAGGTCGAGAGAGGTTGAATCATCACTTAAAGCCACTCTCCCTTGATTTGTGTTAGATAACACCATTACTGAGAGAATCAGAGTTTTAGCTGTGACTAAGCTGCACTGAGAGATGTGCTGCCACCACTTATCCTTTTACCCAAGCGAGTCAGGCAACTGTGAACACGCGCACAGTTTTTCAGTGCAGAAAAAAAAAGGAAAAATCAATTGGCCATTTTCCTTGCAAAAACAATCCATCATTCATTTCTCTAGCTTTCTCTTTGCTTCCATTTCTCTGCACTCTCTCTATTGACAAATGCAAATGGTTTATTAGCTTACCCCGAAGGCTACAAGCCTGCAGTGTTTGGCTTCTCATTAAGGGCAATCAGGGAGGAGAACCCTAATAGCATAGACTAATCAAGCTCCAGGCCTCCAGCATCACCAATAATATCAAATCATTAGCCTTCAAGACTCATCAATACATCTATTACACTTTCATCTGCCCTGTGTTGGGTTTGGGGACTTGGGACTGAAATGTGAACATATATGAGTACGTCAATGGAAATGTACTGTTCTTATAGGTAGGTCAATAGAAGGCCATGGAATGACCCTTTCTACAATTACCATCTTTAAACATGTTCAAACCCAACAAGCCATTTCATAAGGGAAATATCAATCGATATCGTTCAGTCAATGTAATTCAGTTGAACCGAAACAAACCAAATTGGTAATACAGAGGCAGGGTCAGAACGGGGGTTATACGGTGCAGATCAATCCACCTTAAACTCACCGTCACAGTATTTCTCCTGATATACACCATTACTTCTTCGCCCATAACTGGCGAGCCTTTAAAGAGAGCCTTCTAACTAGAGATGGAGCACTGGTCTGTCTCAGAGTGGGGCTGTAGCAAATTGGTCCGCCCAATGGTTCTTTAGAGTCTAGTAACTATGCCAGGGATAACACATCAATATTTTTTAGTCTGAAAACTTTAGTCTGAGCCAACATGGGCCCCCCTGGAATACCAGGGTGTATATCGCACACAGCTTTCATGTGACATAATCATGACAGTCAATATGCTACAAACAATGTACCTAGGTGATGTCCCGTCAGCTTAACTAGTATATTCATACATGCAGCTACTGCAGTTCATGTACTTATGATTCACAAATGCATGAAAATTGCAAGAACAGTAAATTAATACTATCCAGCCAACTGTGTACTGTGGGCAGTGTCCTGTGACCACTGATACAGATTCAGATGATGACCAACACTGCAGCAGCAGATCATTTCTGACTGTACATCTACAAGGTGGACCAGCAAGGTAGAAGTGTCTAATAGAGTGGACAGTGAGTGGACACCCCAGCCACACTGCTTGTCTGAACTACTCACACCAACACAACACACACCAACACATCACCACCATGTCAGTGTCACTGCAGTGCTGAGAATGATCCGTCCATGATAACTGCTCTGTGGTGGTCCTGTGGGGGTCCTGACCATTAATGACCAGGGTAATAAAGTATACAGTATATATGTGTTTACAAGTTCCTGTTTTACTGCTTCTCACTGCAGGCAAACAGATTGATCTTCTCTACTATCTGAGATCAAGCAGTTGTTGTGAAGGATATACAGTATCTGTCACTGTGATTCAACATGGACGCTTGAATTGGACTGAAATGAAACTAAAGATGAAGCAACATCAAAAGTGTTTCATGACTTAAAAGTTTGAGTCTTTTTCTGAGTTGTTTTTTTATCATGCCTCCATCCCCTTCAGTCCTGTTGCTCTGAATGTTCACTCAACTGGCTGCAGCCTTAATGCACAGTTACGAATGGATGTCAGCTCTGTGTAGCTTCAAAATCTCAGGCAAGACGACTGTTTTCCCCTTTGTGCCTCCATATCTTTCTTCTGCGCTCGAAACCGATCTCTGTTTAACCATTCTATGAACCAAAATATTGATGTTCCAATCATTAAAAATCACTAGGTACACTCATCGTCAAAAAAGCAGCTTCAGAAATAGCTGCACCCAGAAGGAATCAACCGGAATGAAACTTTGTGGGTAAGTTTGACATTGTGAGACATGCGAATGATTTAAGTTTCACGCTCAGTCATGCATGTGATATAAGCAAGGATGGGCCTTACTGCCATACCTGACTGACACAAACTCCATGATTGTTGACATTCAGCGAGCAGTGATGCCCTCCATGAGTCATCCTGTTAATACAGTACCATTGGCAGATGCCTGTACAATGCACAATTTTTATTGGAGTGCGGCACTTAATCCTGTTTGTCATGTGCATTGTTAAATAACATTAATAACCAATTTGCAATCAAACCATCACAAATCCTTTAGAATATCCTAAATATCCAACGCAACCAATGTAATCTCTTTTTGCCTTTTTTTAGAACATCTGGTTTCCCTTTAAGTGTATTTCCTAGGGACTGTTTCAAGGTGTGAAGAGGCTATGGAGTCTGAAAGCCAAAATCTATTGGATGTAAGTGGCCCTTATCCATTTATAGTTTGAGATCTCTTCAGTCCGCCAATATGGGGGAGGGAAAATCTTGTCCATTCTGAAAGAGGGACTCTTCATGGCTCTTTAAAATGAACTGTCAAAAATATCTCTTTAAAAGATCCCATATCGCTGTCTGCCTGTGCTGGGAGCACTCTTTCACCAAAGCAAAAAAAAAAAGGAGGTAAAGGAAGTGCTTCAATCATCTATAGTTGAAGCATCATCCTGTTGTAATTGCCTGGGCTCAATAGGGCTTCACTCCTGATAATAGCTACACAATAGATAGATAGGTTCTTACTGTACCTCACTTGCTTACACTCAGGCATGGCATATAATGGAAAATCTTGGCAAGTAAAATGGTCTTATATCTAGCTGGTATATCATCTATTCTTTTACTAGCTTTAAGCGGTTTTAGTGAGTTAAATAACATATTACTACTAGGAGATATTTCGGCTTGTGTCAAGCATGTGTCTTAAAATAAGCAAAATTATAAGTCTTAATACAAGTAAAATCACATAACCATACCATCTAATGGCATCATATGCATTATGAGTGGTCATGACAAATTATGTTCAGTGATATAACAACATCATGTTGATCAATATCATTTTGTAATTAATTTGGCAGATTGATATTGGTTATAATATAATATAATATAATATAATATAATATAATATAATATAATATAATATAATATAATATAATCATTAATTATAAGCATAGAATATAAGCACATTGACAGAAATATGTGATCTTGTAAAACAAATGCTCAAAAACATTTTAAATCTCGTTTTATTTTAATCATACTAAACTTCCTCTGATCAAGGTATATGGTTATTGTATATCTGTATCATGATGATAGCACCTATGGATGTATAGTTATGATTTAGTACTTGTTAGCCCTTGGGGACTAGCAAATGTTTTTTTATCTCATGATTTCTGTTTCAATAAATACTTTCAAATGTTTTCAGATTAATTTCTTTATGATAATATAAGAACAATACCATGGCATGTCTTTCTGAAGGCTTTGCTGTTCTTTTCTTTTCTTTAAATAAAGCTGTATGATGTAGATTCTCAGGCTCTGCATATAAAAAACTTATCCAAAAAGACAGAGATGATGTAATAAACGAATACCTAATCTATTGCACAGTAAAAGTTACCTTAATAACTACCTAGTTGGCTAGCTAGCTAACTAGCTACCAGGAGTTAGCATCAGTACCTCCCACATTAAATATGTTAGGAAAAGCTGGAAAGACTACGAAGTTGTTATTAAGGGAAATGATACACTGTCTTATAAGTGAGCTGCAGAAACCAGCCCTACAAACAAATAACATAAAAAGTTACTACAAAATAAACTGCAGTTTTACTGCAGTACAGTGCAGCATAAAGCAGTTTCCTTTGCAGCTTGTATACTGCAAACTAAAGAATACTGCAATATATGTTTGCTAAGGACCTACATTAGTGAAGAGAACTGCATAATTATTTCAGAGCTGTAGTTTTTCTGACTGGCGAGAAGCATCGTAAAACTGCAGTATTATTTTGTAAGGCTGTCCACTTTCTGCCTGAAGGAAACCTTTACTACCATCACAGCCTAGTTAGCTAGCCAGTGTTAGCCCTGCTTACAGCAGCAAATTAAACTCCTTAAGTCATTAACTGATGCAGGGACTTTAGACTTTCCTTTATAGCTCATTCATTACATTTGATTGTTGTAACAATTGGGTTGCAAGTGCAAAGTGGATTTTTTGGAATGAGTCCGGGTAACTGGGGTCAACACACAGGAAGGTACGAGTAAAGACATATCCATAACTTAACGGATAACGGAAGCAAAACAGGTTTAGAACTAACACCGGGGCAGCAGCTTAGAAATCATAAACATACAACAGACCAAACCAACACAGGGTGAAAAACACAGAGACTTAAACAGACAGGGCAAACAAAGGGGTCCAAATACACGTCCTAATGGTTAACAGATAGGTCTCAGGTGTGGGAGTGGGCGGAGCTAAGGGAAGCAGGAAGAGCTGTGCTAAGACAAAGTAACCAATTGTCATGAACAAAGAACTCGAACCGACGTGAGCAGAGCTAGACAGCAAGTCGGTTTATTAAACAATCGAACTGTCTAGCCAAGCAGCAACATACAAGGGAGATTAGGGTTGCCAGCCATCCCGTATATTACGGAATCATCCTTTATTTGGCAATTATATGTTGCGTCCCGTATTAAACCAGTACAAGGCACGTTTTGTTCCGTATTTCCGTAAATGTCCGATATACACGTCGTCGCACATGAACTCCCCCCAGGTAGGAGAAGAGGTAGTCAGGGACAAAATGGATCGAAACCAGAAAATAGATACACAGAGAATTAAAATTTTGCAATATGGTGGCGTTACTATGGAGATTATGTACGGAAGTGAATTAATGAAAGCTGGAGGCTAGAACTCAGGTGACATGGAGCAGGTCTGATTGGATGGCTGGGGACGTGTGTGTGACATCATTGAGTGAAGCCCTCTGGGAAGTTGAGTCCGGGACAGTGAAGGAGCCGGGAAGACCCTGAAGCATGACATCGATTTTTACAGGAAACAGAAACAGCAGCATCATGTTTGAGAAGTGCTCACTGAATACATGTTCTGTGTGGGTGTAATATACTCTGGTTTCTGTCTAGAATTTAAGGGGCTATACTGTGGCTTAGGTGCTCTTATTACCTGGGCTTACCATCCAAGGGGCATCCTAGGGCATCACGTTAGACAGGGCTGTCTCTACATTGGAACATAATACAAAAGGTTTCCTTAGTACATGTTTACTGTTTGACTGCAAGAGCAAGATTAACCTCATTAGAAAGAAAACACAGATGTTGGTTCTGTTGGGTCATTAGGTAAATTTGAGTCATCCCATTCATCATGAAAATTTCACGTAGTGTAAAAAACAGCTG
This sequence comes from Prochilodus magdalenae, assembly GCA_024036415.1. Classification (NCBI taxonomy): domain Eukaryota; kingdom Metazoa; phylum Chordata; class Actinopteri; order Characiformes; family Prochilodontidae; genus Prochilodus; species Prochilodus magdalenae. The sequence goes on along the minus strand of JAMWET010003602.1, from coordinate 396,451 downwards.
GTGTTTGCTAATGATGAAAAATAGCGTTAAATAAAATATGACAAAATTGAATTGAATTGGTAACCTTAATAATATAATAAATAATAACCTTCTAACATAGTATTTCTGTTAGTTCATTAAAGGAGTCGACCTCGGCTTCTGTATTCATCATTTTCAGGATCTTCTTCACTTACGTAACCCAATATAAATATACAGTATACTAAGTCTGAGTTTTTATTGAATCTAACCATATCAATCAAACCTGGCTTTAGCTCTAAAGATGTCTACCTCAAATTCAGTGCTATAATCATCATTTGTCACTTTATATAATTTCCCAGATTAACCAGCGAATGCCTTCATTTGAATGTGAAATTCAGTGCAGAACAGATTAGACTGATTACACTGAACTGATTTTGATTAGCTGACTGCTTTTCTCTGATTAACAGCTCTTGAATGTTGTTGAACAACTGTTAATAGAGCTCAAGTGTTGTTGAGCAGTGTTATTGTCCCAATAATGGAAATGAGCGGTCTCAGTTTTATCTGGGTCATTTTGCGCTAGCTGTTTAAAAGGCTCAGCCTCTGCTTCTAAATCCACTGTCTTCACAACAACTGTTGTTCTGAGGTGGATTGTAGTACTGTTCTTGAGACTGGTCTCAGAACATCAAATTAGTGGTCTTGAAGTTCTTTCCACTTTGCCATTGTCTTAGCCTTGGCTTACAAAGGACACCAGATCAGCCGGGTGAAAACCTCAGTCACTGCCAAAATCAGCACCTATCAGTGTTCAGGGTGCATCACTATCATATTAGCATGTTACATTAAATAATTTCTTGTTATATATGGAAATAAGATCTGGTCTTGGTCTTACCTCAACCACTCCTTTTCTCTGTCGTTAATCTGATTTGACTATGTTGTCATAGTCATGACTTGAGTTGTCTTGGTGTTGATTTGACTCTGGTCTTGGCTTTACTCTTATTTGTTTTGTCCAGGTATTGCTTTAATTTGTTTAACTTTCACTGGATTTGTCCAGATCTTGGTTTTGATAAGTCCAGGTCATGGTTTGGCTCATACTTGATTTGTAAAGTCTTTGTTTGACTTTGACTACATTTGAGCTGGTCCTGGTTTGACTCGTACTTGATTTGTCCTGGCTGTAGTTTGACTTGCTTGAATTGTATAGGTCTTAGTTTAATTTGTACTGGTCTTTGATTGATTCAGTACGGTGGCCGAGACAGCCCACTGCACTGCAAGTTAAAAACGCGCTGCAAGATCTGAAAACACAAGCATCAAAATGAGACCGCTTGCAAACCATTAACCGAACGCACTGCAAAGTCTCAACCGCGCAGCAAACACTGACAACACATGCAGCTTCAAAAACACATGCAAAAAGCCTCAAAACACAACAGAAGTGTTTCCAAAGGACACTGAAAGTGGACAGACTCATTCGAGAGCGGGCTGTGTGGACCTGAACGTAGAGCCAAGATAGACCCAGTTGCAGCAAAAGTTTTATCTGTTCATTAATGAACATTCATTCGGTTTATTGGCCAGTTTCTCGTGTTTTATGCAGCCCGCTCTCGAATAGGTGCTTCTCGGTCTCATTTTGATGCTTGTGTTTTCAGATCTTGCAGCACATTTGACTAATGTTGTGCAAGTTGTGTCATTTTGATGCTTGTGTTCTGAGACTTTGCAGCTCGTTTTTAACTTGCAGTGCGTTGGGCCACCTTTCTCGGCCACCGTAATTCAGACAATTTGTTGTGGTATTGGTTTGAATTTGTTTCGATTTGTTCTGTTCTTGGTTTGAGTTTAATGCAATTTGTTCTGGTCTTGGTTTTAGTTTGACTGGATTTGTTCTGGTCTTGGTTTGAGTTTGACTCGATTTGTTCTGGTCTCGGTTTGAGTTTGGCTCGATTTGTTCTGGTCTCGGTTTGAGTTTGACTCAATTTGTTCTGGTCTCGGTTTGAGTTTGACTCGATTGGTTCTGGTCTTGGTTTGAGTTTAATGCAATTTGTTCTGGTCTTAGTTTAAGTTTGACTGGATTGGTTCTGGTCTTAGTTTGAGTTTGACTGGATTGGTTCTGGTCTTAGTTTGAGTTTGACTGGATTGGTTCTGGTCTTAGTTTGTCCCCAACTTTACCCAAACATTACATTACAGTGACACTACAGATATGTTTGTCAGTTAAATTCCTTCCCGGCTTTAAAAGGTTTTTTCAACTCTTTGGTATTTGCTATGGTTTTGCTAGAACTCCACACACACACTAAAACTATACACGTTTGTTTAAATTTTTTTTTGAATATTGCTTAGATATTTGCTGTGCGCTAGCAGCAGGTGGAGGTGCAGTGTTCTTTGTAGAGTAATGCTTCTGAAATTGTTTTATGTGAATGAGTGTCAACAGTTGCTCAGCTGTTACTGCAATGATAACACTGTGTGTTCCAATAATCATGCTGAGATTGTACATTATCTGTATTGCAGTCATCAAACAGAGTTTTCATTAGATCTCTCACAAGCTCATGCTATGTTTCTAGATCAACTCTCACCACTTCTTTCAATTGTAACCTGAATGTCCATTAGCATGGGCTTTACTGTTTCATCAACAAGCTAACTCTTAATTTTTATTCTCGCTCACCTGCTGGTTGTTTTTGTGCTATTTATTAGAAGTTTCATTTTGAAGTTTCAGAAGTTTTGTCAGTCTCTCCTTTTGTGTCGACACTGTACTGTACATGCAGACACAGGCCATCCTGTCAAATTGTGGACCTCAAGTGTGGAGTATCTACACCCAATGTGTATTTTATCAGCTCCACTTACCATACAGGGGCACTTTTGGGTTGATTTGTAGTGGAGTGACACCCGGCCCTCTGGATGTGTGACGCATGACAGCAAATCAATAATCTTGGCACTGACCACGGTGCCCCCACACACCACCAAGACAAAAGTGGGACTCGTCACTGAAGATTACTCGCTGCTGCTCTGAGTCACATACTATGGTAGTATCAGCACAACCGATGTGGCCTGCAACCTTCCCGCTTCATGGTGGAAGCTATGTATTCTCTATTGATTTTAGCCTAACCAATGTAAGCCATCCGTAACAAGCTTGCTAGGTGTCTTGATACAAAGTCTATGATATCAACTAATGTAAGGTCAAAGTAACTGCTTGTTGGATGTTTTCTTCCAGATCCTTTTTGTCGCTGGTGTGTGCCTTCTTCTATCCACTGCTGTCAGCAGCGTGCTATGGTAGTATCAGCACGACTTTCCAGAATCCTACAATGCGACTGCTCTCCAACCTGTCCAACTGCTTGAATGGGTTTTGAACTATTCTCTGAGGCATATTTCACTTAGGAAGTATGCTACCAACACAACAGCATGAGTCAGCATGAAACGCAGGCACAACAGGACAATCTTATATAGGCAGTCAGGTACAGCTGTAAGCCACGTCTTCGCCTATGTCACGGCAGAGAGTGAAACCTGAATGATACGCATGTCTCACGACGTCAGTCCTACACACAAAGTTTCTTTCCTGTTGGTTGATTTTTTACCGTTTGGGTGCAGCTATTGATGATTTCTTTTGGGTGCAGCTATTGATAATGAGTGCATATGATATATTATATATTAATTGGCTGGGTTGATTTGTCTTGGTTGCTATTCTGACCCAAGACTTAATTTGTCATACTCCCTGTTGTGGCTTAGACTTGACTTCTACTACTATTTGACTCTAACATTTTGATGAATGAATACAATATATGGAGCTGTCAATATATTATCATTAGTTATCATTATTATCATAAGTATCATTAGTTGTCATCTGTCGTCAGTATATTCCAAAGTATAAATATAATATTGTAATATTATGTTCAGTGCAATCTTATCGTTTTTTATATGGATTGTTTTTTTTCCAGGAGTACTCCCAGCCCCACCTCTCTGAGTTTGACACACTGTTTTTGAAATTAAAGCTGACCCCCTGAAGCTGACATTTAGGATAGACGTGTACTATTCTATCACGTACGAGGCTACCTTTATATTTTTCCATGCAGTTTGTCTCCCCATAGACTTCCTCGCTGTCTCTATATTACTTTGCGCTCCATTGCTCCTATTCATTCACTCCACTTGTCAGGTGAAATTTCAAGGGTGGTTTCAATGAGGTTTAAAACTTTCCAAAGTGCATCTACAGAAAGAAAGGAAAAGTCAGCTGTGTCCTCCACTCGGGGTGTCATTTAATATCAGTATCAATTTTACACTGCTCTTATGCTGCGCTCTGAGAATCTCAGAGCTACCTGCTCTGAAAAGCTGAAAAACTGAGGGAAAAATGAAGCCTACAGGGGAGCATGTGATATTACAGCCTCAAATGGAATGATTTTCCACCATAGCTGATGTTTTATGTTATTCGCTTCTGCTTGTATTTACCACTAATTAAAACTGGCTGCATTCACTGCCTACGGCATGTAAGTTATGCAATCTACAAGCATTCTGTGGTAGCTTTGATTCTTACACATCATAGGTTTATTTATTCACTATTAGACTTTACTGTATATACTGTATATCTAAACTCCTGGACACTCTCAGACACTTTACTGTATATACTGTACATCTGAACTCCTGGACACTTTCAGACACTTTACTGTATATACTGTACATCTGAACTCCTAGACACTCTGGTCACTTACTGTATATACTGTACATCTGAACTCCTGGACACTCCACTCCACTTAAATACCAATATTTACACATGTTTATGATGTTAATTCGGTCATTTATCTGCTGATAACTGCGCCCCTTGCACAATCATGCACATTTATTTATTACTATTGCACTGTCTTTTCTCAATCTACAGTTATATTTGTATTTCTTGTATATATTTCCTGCCTCCTTGCTAGGTGAGATATTTATATATTTATATATTTATCCATAGTGACCTGTACTATGTATAGTTTATAGTTAACAGTTAATAATACTGCTGCTGGCACCGACCCATTTAGGTTTTTCATACTGCACAACCCTGTTTTTATTTTCTTAATTTGTATTTGTATCTGTGCTGTTTTTTGTGAAACCACTACTGGCTGCTTAGTTTCCTTCAGGATCAATAAAGTATCTATCTATCTATCTATCTATCTATCTATCTATCTATCTATCTATCTATCTATCTATCTATCTATCTATCTATCTATCTACACTGACCAATACTATGGAATAATATGGAATAATATGGAATGCTATATAATTATTCTTGCTGATGTTTTATTTGATTATTTTCTGCTTGTATTTACAGCTAAATATATCTAGCTGCATTCACTGCTACAGTCTACACACATTCTTTAGCATCTTAGATTCCCTCAGTGGCCAACTCATATGGAATATTATGGAATGATAAAGAACATTTTGGAATATTATGGAATACTTCTTTCTATTAGTTATCTGACTTGTGTTTCCATGTTCTAACATGTGCCCAGCTATAATGTCAAGAAAATTATTAGTAACATTTCATTAAGCAGTTTTTTGTTATTTTTGTAGATGCTATACAGATAAAATACCTAAACTGTTGTACACAAGCAGCTTTACATCTATATTAGGGTGATGGAAAGGTCTAGTATATATACTCACCAAGCACTTTATTAGGTACACCATCTTGAATCTATACTCACTCTCCATTTTGCCATTTCCACTGAGCATATAGGAGCACTTTGCAGTTCTACAGTTACAGACTGTAGTCCATTTGTTCCTCTGTATACTTTAATACCCTGTTCCTTAATATTCAGGACCCCCACAGGACCACCACAGAGCAGGTATTATGTGCACATTCTCAGCACTGCAGTGGCACTGATGTGGTGGTTATGTGCAAGTCTGTTGCACCGGTACGAATGAATCACATACATTGGGGAAAGGCATCTTCAGAAATTGTTCCCCATCTTTTTTCCATCTCCACCTCCACCCTTCCCAGGGTGTGCTGGTGAATACATAGCTTCACTGTGGAAGGTAAAGACTGATATTAAGCTAACCAGCCTGCTAAGGTAAGCCATTTGTTACAAGCTCGCTAGGTATCTCAAAACAAAATTTACGGAATCAAGTAATTCATTAAGAAGAGGTGGTACAGTGCAGTAAGTGTCTCGTTCCCTGTGTGGAAAATGGCTCCAAAGCAGGTTAATGACATTAAATGGCTAAAAGGAGTGACTGCATTTGGGTGTGTCAAAGACCATTGTGTAAAGGAAGTAGCTGAATTTGCAGGTGTACGGAAGTGTACGACCATACAAATCCATCAAATGGCTTGATGGATGGATGTTGGATATAACACTCAAGTGTACCATCATACAAGCACAGTTGGAGGACTTAAATGGATGTAAAGCTGAGCTTCTCAGAGAAAACATTCCAGCTTGCCTGAAAGAACTCTTAATGTTCATATATAAATATTTAAAATAAAGACATATTTGTGATCATAAAAGATCTATTTCTTTAATAAATATAATTCAAAACATAAACTAGCTGGACATATTGGTCAACACAGTGTGATGTCATGGTTCTGGGTGGCACTTCAGACCCCTGCCGTCTTCCTTCATCTGCTGACAGCTGGCAAAGGGGAGACCCTGGTGAAGATCCAGTCATTAGGGGGCCGATTATGTTTGTGCATGTGTGGGCGTATAACCACAAGGAGCGGGGGTTAACACTGAGCTTTTGTGCGGATCCACCTGCACACCAGACTCAGGGGAATAGAGGTAGCAGAATGTCATATTATCTGTGATCATATGGATCTGTTATTGAGGTCTGACCATCTGTCCTCCTCTCATCAGCAGAAGAGTGATGTGTTTGATTTTACGCTTTACAGCACCACATTTATTTTTCTGTTTGGCTCTTGGTATTGATTCGAAATGTATCTATTTGAGAACTATTGTTCTGCAGGTCAGTACCTCTTTATGGGGTAATGGGGAAAGAATATATATATATATATATATATATATATATATATATATATATATATATATATATATATATATATATATATATATATATATAGATAGATAGATAGATAGATAGATAAAAGTTGGTAATAAGAAGCTGCATGTCAGCATGAATGTAATTATATATAAATGTTATGTTAAATATGTATATCTACCTTAAAATATGCAACAGCTTTTTATTTGCCAGCTTCTTGTTGTTCTTCTTGCTGTTCCATCTTAAAAGGGGCAGCAGTTATAATGGAGATGGGGTCATTTGGAACTGTGAAATTTGAACAAGAAGCTAACAAGAAGCTGCAAAAAATTGTATTTTGTTGCATATTTTAGGGTAAATATATATATATATATATATATATATATATATATATATATATATATATATATATATATATATATATATATATATATATATATAGTTACATTCTTATGCTGCATACATAAGGCTAATGATGTAATAAATCTGATGATTTTAATGGGTTATGGTTAAAAATGTGTTTCCATGTGTTTCCAGTTGTGTCGACATCATACAGTTCATACAGTCTCATATAGCTGAGAACCCTGCTTTATATAGACAGCACGTGGTTTGAGGGAGAGGAGGGACTTTAGGTGTGTTTTCCCATTTAACAGAATAAAAATAGATTATTTGACCTTTTTGAATGAGCACAAAGCACTTAGAACAAGAGTGGGTTCCTAAAAGCATCAGGGCCGTGATTAAGAGCTCTTCAGCCTCTCTGACTTGGCTCACGTTTACTGTTTATGCAAACAGAAGAATAAACAGGAGTCTAGATACTCAGCTTTGCTGCACACTGTAAGGGAGTCTCGTCGGCGTTTAGCCGAACAGTCTAATGCAAACATTTTAACAGCTGTAGTCATGTGATGTGATGTTGAGAGTATGTTTAATATGGCTATTATTTGAAGATGTCAGTGCACAGCTTATACAATCTTCCTCAAAAGAACAGTTGCACAAATGGTTGCACCCAAAAGGCATCAACTGACAGGAATAAAACTTGGGTGGTTAGCTTTGACATCATGAGCCATGCAAATGATTCAAGATTCATGCTCAACCACACATGTGATGTAAGCAAGGACAGGACTTCGCTGTTGCTGACTGACCCAATAGCCACAATTGCAGACGGATTTCTGGCGCACAGCTACATGCACAGTCTGTTACAACGGTCATCTGCTGGTCATCTTCAGTGACGAGTCTCGCTTTTGTCTTGGTGAAGACGGCCAATGAACCTGTGTGTGGATGCCATACTGAGAGACACTTCTTCTGTATGTGTGGCTCAGTAAATATTGTCCATATCGGTCTAAATTTATCATCACTTATTGTTACTGGTAACCTTTATCTTGGTCAGGACCACCACAGAGCAGGTTTTATGTGGGTGGTAGATCATTCTCAGCACTGCAGTGACACTGACGTAGTGGTGTTGTGTTAGTGTGTGTGGTGCTGGTGTGAGTGGATCAGACACAGCAGTGCTGCTGAAGTGTTTAAACACTGTGTCCACTCTATTAGAATCTCCTACCCTGCTGGTCCACCTTGTAGATGTGCAGTCAGAGACGATAGCTCATCTGCTGCTGCACAGTGCAGTGTTGGTCATCCTCATCCTCTTGGCTGGATAGTTTTGGTTGGTGGATGATTCTCAGTCCAGCAGTGATACTGAGGTGTTTAAAAACACCTAATAAGCAGTATATATATTTATATATATATAAATATATATTTACTACTTCACCTAATTCCTGGACAAGCTTTATGTTATTGTGACCAGTTTAACGTGGAAAGAGTGTGAAAGATACAGTACCATATACAACTCTGAAACAGAGCTTCGCTGTTGTTGCTGCTCTTTACTTTTGTGGAGCAGAATATTTCACCAAATATGTAAATTTTATAGCACCGCATTTATAATAAGGACAGAGATTTGTTTTATGGTTCAGTGAGTGGCTTTGTGACTGCTGAGGACAGAGCAGAAGGGCCATCTGTTTATGGGAGAGTTGTGCCCAACAGATTCGTCCAGCCGCATGACACAGAGAGAGAGAGAGAGAGAGAGAAAGAGAGAGAGAGAGAGAGAGAGAGAGAGAGAGAGAGGCTTGTGAGGTCATCTGACCCTTTAACCTTGTCCTGGTCCTCCACAGACCCCAACCCATCAGCTCTGTGCCAAACAAAGGCTGGAAGATCACCAAGTTTTGAACTAATGCCCCCTTAACCGAGAGAGAGAGAGAGAGAGAGAGAGAGAGAGAGAGAGAGAGAGGCAAAGAAGGAAAGAAAAAGGGAGAGATGAAACACAGGAAAAGAGAAATCAGATCTGTGCAAAATAAGGACTAGAAAACCATCATACACCTGAGCCATCAACTAGTGCCCACCTTAAAACCACTTTATACAACGTGAGAGAAAGAGAGGGAGAAGGAGAGAGAAACAGAGTGAGAGAAAGGGAGGGAGGGAGGGTGAAGCAGAGAGGAAGGGACTGCCTCTGTAGGAAAGAGGGAGATACTGTATAATTAAAGACGGGCAGAAATGCAAGAGTGAAAAGCAAAAGATTTTGATCTGTGCTGAAAGACAGAAGCTACTACAACATGAATAAATTAAGGGGCGGAGGAGAGAGTGACGCAGAGGGTCCGGCAGAGATGAGGAAAAGTGTATGGTGGTGGGGTTTTCTTTGTTTAGAATGCGTAAAACTAGAACACAAGGTATTTATTTCTGTGTTGTTTGGGCATCGGCGTTCAGAACAGTGTTGGTGTGTAGTCAGTAAGGTAGCTACTGGTGTCTACTGATGACTTCTTTCAGTATATAATAAATTACTATCAATAAAACTGTTTTTTTCACTTCATACACAAACCCGAGTTAAAGGAGCAGTCTGTAATCTGACGCTACCTGTCAAATTCATAATACATAAACATCTTTAACACACCATCACAGTTATTCCTTCATGTTTATTTGACAATTTTAGTTTGTCTTGAAATCTTATGTAGTACTCCTTTTAAACAGCACCACGCACAACAGAAGCCATGTGTCATTAATGTTAAGAAATGCAGGTCCCGGGGTTGATACCCTGCATGAACTGACAATACATGACTGAAGTGGCCTTAAGCAATGCACCTAACCCTCCAGCTGCTCCCTGGGTGCTATGGATATGACTGCTCCGGGCAAGTGTGCTTACTGCCCCCAGTTTGTGTGTTTACCATTTGTGTGTGTGCGTGTGTGTGTGTGTGTGTGTGTGTGTGTGTACCATTCAAACATACTGTTCAGCTAATTTCATACCACTCTAATGTAATCAGTCATTTAAGGCATGTTTGGGGTCTGTGCTATGTGGCTATTGCAGCTAACAGTTAAAAGACAAAGCTAACCTGGCCATATGCTTACTTTTACATGTTGGCTACATTAGCGTAGCTCAAGTTCAAAGCTAAAGAACTAAACTCTGAACAAAATTTCTGTCCACATTTTGGGGCAAAGGCAAATTTGTCATTGCTCATTATCTTGCTAAAGCTGCCAATGCTAATGCTATTCCTTCTACAGTACAGTATTAAGTATATTTAAGTATCGCTTTATGGAAAAAATGAAGTTTGCTCAGAAATGTATCGCGTAGGTCCATGTTGTACTTGAGGCACACTGTAAACTTTTTGATAATGCATAAATATAGCCTATTTACACATACACACATGCAAGACATCTTTAAACCTCAAGATGCCAGAGAAACAGTGTATATCATTTTCTAGACTAGGGTTTTCTCCTAGTCACAGTTATATCCGAGTGAGGACTATAGTATCTTTGTCTTCTCTTGTTACTTCTGTGTACTTTGTATATCTACTACTGGATGCCTTGAATTTCCCTCTGGGATCAATAAAGTATCTATCTATCTATCTATCTATCTATCTATCTATCTAGTAGCGGATTTCCACATGGCTAAATGAATCCTTATTAGTTCTGCACAGAAAAAGGCCAAGTTGAGTCTCTGTTCTCTGGGGTGCAAAGTGGAGTGGAGTCTCATGTTTTTAGAGGAAATTTCCAGTTTAGTTTTATTATTAATTGCAGCCATTGCATTTTACAGGTTTAGCCCAATATGAAAAACCAGGCTCAACTGTTTTAAGCCTTTCATTACAGAACAAATATTATAGGTTAAAGGACAAAACAGACACTCCATATGCACTAAAAATGGTGTTTACGTTTTAGAAACCTGTGTGGGTTTTAGAAACTAGTGCTGCAAATTTGTGCCCAGCTAATAAAGAGTATTGCATTTTTTCCAGAATGTTTTCTAGCCCCACTTATTCCTTTGGGGTTGTCACATTGGTGTCAGAAGTGGATTGACCAAAAGGGTTAATCCATGGAGCAAGCAACATGACAGAGTGGGAATTAGACAATGGTGCTTATAGAGATTAGCTGTAGAAGAAGAAAAGGATAGCTGATGTCACAAAGAACAACCAGTGCTGAGGAGGCCTAGTGAAAGAGGCAGCAGATTGCAAGGAGGACCAGCAGCAAGCACTCAGAGCTTCCCTGGAGGCTGACAGCAAGTCAGTGCTACCGCACAGAGAGCCTAGAGAGGAGTGGGTGGCAGGCAGCATTTGGCAAACAGCATCAGGCATGGAGAGCTGGACTTATCTGGCTGTCTTGGGTTAACAGTGAATAACTTGAAGCTTTGGGAGCTTTTTGAAGTTCAGCTGAACATAACAGTGAGATACAAGGGGGACTTTCAGAGCTTGCTACATACCTAAGCTTCCTGTTGGAAGGAAAAATGTGTCAAGTTCAGCTAACAATGCCGAAAGTAGCTCTGCAGTTGCCCTTTGCTTGAGTTAAAGCCCCAGTGGTCCAGAGAAGGAACATCGTGGGAGGATGGAAGTTTAGTTCATCTTGCCAAGACCTCATACCTACCTTGTTTGGTCCAGACCTCCAGAACTTTCAGACTGGTCTGAACCAATGTAGCAGACTTGGACCTCCAAAATGTGGCACTTAGTTTAAAATTAATCAGTTCAGTTGCTGAGTATGTTCGCCTCTACCGGCACATATACGAGAGCTCATCATAAAATTTCACAGACAGTACTGCAGCAACAGAAGCGCTAGGGTTTTATGGTACACTGGTGCCCAATGCAAGACGGCCTACTCTTTTTCAAACCAAAGTATAGGGAGATGTATAGGTCTTTAGTGCCCTCGCTAAACTTTAGTGTGAAACCAAAACTAAAACTAACCAGATCAAATGTCCATTGTCCAGGCTTTTAATTGTGACACCTCCCACAATTGTGTGTGTGTTCAGCATGTTTTCAGGAACTAGTCTTAGCTCTTCCTTGGGGTGGTCACAAAATTAAATAGCATGAAGCTTGAGACTTCAAATCATGCGAAGGATTGTACCTACAAAGCCTGGTTTAACCTGAACATAAATGCAGCCTAGGGACATTGTCCACTAACCAGCGAATATCATAGAAAATCGCAGTACTTGTGTATCATGATACTGCTTTCAGAACTACACTGTGTGACGTCCCTTCAAACTTCTTCATATGTGTGTATTAACAGTTGGAAGCCCATCAGTCTTTCCATCCGTAAGTCTTAGGTGTTAATAATTCTTAGCGGGCCTGCTGAGCTGGCCAGGAGAAAAAGAAAAGATTAACACAAATGCTAATGGGTTTAATTCCTACTGAAACTGGTACAGTGGAGAAAGGGACCCTTTCGGCGTCTTTGTCTCAAGTGAGTACTTGAACAGTCAAGATGTTAAAGAGTGTTCCATTCATCATGTCTAAGTTTTACAGTCATCCTGGGGGAAAGAAAAAGCCCTGACCCGGAAGTATCAGGATAGGATTTCACTGAGATGTTGTAAAGGTTCCTAACTGATTTTTGATATGGGCAAAACTTATCTACACAGAACCCTTATATACTCATCACCAAAAGAGCTGCACAAATAGCTGCAGCCAGAAGGAATCAACCAACAGAAATAAAACTTGGTGGGCTGGTTTGACATTGTGAGACATGCAAATGATGCAAGTGCATCATTCAACAGCTTTCAATTCAATGATTGCGGGGATGCCCTCCATGTGTCATGTTAGTGACATGCAAATGGATGCATGATGTAGGACTCATGCAATGATGACAGCACCACATCAACGTCGCCAATGACTGCCACGGTCTTCAATCACAAGTCTCAGAATGCTTTTGTCTTTTTGTCTTGGTGGAGTTGGCTAAAGAATCCGTGTGTGGAGGCACTGTGGTCAGCACCAAGACGAACGGTGCAGGAACTGTGTGAGAGTATTTGAGTTTCATGGGATGGATCATCGCAGGCCACCATTAGGAAACACTTCAACTCCATGCCAAGACGGCTGGAATGTTGTATTAGCAAACATGATGGTCCCATACCATACTTTATACAGCCGGCCCCATCCTGTCAGCGGTGCTCCACCTGGTGTCCCTCTACTTTCTCCATTTCCCAGTGTGCCATCTATGCTGGCAATGCTACTTGAGCACACTGGGGCCCCAGTTGACCTGAGATGGACAACGGATCCATTCTCTGTGTGTGCATGCCCACCTGGTAACAGTAGAATTATCGGCAAGCCCATTACAGCAAATGTGAGGAGCTGTCCTCCGTCCATGCTATACCTGACCCACTGCCAGTGTCTACCTCAGAGCCTCGGCACTGGCATCTGCTTCCTCATCAGCCCACCCATCACCAATCACTCCAATGTTTGCAGCTGCACCCCCATGCTGAACAATGCAATCATTAATAGCAACAAAGAAATCCTAACTAGCACAGATGTAGAGGCTAATAAACATAGACATGGCATGCAATTTCCCTTTCTGCATCTGAAATAGCCCACCCTCCAGTATCTGAACCAAAGTGCCTATAATGTTTCCCTTCCAAGCCCCATTCCAAGGAGGTTTTCCTAGCCTTCAAACTAGAACATCCCTCTCTGGAGACTGCTGCAGCACCCTTGTAGAATTGTGCACCTTTAAATGGAGGTTCTTTATCCTTTAAATGGTTCAACACACTCGTATGTACACATATGGTTCACGCAAGAGCCAGATACAAAAAGTAGTTCTTCAGCGATGATAGAAATAGAAAAGAAGATTAAATTTAACACCTGCTTTGTTGAGTAGGTCTTAGCGTTTCAGCAATGACCTTTCCTTGCAGTTCTTTAATGTGGGAGGTACAGATTCTCTTGGAACCAGCCATAAATGTAACAGCATGGCTCTCATATACTGACCATTAATGTCTACTGTGGATGATGACCGCAAATGTTTTTATGCTCTGAATAGACTTAATGAGCACATGCGGACGAATGGAAGCTAAAGATGTTTATGTCTGAGAGTCTGTCTGATCGTGCACTTTGCAGATTTAAATGCCCTGTCAAAGATGTGCCTTTAGTAAACACATCAATATTGGAGGCCACTGCCAGACGACAGGATGACAGGGGATGATTAGCCAAGCACCACACTTCTCACAAGATCAGCACACCCTGTATCGAGTCACCTTGGCAGATATGTATTTGTAATATATCAGACACGGAAATATAATCAGATTCCTCTTCCCAGTGCCATCTGTCCAGTGGGTCACTATTGCATAAATTATCATAATTCTTCTCTATTATTTCTGGATTTGGGCTTGTTGTGTTGTTTCCTGTTATGTTAGATTTAAAAGAAGGCAATTTTCAGATAAATGAGATACGGGAGGCACCTTTTGCTGGAACATATAGTCTTATAAAGCCTTCATATGGGGCAGGTGTGCCTCCAGATGTTATGGATAGTGTTGTCATGGCTTAAAGGACTGGACACCAGCACAAACTCACCAATGTAGGTCAGCTTGTTTACACCAGGAGTAATGGGCTTGGCTGGTCTAATGTATCCAGCTAGTTCTAGTGTCTGTTTCTCAATAGAATTAAATTCAAAAAGGTATATTTTGTATATATTTTAAGCTTTTTACTTTCTCTTAGCTTCTTCATCATTGTTCATGCATGGTTCTAGCTCATTTTTTTTCAATATTGATTTCTTGAACAACCTTGTGATACACCTGCTTTGCTTACCAAGTGCTTTTGGCCTACGTTTATGGCATTAAGTTAACACTTCAAAGCAATTTACAAGGTTTTTTGGATTACAGGTGGGCCACTGTAGTGTTAGAAGTCTTGTCCAAGGACTCTAATTGGTGTAGCAGAGCAAAATTACCCAGATCGGGAATTGAACCCACACGTCCCTCATGGAGAGTGTATGGTGGAAGATCCATAGAGCAAACACAACAATCGAGGTGGTCCCACAGATGCTCAGTTAGGTTCAAGTTTAGGGAATTAGAGGATCTGGGTAGTACTTGGAAGTCTTGGTCATGTTCTACCAACCAGTGATGGACATTTCTAGCATTGTGACATGTTGCATTATTTTACTGGAAGATCCCAAGAAAGACAATTAATGGATTAATATCCAAATCAGAGTGGGCCTGGACAAAATGTGACTTCCTTTGTGAGCTTCGTGCTGCTGCCATCGAAAGTAGAAAGTGGTCATAATGATGTGGCTTGACTGTGTGGTATTCCTGTAATGCACCTCGTCATCATTGGGCTGCCACATAAAAATGTCATGACATTGAGAGTAATTTTGTTCGGAGAGGCAGCAGCACAAAAGACTGCTATAAAAACAGAGAGTTGGGGAAATACTACAACAGAGGATGTAACCCTAATGGTTACACACCCATATATACATTTTGTTGTTGTTATAATGTTGTGCTATGTATGCTTAACTTGGATTCCACCTCAAGCCTCTAGGGGAGCTATAATCCCTATTGACTCCTTGAGGCAAGAACAGGAAATAAAGTGTAGAGAAACAGGAAGTAGGTGAGGGTCGTTTCTGCTTGGTTTGCCTGTCTCCGTTACCAGGTAACGTTAGTTTTTTTTTTTTATGCTGCCATCTTATTATTGTTATTATGCAATGTATGGTTTGTGGTAGCTGTTAGCATGCTAGGCTAACTCCATGTTTTGATTGTTTAATCCCTTAGTTGTCCGCTCATTGCAATTACTATTTGTTTAATTAGGAAGAGACCTTTTGCCACCTGTAATTCTGCAATGAAATGGGATTTATGCCAGTTTGCCCACCTAATTGTAAGGTTTGGTGCGTTTCCACCAAAGATTCAGTTCTGAGCCCTGTTTCTTTTGGTTTGCAAAAGTGCATTGCTGCCGTTCTTCTGATTTTAGAGGTATTGGCTACAACTGTACTGTAGTACAAGTTCCTAAAAAAAACACTAATAGAAAAAACAAACAAGCAAAAGATGTCAAGGCCTTTGAATATGGCTTAATCCCTGCAGTAAGATTGGAAAAACCTTTACTAACCCCTGATAGATATGCATTTAGGCCCATTTTATTAGTTTGTTCATTTTGAAATTGTACCCCAATGCGATAGACAAGTAAAGTTTTTCAGTTATTTAAAAAAACTCAAGTAAAACCAAAAAGAAAAGACCTTTTTTCATGCAATAGCAAAGGTATGCTTTTCCAATCATCATGCCAGAGTAGAGGGGAGTAGAGGCTTGTTTTCCTTTGATTTGGAGTACTCACCCTGAATCTGATTGAAGTTATAAGGAACAATAGGTTCAGAGAATAGAGTAGAAATGCCCAGCCATGTTTTTCCCCTCCTCCTTCAGATGACTAGTCTACAACTGATTTATCAAAGAACATTCTCATCTGGCTGCATCTACCTTTTATGAAGTGCTCCATGTGCATGCCTAATGCTAATGACCAAAGCTGAACCAGAGAGACATGTGTGGTCCTCAGGCCCGGGCAAGTCAATCCTATTAAACCTACCCAGAATAATCCTTCTGATCTTCAAACAGATCATTTTGGTTCCTCAGTCCTTTACAGTCCAGTTATAACTAATCGTGATAAGTATTCACTAAGAGTGAAGCTCTCACTGGCAGTAGAGGAATTTAAATGCACTATAATAACAACAAGAGAGTTTTTACAAAGTATTTAAGAGTCTATTAAGCCTTGACGAAAGAGTTATGCTTATGCATTTCCTCCCCCCGTACTCAATTAGCCAGATTACAGCAATCACCACTACAGTTGTGAAGGAGAACTTAATTATTGCTTAATTAACTTTCATTGGGTGAAATGAGTATTGATTAAGAAGCACTAGTGGGAAAAATCAAACCAGCCTTGTCTTTGGATCAAGACTTAAATCCTCTGATGTGCATCTCTCACCTACACTAAACAAAAGTGCATTAATTCTGGGGGGGATGAAAGTTTCTAGGAGAGTTTCAATGTATAGGCCTATTATACTATAAAGAGTCATTACTCTCTCTATACCAAACAAATAAACTCTGTACTGCTACTGTATTTATTGTTTGCACATAAACTTACAGGACACAAAATGAGTCACCTTGTGTGTTTAAGTTGGTAGTATCTTCAGGCTCCTGCAGATGGCGCTGCACAAGGATGATGGGTCTATAAATTGCTGCGGAGTGTGAGGGATGGGATCCATAGATTGAGAAGAGGTAGTACAGTGCAGTGAGGTCTTGTTCCATGTGTGGAAAATGGCTCCAAAGCAGATGTTAATGATTGGCCAAAAGGAGTGACTGCATTTGGGTGTGCCAGAGATCATAGTGTGAAGAAAGTGGCTGAATTTGCAGGTGTATGGAAGTGTGCAGTCATACGGGTCTACCAGCTGTGGTTAAAATCCCAGTCTACAGAAAATTCTCCTTGGAATTGTGGCAGGGACAGAAAAGGCATCCACCAAATCTGGCACAACTGCACAATTCTTAGATGCGAAAGTGTCTGAGCATTTATGTGGGCAATAATATTTATTAAGCTATACATACAGAAGTAGTGTCTCTCAGTACCACACCGGGGCGACATGTTTGCTAATGGAAGTGTCATGCCTGCTGGTTCTCCTCTCACCTCTGATCTCCTTGGCTCCATTTCCCATAATCCACCACCCGATGTCACGTGTTCACCCTTACCCAATCACACCCTGTTGCCTCGCTCTAGATCTCCAGAATACTGATTGGACCACCTGTTGTTAATTTATCCGTTTGCTTAAATACTTCTCTCTCGCACTGGCTCACTGCGAAGTATTGCCATTCTTTTGCATACTGAGCGTTCTCTCTTTGTTACTCTGGCTTTGACTCTGTTTTGCCTGGTCTGATTGTCTGTTTGGTTTGACCCATGCCTGTTTATTGATTACGATTCAGTTTGCCCTTGATTGTATTTCCTGTTCTTGGTGTTGTTGTGTCTCAGTACAACCTATTTAATAAACTGTGCCTTGCTTTTGGTTCAGCGCACGTCACAATCTGTTTGTCCATCGTCACAGGAAGATGCCAGACATGTTGACGTGGAGTTGTAAAAGATCCTAAGGGTGTCCTCCAATAATCCATCCCATGCAGCTTAAATATGTCACATGTGCAAACTTGAATCATTTGCATGTCTCTTGATGTTAAACCTACCCAACAAGGTTCATTCCTGTCGGTTAAGTCTTTCTGGGTGCAACTATTTGTCCAGCTATTTTGTTGATGATGAGTGTACTTTGTGTTCTGTTGTATTTCACCTTTGATTTATAGATATGCTACATGTGTGCACTTTGTATTACATTCACGACATTATACGAAGACTAATTTGGTTATAGGCCACATTAAGGCCTCAATAAGGTTGGAAAAAACAGGATAGCGTATAGGCTATACAGTACGCACACTGTATTTATATAATTCATCAGTACTGTAATTCTGACATGATATTCACATTAATGAAGCAGGAGTTGAGTGGAAGTACGGCGCATGTGGATGAAATTCATGAATGTATAATTTATGTCTCAGCGATGGGTCTGGAATAATGAAAATGTGTCTCGGAAGGAAGGCCCAGAGTCCTTTACGAGGTTTGGTGTGAGATATGGCACTAATTCAATATGATGGCACATCTGCTAGTGTGCTGTGAAATCAGATATTCTTCCACATGCGTCTCTCAAACCCTTGCTCTCTCTTTCTCTCTGCCCTCTCTCGTCATCTGTCAGATGTAAAGAACTGTCTCATCTGGTAAGACCTCACATCTATAAATAGATCTGTGAAGGTGTCTAGCATTTCAATCCAGTTATTATAATGAATATTGCATTTGAATGTGACGAACATGTTGGGGGTAAGTCTTGCTGCTTTTGCATCATGTTTTGCAGCTAAATAGCTTCCTTCGTTTGACATAATCAGCTGAATCACTGTCACGGTTTGGCCCATGAGATGGAAATCATTTTCTCAGTAAACAGCCATTTAAATCATAATTTATGACAGGCAACATAAGAACATTAGAACCATGTTTGTCCATTGTGCTTACACACAGAGGAATTTAACCTCTGCATTTCACTGCACATCCTGATTCCACAGAGTGAGAAGTGTCCCTGAGTCAATAGGGGAGGTACCTAAATTAAATTTGTTTAACCAATCCCAGGCCTGCAATTATGACATCACTGCATTTGTCCCGCAGCGCCTTTTTTGACTTCATTTTCAGCCTCAACCAAGCCTGGATAAGCTGCTCTTGCTAAAAGAGGTAAGAAATTTTAAATAATAGCTACTTACATTGAAACTTTCAGCTGAAATTTTATATAGATTTGTTTTAAAAACTTTGCCTACTTACTGCTAGCTGCTTAACTAGGCTTTAGCTCACTTAGCTCCAAATAATCATTGCTCCAGATAGTTGCTATTGCTGTTTGGATAGCCCAAAGGCTGTATATAGCCTAATGGTAAGGTTTTAGTACTTGTTGAATGTAGTTTCACACTGTTAAAACCTTTTTTGGCAATTAATTCACAATATTCTTTCATATAATTAAATTGGCAAAATTTTGGAGCTAGAGGATGTAACTAGCTAGCTTGGCTAATTAATTAGCACTTTCTTTTAGCATATTTACCAGTTGCCTAGCTAGCCTAGCATATTTAAACTTGGGTTGTTCCAGGAATATCATGTATATCGTTTACATAAAGACATTGTGCTGGTTGTGCTAACCAAAAACAAGTTGAGTTTGCTACAGCAGTAGCACATTTCTAAATCGATTAGCTTAGCTACCCATATTATATACAGTCCCAGGAACATCATCCAGTCTTAACCTGGGGACATCATACACCATTGTTGACTCAGGGACTTCATTATTAATTCATTAATTATTAATAGTAATTCAACAATGAGCTTAGTACAAAATACAGTGGTACAGTGGTACAGTGCTAATTAATAGGATTAGAAATAAAACTGATCTGTCAGCTGTGTGACCACAGTATTAGCATATTATGTAGTCCCAGGAACATCATCCATCTTAACCTGGGGACATCATACACCATTGTTGACTCAGGGACTTCATTATTAATTAATTACTAGTGATTCAACAATGAGCTTAGTACAAAATACAGTGTGTTTAATAATAACATTAGTAAAATTCTTAGTAAATTGATCTGTTAGCTGTGTGACCACAGGTTTAGCATATTATATAGTCCCAGGAACATCATCTGCTCTTGGCCTGGGCACATCCTAAACTTTTGCTGACCCAGGGCTTGCATTATTTTAATACTGAATGTACAACTCCATACTAGTTTTAGCTACACAAGTTTAATTATAAATAAATGTATTATTAATAATAACAATAATCATAACAATAATAATAAAATGACAACTAAGCTAATCTAGTTAATTTTAGTGCCTAGCAGATTTAAACGTATGCTGTTCCAGGTATATATTGTCTAATTTTTTTTAAAAGGACATTATATATGCTAGGTATGTTAACCCAGGAACAGTATAATTACATCAGTGGTTCAGTTCTTAATCTGATTTCTTAGCTACACCAGTAAGCTAGTTATCTAGTATATTATACAATCCTAGGAACATTGTTAGATCTTGACTTGAGGAAATCACTGCTATGTTGACTCAGATATTTCATTATTATAATGTTAACTCAAGAACAGTGTCTTTTAATAATAACAGAATAAGTGAAGTGATGCTAGCACTGTGACCACAGCAAGCTAGTTAACTAGCATATTATATAGTCCCAGGAACATCATCCAGTCTTAACCTAATCTTAACAGTAAAT
Organism: Prochilodus magdalenae; assembly: GCA_024036415.1. NCBI lineage: Eukaryota > Metazoa > Chordata > Actinopteri > Characiformes > Prochilodontidae > Prochilodus > Prochilodus magdalenae. Next base: position 375,550 of record JAMWET010003602.1, on the reverse strand, counting down.
TAAGGTTTCAAAGGCATGAATTAAGTTGTCACCATTTTGAACAATTCTCTCTGTAAATTTCCCTAGAATGCAGAACTGTATGTTATGTATGCATGCTACTGCTAATCTTCATACTGAACATCACTTCATGTAAGGATTTACACATAAGGGTCCTTTGTTGTCCCAGTGAAGAATATTGTGTCCCATGCAATGCAATGAACATTTAGCCTAATGTTGAGATGGGAACATAATTTGTTTATTTTGAAGATATTGACCAGGACTTGGGTGCACTAGAGTTCACCTGTCTTTTACAGTGTATCATTGTATCACTGAATTAATGAATTATTTAACAAATCCAATTAACTGTCCACACAGGTAAATGGAGAAAAATGGAGGAGTGTATTAAGAAAACAGTGCTACACGAAGAGAAAAGAAAAGGAAACAATAAATATCACAATTGAAGCTTGAAAATTGAATCTCCTTAAGAAAGATGATGATCACAGGACATTCATTGAAGCTACACTCAAAAGAATGACAGCCTTCAGAGCCACAAATTCAGCATGTCAGAAAGACAAGGACAAGGGATATTTTCTACTGTATCCGGTCAGGAATTACCTGTGATGGAAGCCACAAGATATCAGGATGCAAAGTCATTACACGTCATTCAAGATTAAAAATGATGGGCTCAGTCACAAAGTCATTGTTCAGCGCACTTACAATGAGCACAATGGGGATCAAAGAATATGAAACAAAAATACAGAAAGCGTGTTCACAAATAGATTGTCTAACAATGAAACTGCACTTGAATTCGATAAGAATGTAAGAAAATTCAGTTAACTTAGTGTACTTCTGTAACACAGACCCCATCTCTTTGTCCATGAAATACTGTATTGCATTATACAGAGCTGTATATGAATTGCTTTATGTTTTTTTTAAGAAGACTGATTAAAAATGAAATGTCCAAAAGTATGTGTGAGATATGGATCCTCTCCCAGTGTTTCTCTCAGTGTCTGCTGGATCATGCAGAGGGCATTCCTAAAAAAAAAATAATAATAATCATTAATTAATAATTATGTTTGTGTAGTAAGCTTTGTATTATTAATTCATCTAAGACACTGTTTATACATTCTAAAACATTATTGCACAAATATTAATTTATAAAAATAATGACCAATACTGTGATTGGAATGAACACGGTAAACCCATACTGGCAGCTTACTTTGCAGCCTCTGCCTCAGCTTTGGAAATACTCTCACTTAAATCCAGGTCCACATGTCGTCCAAGCATAGCTCCCAGTCCAAGGGCCATGTCAGTAGCCCCCCCTTCACAGATGGCAGAGAAGATGCTCATTTTGGTCTTGGCTTTTTTTGGTCTTTGCTCCCTAAGTTCTTCAGGGAGATCCTCTTTCCGAACCTTGGACACATTCAAATGGCACACAAATATCAATAAGTAAAAAAAATATATAAGAACAGAACTTTATTTGTTAACCAGGTAAGTTTCAGGAACAGATACTGTATTTTTGAGGATGGAAGTATTAAAATACATTAAATTACACTAAAGTGCCACCATGTTCTACCATGGTAGAACTCTTGCTTTACAGTCCATATAAGATACCAGCTACAGAACCTTTTCTATCATCTGCTAAACCTGTGGTCACACAGCTAACAGATCAATTTACTAAGAATTTTACTAATGTTATTATTAAACACACTTTATTTTGTACTAAGCTCATTGTTGAATCACTAGTAATTAATTAATAATGAAGTCCCTGAGTCAACAATGGTGTATGATGTCCCCAGGTTAAGATGGATGATGTTCCTGGGACTACATAATATGCTAATACTGTGGTCACACAGCTGACAGATCAGTTTTATTTCTAATCCTATTAATTAGCACTGTACCACTGTACCACTGTATTTTGTACTAAGCTCATTGTTGAATTACTATTAATAATTAATGAATTAATAATGAAGTCCCTGAGTCAACAATGGTGTATGATGTCCCCAGGTTAAGACTGGATGATGTTCCTGGGACTGTATATAATATGGGTAGCTAAGCTAATCGATTTAGAAATGTGCTACTGCTGTAGCAAACTCAACTTGTTTTTGGTTAGCACAACCAGCACAATGTCTTTATGTAAACGATATACATGATATTCCTGGAACAACCCAAGTTTAAATATGCTAGGCTAGCTAGGCAACTGGTAAATATGCTAAAAGAAAGTGCTAATTAATTAGCCAAGCTAGCTAGTTACATCCTCTAGCTCCAAAATTTTGCCAATTTAATTATATGAAAGAATATTGTGAATTAATTGCCAAAAAAGGTTTTAACAGTGTGAAACTACATTCAACAAGTACTAAAACCTTACCATTAGGCTATATACAGCCTTTGGGCTATCCAAACAGCAATAGCAACTATCTGGAGCAATGATTATTTGGAGCTGAGTGAGCTAAAGCCTAGTTAAGCAGCTAGCAGTAAGTAGGCAAAGTTTTTAAAACAAATCTATATAAAATTTCAGCTGAAAGTTTCAATGTAAGTAGCTATTATTTAAAATTTCTAACCTCTTTTAGCAAGAGCAGCTTATCCAGGCTTGGTTGAGGCTGAAAATGAAGTCAAAAAAGGCGCTGCGGGACAAATGCAGTGATGTCATAATTGCAGGCCTGGGATTGGTTAAACAAATTTAATTTAGGTACCTCCCCTATTGACTCAGGGACACTTCTCACTCTGTGGAATCAGGATGTGCGCATTTCACTCATCCACCCAGTAAAACACCCATACACTAGGGGGCATAGTCCACGGTGCCTGGAAAGCAGTTGGGGGTAAGATGCCTTGCTCAATGCAGTGTTCTATATATTACTTTATCTTGAAGTACGTTTATATTTCCATTTCCATCACTTCTGTGAGTTGAGAAGCAGAAACCTGGTTACTATCTGACCCTGATTACTATCTCACTCATGTACATCTGGAGTTTCCAATATCTGATCACTCAAGTGCATGTAAATCATGAGTTAGTCTGATTTTCTGGCAGCTATCAGATATATATCCTACACATATACACAGTTGAGTAACATTATTATGACCACTTGTTGTGTCGTGGGCTGGCTTGGTGGGTATATAAGGTGGGTGATGGGCTGTCTGCACACATACCCGTAATTGCTGTCATGAGCAAAAGGGGCGATACATGCTGATTCATCTTTCCTGGGGCGAATGGCATCTTCCAGCAAGACAATGCGACAAGTCACATGGCAAGAAACGTTTCACATTGGTTGGAAGACCAAGACTTCCAAGTACCCCCTGCCCCCTAATTCCTGAGACTTGAACCCGATTAAGCATCTGTGAGACTACCTTGGTCATTGTGTTCACTCTATGGATCCTCCCCCACACACCCTCCAGCAGCTGTGGGATGCACTGCAGTCAGCATGGCTCCAGATACCTGTCAAAACCTACTAGGACCTTATCAAGTCACTCCCAGCCTGTGTAGCTGCTGTCCGTGCTGCACACAGCGGTTACTTTATGTTGGACCAGGAAACCAGAGTTTGGTAGAATGGTCCATGTAACCATTTTATTCACTATATAAAACAGAGAACCTCTACTTCTTCTGAGCTTTTACATGTAATGCTGATGACGGTAGAATAATGGCACATCTAAAAAGGTCTAGAGGACTATTTGGCCTCACAACACCCTATACACACATGGACAAAATTGTTGGTACCCCTCGGTTAAACCCACAATGGTAACAGAAATAACTTATTATTATTATTATAAATAAAAATTCTATGAAAATGAACAAATGAAAGTCAGACATTGCTTTTCCACCATGCTTCAACAGAAAACACCTGAAACAGGCCTGGACAGAAATGATGGTACCCTTAACTTAATATTTTGTTGCACGACCTTTTGAGGCAATCACTGCAATCAAACGATTTCTGTATCTGTCAATGAGACTTCTGTACCTCTTAGCAGGTATTTTGGCCAACTTCTCATGAGCAAACTGCTCCACTTGTCTCAGGTTTGAAGGGTGCCTTTTCCAGACGGCATGTTTCAGCTCCTTCCAAAGATGCTCAATAGGATTTAGGTCAGGGCTCATAGAAGGCCACTTTAGAATAGTCCAGTATTTTCCTCTTAGCCATTCTTGGGTGTTTTTAGATGTGTGTTTTGGGTCATTATCCTGTTGCAAGACCCATGACCTGCGACTGAGACCAAGCTTTCTGACACTGGGCAGCACATTTCTCTCTAGAATTCCTTGATAGTCTTGAGATTTCATTGTACCAGATTCAAGACACCCTGTGCCAGATGCAGCAAAGCAGCCCCAGAACAAAACAGTAGGGACAGTGTTCTTTTCTTGATATGCTTCAGTTTTCCGTCTGTGAACATAGAGCTGATGTGCCTTGCCAAAAGGTTCCATTTTTGTCTCATCTGTCTATAGGACATTATCCCAGAAGCTTTGTGGCTTGTCAACATGTAGTTTGGCAAATTCCAGTCTGGCTTTTTTAACAATGGTGTCCTCCTTGGTCGTCTCCCATTAAGTCCACTTTGGCTCAAACATCGACAGATGGTGCGATCTGACACTGATGTTCCTTGAGTTTGAAGTTCACTTTTAATCTCTTTAGACGTTTTTCTTGGCTCTTTTGTTACCATTCGTATATCCGTCTTTAATTTGTCATCAATTGTCCTCCTGTGTCCACATCCAGGGAGGTTGGCTACAGTCCCATGGATCTTAAGTTGCTGAATAATATATTTAGCTTAGTCACAGGAACATCAAGCTATTTGGAGATGGCCTTATAACCTTTACCTTTAACATGCTTGTCTATAATTTACTTTCTAATGTCCTGAGACAACTCTTTCCTTTGCTTCCTCTGGTCCATGTTGAGTGTGGTACACACCTTATTACCAAACAGCACAGTGACTACCTGTAACCCTATATATAGGCCCACTGACTGATTACAAGGTTGTATACACCTGTGATGCTAATTAATGAACACACCTTGATTTAACATGTCCCTTTGGTCACATTTTTCAGGGGTACCATCATTTCTGTCCAGGCCTGTTTCAGGAGTTTATTTTTTTAAATAATTCTGTTGAAGCATGGTTGAAAAGCAATGTCTGACTTTCATTTGTTCATTTTCATAGAATTGAAATTTTTATTTATTATTACTTTTGTGAGATTTAAGTTATTTCTGTTACCATTGTGGGTTTTTCTTTTATTAACCGAGGGGTACCAACAATTTTGTCCACGTGTGTATGTACCTCTCCACCCTGAATGGATTTTGCAAATGTGTTTCATGGTAAATGCTATCATAGACAAAGTCTCAAATATAAGGAAGTAGATTTCATAAGATAAGATTTCATAAGCATTCAATTTTTTAGATATCTGGTTCCTTTCACCACTGTTGTAGACTTACCTAGAACACTTACCTTTGTTATCATCTTGATGATCTAATTATGCAGAAATGGAATTCCTCTTTAGAGTTAGGGTTGGGTTAGCTGGAGCAGAGCGATTATCGTGCATGCTTACACTATACAGAAGAACACAGAGCATATACCCCACAAAGACAGCAATACATGTGTTCATCTGGGTGCCTGTATGTTTTGCATGGCTCAGTGGGGTATTGATTGGTTGTCAGGGACTGAGAGACAGATCAGTAACATGCTCCTCCTTTTTTTCATCAGTGTTTTCGTCCTTCTCTCCTCGCCTTGCTGTTATGCACTCCGCTAATGCGGATATAAGGCATAATCCCTTTAGTAAGTGTTATATAGACGGACACTTACCAGGCAGCATTTTTTGGATTGTGATTGAAAAGTTCAATGCAGCAGCCACGTCTTCCCTTATAGCCACTGGGTCATCCTGCCAGCTATACCACCAGATATAGATAGGTTGGCTGCCATTACCACCATTGCTGGGTACGTGCACAGCCAGGGACAAAACTGCTCTAATAACACAGCCGATCACAAGATTTTAACAGTAGTCAACAGTTGCAATCAAAGTAGATTTCACAAGGGGTGGGTTCCAATAGAAGTATGCAGTACAGTTATGGTGCCAAAGTTGAGTGTGTTCAAAAGTCCCCAACAATCATATAGAACCAGTCAGTTTTAGAGTATGGTAAAGTTGGAACACTGTTGCCCCCACAATGCAATGGGAAATGGAAAGGGAGGACTTTCTCAAGTCTGGAGAAATCAGAAAAGTGGTGGACAGTGATGCGACATCTGTTGAGGTGGTGGCGGGACCGGGAAAGGTGTATGAACGTTGAGTTTAACCCTGTCTAAACAGCCTGGTGCGCTTCCTGGTACTAACAAGTGATGCTGTATCATAATATGTTGTGCACTAGCCTGCCAAATATATAGTACTATATAGTGTAGTAATACTGCATAGCAGTACACAATTGAGACAAAGCCATGGATTCAAACATGTTTCCTCACTTATTATTGAGGGTTATGAGGAGTACAGGCGAGAGCTGCCCCAGCTGTCTGTTTAGACATAAGCAATTGATTGCATCTAAATCAATTTTCAACATTTATCTCTTTATTCTAAGCACAGTTTTAAAATGTTTACTTTTGTGAATAGTCATGATGGACAGACCAATAGAACTGGTCCCAAACTGCTAAGAAATAAAGCTTGTTATACATCAGCCTCTACTGCAGGTTAAGCAAGCTGTTTATCCTCCTTTAGAGCTCCGTTTTGGAGGTGCTTAAGGTGGACTGTATTAATCTATTCTACAGTAAAGCATTTAGATAAACATAAGAAGAACCAATGAGTAGCCTTGCCTAAACTTTGGACTGGTTGTGTATGTTTCCTGTTGTTTGCTGAATGTGGTTTGGAACAGGCTGGTTTTGCTGGGGTTATTTGGTCTTAGGCTGTATTTATCTTTCTCTCCGCTCCCATTCATCATTAAACGGTGATTATGAGCAGACGCACTCCGGGCCTGCAGCCCCACAAAGCATGCAGCATCTATGTAGGTGTTTGTTCTGGAAGATGGAGCATCAAGACGTCACGTTTCTCAGACGACAGGTGTTGCCACGGCAACTCTGGCGGTAGACAGTCAACAGTTCCTTTTTCTTTCTGCATGCCTCTCTCTCTTTCTCTCTTTCTTTCTTTCTCTCTGTCTCCTTCGCTCTCTCGCTCTCTCTCTCTCGCTCTCTCTCTCTCTCCTGTTGTAATCTCCTGTGTTCCTTATCCTTTCTTTTCTGTACTGAAGTGATGCTCGGAACTACTGTTTCCCTGATCGCTCGTCTTTCACCGTGTTTTTCACCCCCTCTTCCCTTTTGTGTGTGTCTGCTGTTTTCCTTTTTTCTGTCTGGTACATAGAGGGCAAAATCCTCTCTTTCCATCTCCCACTCTCTTTTTATCTCTACTTGCACATCCTCTTGTCACAGCATCCTATTTTTCCTCCCCTCCTCTTCTGGCTTTATCTCACTATTTATACTATATACTCTTATTTGCTTTCTCCCGTTCTCTCCCTCTCTCGCTTATCTCTTTCTTTTTCTTTCTCTCTCACTCTATCTATCCCCCTCTTTCTATCTTTTCGCCTCTCTCTTTCGGTGCCTCTCTCTCTCACACTCAATTCTCATTTTCTCGTCTTGTGTTCTTCCTCCCTCTCTTTTTTCTCTCTCTCTTTTGATTTTTTTTTTGCTCTCTTTCATTTTATCTTACTCCTTCCATTTACCCTCTCTCATTGTTTTCTCCTTTTTCTTATTTTCCTTTCATGTTTTCCTCTGGGTGTCAGTGGGAATCTGTTTCTCTCTTTCCCTCTCTTTTTTCGTTTCTCTCTCTTTCTCTATATATGCCTCATCTCATTATCTCTCCTCTTTCTTTCTGTCTCTATTTTCCATTTTTGTTCTTTTCTCTCTCTCTCTATCCCACTTCTCTCACCCCTTCTGATTCTCGTTCCTTCTTTCTTTCCTTTTTTTTTTTACCTCTCTTTGTCCTCATTCCTCTAATCTTATTGTCAGTTTGAGACTCTTGTCTCTACTTTGCAGACGCCCGTAGATTTGATCTCCAGTGTCCCAGCAGACTGAGAAACAACCCCCCACGCCTGATTTCATTCACAGCAGACATGAAGGAATAAGCAAAGCACTGTTGTACAGCTAATGACCCACACCAAAGCAATATGCTAAAGATCAGCTCACCGGACAAACACTGAGTCTGTGACTGATGCGTACCTAGTAGCATGTAATACCTCCACAATAAAAGCTGTGATTTGATTTGGTATGGACTGGATGTAGTTTCTGGATGTAGGTCACATGTAAGCCTTCCCTGGTATAATTCTGAGGAGAGTTTCCTGTAGACTGGGATTTTAGCCACTGCTGGTAGACCCTTATGACCATACGCTTCCATTCACCTGCAGATTCACCTACTTCCTTCACACTATGGTTTTTGGCACACCCCAAAAGCGGTCACTCCTTTTAGCCAATCATCAACATCTGCTTTGGAGCCCTTTTCAACACACGGAGACATTCACTGCACTGTAGTACTACTTCTCAGTCTATGAATCCCATCACTCACAACCCAGCAGGTATATATAGCTCCATGGTGCAGCGCCATCTGCAGGAGCCTGTATTTACTAACCATTAAACATCTAAGGTGACAAATTTTTTGTCTGGTGAGCTGAACTTCTCGTGGTGTCCCCAGGCCCCCACCAAACTGGACAAATGCATTTAAAACAAGCCAATGTGCTGGAAAACGTTCATTTAGGCTTGGTGGTTCATTTAAACCATTGGGGTTGAATTTATCGGTTTGCTGTGAAACGTGTGATGAGATCGTTAACATTTCTGCTGGACCTGTGTTTCTGGATTTAGTCATGCCTAAGCTGTGAGTTCACTCAAGTTTTATTCACATTATAATTCACATTATTTTGACTTCTGTCAGAACTCAGAACCGCCACAGCTTCAATTCACTCTGGCATTAAACTCTGATTCTGACACAGACATGTCAGCTTCCATACTCTCTTCCTACATACTGCATGTAGCACAGTGGCAGCGGGTTGAAACGACCGGCTAAGCGAATCTACAGCAATCCCTGCTTCTCCCTATATCTTCCCGCTTTGATCTGACTGGCCGGTAATAAATGGGTTGCATCCCAATGGCGTTTCAATCAGAGCATGAAGTTTGCTGTGTTTTTCTGGTTGGCGTTACATGCTGACTGGATGTTTCTTTCCTTGAGTAAGGGGTGGGGGGCGGGTGGGGTGTGGGGTGTGGGGTGGTCGGAGGGTTGCTCAGAGGGTTTCACCCCAACGGGACAGTCTAATTAATTTGCTTGAGCAATTTTCATGCCTGAATGGCTGCTAGTCTATGCACAGTTACTTTCTTTCTCACATAAAGAAACACTGGTAAACATGGAGCACTTAACTGAAGCCCCCAGGAAAAAACACTATGCCAGGGGTCTTTTAAGTTTGTTGTATTTCACACCACGCAAGATGCTGCAAATAAAATCTCTGCCAGTTTCTGTGGCAGACTGCGTGACATCACTTGCGTTTACATGTGCTGTGAGTGAGATTATATGATAAAGGTTCCCTGGCAAGCGGTCTGTGATGCAAAGGCAGCTTTCTGCTTGAGTCATGCTTTAGCACCTTGTTTAGTGCCTAACATTAGAAGTAAAAAGCTGTTCATCTGATCATTAAGCATCATTCACTCAGAAGAATCACTGATATTAAAAATAAATACAAATAATAAGCTCACCTGGCGTGAAATGAGTCAGCTTGCACGCAACTTCAGGCTCTTGAAGTTAATCATTAATGATTGGCTAAAAGGAGTGATTGCATTCGGGCATACCAAAGGCCATTGTGTGAAGGAAGTAGCTGAATCTGCAGGTGTATGGAAGCGTACAGTCATACAGGTCTACCAGCAGTGGCTAAAATCCTAGTCTACAGGAAACTCTACTCAGAATTGTGCCAGGGGAGGCATCCACCAAATCTGACCCAACTGCGCAACTCTTTGATGCAAGAGTGTCTAAACATTGATGTGGCCTCCATTCAGAAACTTGTCCAGTACATGCCAAATCCAGTCACAGCTGTTATTGGCACTTGTGGATGTATTACACACTATTAGGTACTTTTTTTTAGTCACAAGGTTTTTGCATTTGAATAATTTTGGAATTTTAAAATGAGGCTAGTTATATCCCATACTAAATGCTATTTTTCTAACGTACTTTAAGTTGGAATCATTGCCTTTCTCCGTGTACATTTCAAATCTCATGTGATGTGATGTACTGTACAGCAGAGGTATGTTAGGTTAACAGAATCCACTGGGGGTCACTGAGTTATTATGAAGAAGGTATGAGTTTAGCTCAATTTCATTGGCATCTCCACCAATCCAAGGTCCACTGGAGGTCAATGAATCTTGCAATAGATTCGGCTTTGCTGTTTTCAAGAGGAAGCAAGCAACAAGTACGTCACTCTGAACATGTGGACTGTTTTTGAAGGAATTTTTGACGCTAAGCTTTGCACCTTAGTATACTAAAGTTTCAGACATTTTGATAAACAGAATTATTCACTATAATTATGTACTATATACAACAAAGAAAAGCCTGGTAACACTTTACAATAAGGGTACATTAATTAACAGTACTTAAGGCAGTAATAAGCATTAGTAAACTGTTAAGTAATGTCATAATTGATCATTAACTAATGTTAAATTAGGCTTTATTAAGTGATTTGCAATCATTATTATATGCTCAAATAATGTCTAAGTAAATCATTACATAATTATTAATAACTGGTTAAGTACTGTTTCAATTGCTCATTAACTAATGATAGACACAGCAATTAAGTAAATTTTAGATTTGATTAAGTAATTTATAACCATTAATAAATGTTAGGTAAAGTCTTAACTAGTCATTAACTAATCTTTAATAAATGATTAAGTGTTGTCTTAACAACTTATTTACTGCTGATACAAAATGACTGAAGACTATTTTTGCTTTTATTATAAGCCTTAATTGTTAAATGCTTAAATAATGTCTTTAATATCATTAACTAAGTAAGAGTAATGATAGTTAATATTATTTTAGATATTAAGAAGTTTATTAATGTGCTAAACTCAACAAAGCTCAACAATTAACAAGCCCTTCCTGAGGTGGCTATGTTAGAGCAGGAAAGAGATGATACACCAGAATCAGTGTTGGGAACTACTGATTTAAAACAATATCTGTCAACAATATCTTACTTACCATCCTCCAAGTTATGAAGTCTTGATAAAGGCTGAGCTCTGTGGACAGACTCCATTGACTTCATGTAGACTTCACGTATTGTAAAGTTGCATGACCATATCTTATAAGTAGTGATATATATGAGGGTACAAGAGTGTGTTTAATTAATATCAATTAATATATATAATTCATGTATTTGTGCTTAATAAGCGTTACTTAAACATTTATAACCCTTAATTACATGCATTTGTTACCCTTATTGTAAAGTGGAAACATATTTACCTTTAGTAACACTTTATAAACACACAAGAGCACACAGTAAATGTTAATCAATGTCAGTTAACCATTGGTTAATATTAATAATATATATAATTCATGTATTTGTGCTTAATAAGTCTTACTTAAACATTTATAACCCTTAATTACATGTATTTGTTACCCTTATTGTAAAGTGGAAACATATTTACCTTCAGTAACACTTTATAAATGCACAAGAGCACACAGTAAACATTAATCAGTGTCAGTTAACCATTAGTTAATATTGATAATATACATAATTCATGTATTTGTGCTTAATAAGCGTTACTTAAACACTTATAACCCTTAACTACATGTATTTGTTACCCTTATTGTAAAGTGGAAACATATTTACCTTTAGTAACACTTTAAAAATGCACAAGAGCACACAGTTAAACATTATTAAATGTCAGTTAAGTATTAATTAATATTCATTCATGTATATAATAATGTATTTGTGCTTAATTATCATTACTTAAACACAAATAACCCTAAATTACATGTATTTGTTACCCTTATTGTAAAGTTCACAACATATCAACTATTAAAATTACCTAGTGTTTAAGACATGATGAACCATTTACTCACAATTACACCTTGCAATACTCATACATTTTTATATATTACTATTTAAGCAATTACACTGTAGTGACACCTTCGCAAGAGTATAGTACAGACTGTTATAATCCATAAACTATACAAACCTGGGAACATCTTAATGGGAGGGTATAAACAAGTACTTTATTTTTTTTTAACTTTACTGCTCTTGCAGAATAACGAACATGACAAAAATATACCATAACAGGCATATTTGTACCTTGCAAACAATGCAATACAAATTGTAAAATTACAGACAGCTAGTGCAACTGCTGCTTCCTGATGTTGAAGAAGCTCTGCATACTTTTCAGGAGCTGCAATTGCCAGCTCTGCAATGGCTGCAGTGTGGACAATTGTATTTCTGTCAACTCCATATTTTTGGAAAGCTTCTGACATGGTCTTGTCCTTGTAGGTTGAGAGGATTGCTTTGTATTGCTGTACCACCTCATTTTCGCCTCAGCAGTTTGGTCATCTACAATTAGAGCACAACATATTCACCAGTCAAATAAGCCAAATATGCCTCAAACAGTTAATGGAATTTAAACATAACCTGAAAAGATAAACCAAAAAATAACCGTTACAACAGTATTAAATTATTTATAAAGCATACACATTACTGTAATGTCAACGTAAAAGTATGTAAGATAGGTTTCTATGAAAAAAACATAGAAAAGTCTTGTATTATTCCAGGCAGAAATACTGGTAATGGTTAAAACAACTAATAACATTAAAGGTAACGTTTATATAGCAATAAAGTTGATAAAGTCAATAGAATTAGTTAGTAAATGATGCTAAGAAAGACTCGACACCCGTGCACGCTAGCTAGCTAGCTGGATGGGCCACCAGTCATTAGCTAGCTAGCTAATGTTGCTGGTAAATTGGCTTTCTAGAAAATAAAGTCAACATGCAATATTTATCTAGTAGCTTTAGCTAGTAACTTACCATTTTCAGTGGTAGATTTTTTGTGCGGTTCGTCTTTTTTCTTTTTGTTGATCAGCCTAGTTTGAGGCGGCGATTTTCGAGGTTGCTGGCTCATTTTGGCTAAGTTGAGCTTACGTGTCTCCCGCCGCATGGTGTCGCTGTGGGCGCTAGCCTCACTTAGACTACACTGGGCAGCGTGTGAGAAGAAAAACGAATGCGCGGGATTTTGAGAGGCGTCAGCCCATCGCTGAAGAGCAGAGCACAGGAACACAGAGATTAATCTAAATACTTCATCTAATCTGTAAGTATTGTGAATTTGTTATTATATTTATGTACGCATTTTACAAAATGACGTTATGAGATGTATGTTTTTATTTTGCTGTCGGCTTGCTTTGCTACATATGCTGCTTTGGCTCAATAGTTATGCATTCATAGAGATATGTTATAAACATTATAAAAAGCCATGTTCCAAACACTCCAGCATTCTGTTCTCTTCAGTATCTAGATCAGTTTGTTCAATCTGCAATGTTGTGTATCAGATTTAGTTATGTAATGTTACACATCAGGAGTACACTATAGACTGAGACAATAGCATAAAACATAATTCCATGTTGTGTTTGTATGCATCTCGCCTTCAGTGTGATTGAACAGTGTGATTGCGAGGAGTCTAAAAGTGCCCTTCTGAGGAATTTCAGGCAGGAGGTCTGACACGCCCCCGCCCCACAGCAGCCCACCAAGTACAACTTGAAAGGTAACCTACTGTTTATCCCCCTGCCACCTATGTTTCTTCTACACTACTGACTTTACTTTAAGAGCAACAGTTCCAGTACTAATGACACTATTTAAAATGTGTACAGGTGTCATGAAGAAAGTTAGAGGAAAGTTGCCGACCCTCTTCCAAGGAAAAACAACTGCAAAGAGGAGTGTCGTCATAAAATGAAACTCGCACCTGCCAGCAAAGCAGATCATTTTGAATGGTCTGTTTTCCATATTCTAGTTAATGCTTTAAGTGATAAGGCCGTGTTTAGTATATGTACCAATGTAGATTTGAGGAGAATGAGTGACTACAATATTATAGTGTAATATATCAGCTCAATCAAGAAGGAAGGGCCAGATGGTTGAAAGTCGCAGGGAGTTTGTGATGTTGAATGAGTTGCAACTCATCCAACACCACAAGCGAAAGGTGGGGAACGTCCTACCATTCCAGTGGTGTGACATGGAACAAATACTGTCTGTCTAAAATGGAAGTCACTGCATATATTAATTTGTTGATGTTATTGCAAATTGCAAATACTTTGTTGCTGATTTTTTGCACATGGAAACTTTTTCTGGAATCTTTTAAAATAAACAATGTTTTTAATATATTTTTGTATTTTAATATATTAAAAGGACGTGTAGCTTTGCAACAAAATTATGCCCATGCTCTACTAAATTGTTACATTCTGTTTCTATGTACATTTTGTACAGCATCCCAGCTTTTTTGGAAACTGGGTTGCAGGTACTGTTAATTGTGTCTTACAATTTGCTTCACTGTCTAAAGAGCAGCAGCATAAATAGTCGCTTAATAAATTATTTAAGAAAAATATTAAGAATAGTTGTACTAAACAGTAAATAGTGTGTGAGTGATGGTAAAAAGGAGGCTTCTTATGTATACATTTTATAGTCAATATATTTCAGTGAAATTACATGTAGTCTAACTTTTTGACAGAAATAGCATTTGTAAAAGAATTCTGCACAAGAATGAGGTCTGAAAAAGGGAATTTTTTTGTTTTTCAGTATGGACGAGTACGGTTTGCAAACACGTGGCGGAGAAGAAAGTGGGTCTTTGGGATTCTTGGGCAAAAAGCATCTCTCTGTAATTGAGTGGACTTATTGGTTAGCAAACCACCACAATGACGGGCCTTTTGGGAGACTCATGAAGGACATTCGGAAAATGTACCCGTTGTAAAAAGCGATACCCCTATCATTCTCAGTTCAATTATGTTCAGCTATGTCATTTTGATAATAGGACCCAATTTTGTTTGTTATTGTTATTTGTTATTATAAATGTTAAAAAGCAGAACATATTATTCTAAACCTTGTATTGCCAGTGATATCTAGCCTGGGGGTCCTAAGGTTTCTTTATAGCTAATTCAGAATTTATTACAACAATAACAGCTAGTTTACTTTGATTAGCTACTTCGTGAACCATGCACAATGTTTCACAGATGCCTAATGGTTTGCTGATGATGTATCAGATTAATAGTAGTTAGGTAATACTTATTCAACATGTTAAGCATGTATGGGATCTTCCTTAAGTAATTGTTAATATAAAAAATAAAATGGTATGTGGTCAACTTCACAATAAAGGTGTGTTTTAAATGCTTGCTAAGCATATTATGTTATCAGATTTTTAATGTGTTTTTTTTTTTTTTACATCGTATCAAGGTATAGCATGAGAATCGAGCAGTGGATAATTGTGAATCTGGAGTAAGATCTTGTTAGCAATCCTATCCATTAATGAAGTAATATTTCAGGGTTTTTTAATTTAGAATGAGAATTGCGTAGCACTTTAATAGTGCTTAACTGACATTTAATAATGTTTAACTGTGTGCTCTTGTGCATTTTTAAAGTGTTACTAAAGGTAAATATGTTTCCACTTTACAATAAGGGTAACAAATACATGTAATTAAGGGTTATAAGTGTTTAAGTAACGCTTATTAAGCACAAATACATGAATTATGTATATTATCAATATTAACTAATGGTTAACTGACACTGATTAATGTTTACTGTGTGCTCTTGTGCATTTATAAAGTGTTACTGAAGGTAAATATGTTTCCACTTTACAATAAGGGTAACAAATACATGTAATTAAGGGTTATAAATGTTTAAGTAAGACTTATTAAGCACAAATACATGAATTATATATATTATTAATATTAACCAATGGTTAACTGACATTGATTAACATTTACTGTGTGCTCTTGTGCATTTATAAAGTGTTACTAAAGGTAAATATGTTTCCACTTTACAATAAGGGTAACAAATGCATGTAATTAAGGGTTATAAATGTTTAAGTAATGCTTATTAAGCACAAATACATGAATTATATATATTAATTGATATTAATTAAACACACTCTTGTACCCTCATATATATCACTACTTATAAGATATGGTCATGCAACTTTACAATACGTGAAGTCTACATGAAGTCAATGGAGTCTGTCCACAGAGCTCAGCCTTTATCAAGACTTCATAACTTGGAGGATGGTAAGTAAGATATTGTTGACAGATATTGTTTTAAATCAGTAGTTCCCAACACTGATTCTGGTGTATCATCTCTTTCCTGCTCTAACATAGCCACCTCAGGAAGGGCTTGTTAATTGTTGAGCTTTGTTGAGTTTAGCACATTAATAAACTTCTTAATATCTAAAATAATATTAACTATCATTACTCTTACTTAGTTAATGATATTAAAGACATTATTTAAGCATTTAACAATTAAGGCTTATAATAAAAGCAAAAATAGTCTTCAGTCATTTTGTATCAGCAGTAAATAAGTTGTTAAGACAACACTTAATCATTTATTAAAGATTAGTTAATGACTAGTTAAGACTTTACCTAACATTTATTAATGGTTATAAATTACTTAATCAAATCTAAAATTTACTTAATTGCTGTGTCTATCATTAGTTAATGAGCAATTAAAACAGTACTTAACCAGTTATTAATAATTATGTAATGATTTACTTAGACATTATTTGAGCATATAATAATGATTGCAAATCACTTAATAAAGCCTAATTTAACATTAGTTAATGATCAATTATGACATTACTTAACAGTTTACTAATGCTTATTACTGCCTTAAGTACTGTTAATTAATGTACCCTTATTGTAAAGTGTTACCAAAAGCCTAATATTGGTAAAATATTATTAATAAAATATTATTATAAAAAACTTGCTACCTAATAGTCTATATGTTTCTTCATTCTAAAGGTGTCTATGCTAAGCTAATGTAATTAAAAGTGATCGCATGCTTTGTTATTGCCCCAAACCAACCAAAAGATTTTTTTCTGTGTGAGGATGTTAAATGAGTGTGGGATAGTGGAGCATTCCGTGGTTGGAGCATGGCATACAAGTACATCAGTGTTATCTGAAATATTGTATTGTATAGCTTAGCAGCTTTTAAGGAAAATCTGAGATATTGAATATTGGTATTTACCAGTACTGATGATATCTGCAAAGAGAAAGTATTATCATGTCTATTTGCCCTCCAGAGATCTCAGCTTTTGTCACTTTCCAAGACCACCTCAGGGCAGGAAGCATTGTGAAAAAGCTAAGCCAGTGCAGTTGTTGATTGACCCCGCAACTGTTCTGCATCCCCAGGGACAACCTCAGGTCAAGAATGGGCCCTCGGAACATTGATTTAATGCAAGGCATTAATGTAAGATTGATTGAAGTTAGACAAGATCTGATGAAGTAAACAATGAGCAGTTTCTAAATTCAGACCCTGGGAAATCTCATTGTCCCCCTCAAATGAAATAAACCAACAATGCTCTGCAGCAAACATAATAAAGTCCTACTTTCACCCCATCAACCTAAGCCTTCAATTACTGTTGTTGTGTCACACAGATAAATCACAATCTGTCCAATGTAAGTAGATTATGGATTGCAATTATACAAACTGAGAAATACTAAACCATAATGTTGAATGTGGTGAAACGTTATCTTCTGTGGAGGACTAAATGCATTAAATCAATAAATATGAGAGGGAAAAACTAGTACAGAGGAGCTTTTTCCCCTCAAAAAACATCAGGGGAGAAAATGAAGGTCATAAAACCATAATTGCGTTTAATTTAACGATCCAATAATATGTTTTCATGTATTATTGATGCTTTCATATTTAGCGCCGCAGCTATGCTCTAGATAGATGTGTCTCATCTTCATTAAACCGGCCACTGTTGGGGCAGTGATGCTGTTGTCATGGCAATATGGCAAAGGAAATGTGGGAAAAATTAATTTCATTATTGGATCTGCCCTCTTTATTGCTTTGCCCTGGAATAAGATAACAGAGCTTTATAAGCAAGGCATGTAATAGTCTGCAAGGTCACCAACGAACCAGAGATAACTTCTAAAGCATCTAAAGTCCTCTGCAACAGTTGCTAATGTTAGAGTCCACTATCAGGAAAACACAGGAAAACAAGGGTTTAAGCTTTATTTGGCCTAAACAGCTTTATAGAGAATTAGGTCCCATCCCCAAATGAGTTAGCCAAGGGCAATAGTAGCCAGGAAAACCTCCCAAAAAGGGGAACCGATACTCAAATTAGGAACCCATCCTCCTCTGGTCAACACTGAATACCTAGTTCAAAAGCAACATAAAACTGTGGGTGTGGCACAACAGATAACACCACTACCTGCCAATGAGCTGGCAAGCAACCGTTCGATTTCTGATCTGGTTGACTATGCTATGCTACACCAAAAGAGTCTTTGGGCAATACTCTTGACCTCACATTAGCCTGCATATAACATGATTAACCTTGTAAGTCTCTTTGAGGTGTCAGCTAAATGCCATAAATGTGAACTTCTATGCAATATTGACTGCTACTAGTGAAACACTGACCACTGTAAGGAGTTTATTTCAGTGAAAAAACCTTGATCATCAATAACTGCTGCTAGAGGCCTTCAGTGCTGATCTTTGGAAGGGCTGCAAGGTGAAAGCCACTGCAAGCTACGCCTGATCGCATGGCCAGTACCCAACGCAATTGGAAAAATGTTTTATGGTTGGATGACCATTGCTTGAAATGAGAAACTCATCTGTAAAACATGGTGGTGGTAGTAGTGTCATATTTTGCATCTCTCTCTCTCTCTCTCTCTCTCTCTCTATATATATATATATATATATGACACAATGCATGCTTATGTTTATGTGTATGTTTTTTTGGGGGCGTTTTTGGAGCCAGGGAGATAAGAATTATTGAATTCCTGATCCACCAAGGGATTCCCTGTACTTTTTACCTTTTATACTGAACCTTCTTAAAAATATGCCCTGATTAAATATATACACTGCCTGACCCCCCCTCAAAAAAGTCACGTCCTCAAATATTTCGCTGAACCTCACTGTGGCATCATATCCACAAGCTTCTGCAATGTCCCAACATTTATTTCTGTCCAGAGTTGCGTTAATTGTTGGACCACTGTGCACCAATTTGGACCAACTTTGGGGAGATTTGGGCCACTGTGCAAAGTTCCTTTCAGCACATCCCAAAGATTCTCAATGGGGTTTAGGTCTGGACTCTGTGGTGGCCAATCCATGTGTGAAAGTGATGTCTTATGCTCCCTGAACCACTCTCCACCCTGAATCCTGGCATTTTAATCTTGGAATATGCCTGTGCCATCAGTGAAGAAAAATCCATTGATAGAATAACCAGGTCGTTCAGTATATTCAAGTAGCCAGCTGACCTCATTCTTTGGGTACATAGCATTCCCTTTGCATTGTATGTGTGGGGATGCTCCTACTTTCACTATTAAGCATGTCGCTGAGTTCTAGTGCTGTTCTTCTACCATTTAATTTCACCAAACATTAAGTAATCACTGATCACAATCATTCAAGATTTTTTCTGACCACATTCCTTCCTCGAACATGATGTTTCCTCACTGTCCTTCCACTTTTTAATAATGCGCTGGACAGTTGTTAACCTGATTTTAGTAGCTTCAGCATGTCCTTAGATGTTTTCTCTGCATGCCAATAATTTCACCCTTCTGAAACAGAATAACGTCTTTCAACATGGTTGTTTAACAAATGAGAAGTCACTTAGGGTTAAATAACTTGTTACCAGCTGAAACATAATCACCCATGTAGTAATTATCCAATGAGAGGATCCTACCTATCTGCTAAACCCAGGTGGGGACCTTCTGTTTTGGCCAGACAGTGTAGCTAATGCTTAATTACCATTTTAATGGGTGGTCTCTGATTTTGGGTGGTACCATATATAGAATCTTGATCATTCAAAGAACCATAAATGGTTCTTCACCAGGGTGAATGTTGGAGAACTTGGAGAACATAATGGTTCTTGATAGACAAATATTTTATGTAGCAGTTGAAAAGAAATTAAATTTAAAAAAGTATCATATGGAACCTTAAGAGAGTATGAAGAACATTTGGCAGGTGATTTGTTTACTGCAATAATTTTTAATAATGCATTGTTTCCTAAATGTTGGTGAGTTTGACCATATTCCTTTGTTCTGCCTAAACTCTGCCTAACAATGCAACCCTAACTGTGGTGAAATCAGTTTTACGCATGGCCTATCACTTTCATTTATCATGAGTTACTTGCCTCGCTGCGTCGTTGCACCCGTGTCCTGAAGTGTGGGCTACAGCAATGGCATGCGTCAGCTAAAAAACGATTATAAGTGTCTGAACACCCCCACCCCCCCCGCACGGGTGCACTCAAACGCATCCTTTCAGGCTCAAGGTCACGGCCGTTTACAAGATATCCTGTCAATGGTGCCTCCAATAAAAGGGGGGTTGAGAAATAAAGGAGAGAACTAAAGCGTAGGCTCATCTCGAGATGAAATCTGAATCACAGGAGATAGAGAGGAGTCCTGAGAGTGGAGTGGAGTGGAGGCAGCAGCTCACTCACTGCTGCGTGACTAGCTGTGTAAACCTGGAGAGCATTGTCTACACATCTTTGGGTTGTGAACGGTTCTTCATGGGCCTGTGTTCAGTGTTTTTTAGCCCAGCTGACTCACCGTGGTCACCACAACCTCCTTTTTTTTTCATTTTTCTCCACATACACACCCACGTCTCACGATTCCTTAACAGCAGGCCTGAGACAATAACACCTTCTCGGAACACTTCTGCTCTTCACTGGAAGCCTGACATCACTGTGTATTTACACATGTCTGTGTCTGTGGCATTGCATTGGGAGGCCAAGAGCGTAGGTAAGAATTGGGGGTTGAATCTGGAGGTTTAGGATCTTTTTATTTCTGCCATGTACTAGATGCACAGGGGCTTTCTCCTGATGCAAGTGTGACGATTCAATTCAACAGAAGGAGAACGTATGGAGAACACATAGTAGACACTGTAGTGTTCATTCTATGAAAATCATAGTTTTACTCTTTGGTGTTTTTAACTGTATTAATCAAAGTAGTTGCACCAGAAGGAAGCAACCAACAGGAATGAAACTTGAGGAGTAGGTTTAACATCCTGAGGAATGCAAATGATTCAAGCTTCACACTTGGTCATGCATGTAGCCTAAGCAAGGATGGGTCTTATTGCTGTACCAGACTGACTCAAATATATATATATACGTGTGTGTATATGTATGATGCTCACCTCCATCTTTAGTGATAAGTACTGCTGTTGGAGATGACCAACACATCTGTGTGTGGAGGCACCCGTGCATACAGCACGGAACTGTGTGAGAATATTTAAGCTGCATGCCCAAGACATGGGGCATTTTGCGGTAGCAAACATGGTGGCCCAATGCCATTTTCCTTCCCAAAGGAATTGCGTTCCTACACTACCTTCTGGGTGCAACTACTCTTTTGACGATGAGTGAATTTTCCCACCTCATGGTGTCAAATCAGACATAGTACGAGTAGTTTTTTACCATGAATGACTGAATAAGAGGGACCAAGTCAGTAACATGGGTGAACGGGAGTTCAAATTCCCCAATATGTTGATTATTAATGCAGTGTATATCTGTAAAGGATACAGCATACAGCACAAACTTATTTCAGTCAAAATGTCTTCATTGATAGTCAATAGCTCACTGGTCACTTGGGACTGAAGTATACCTAAGAGCATGTAATACCTCCACAAGCACCAATAACGGCTGTGACTGGATTAGGCCTGGACTAGACAGGTTTCTGGATGTAGGTTACATCAATGTTCAGTCACTCTTGCATCAAAGAATTGTGCAGTTGGGCCAGATTTGGTGGATGCTTTCTCAGCGGAATTCTGAGGAGAATTTCCTGCTGACTGTGATTTTAGCCACTGCTGGTAGACCTGTATGACCGTACACTTCCATACACCTGCAGATTCAGCTACTTCCTTCACAATATGGTCTTTGGCACACCCAAATGTAGTCACTCCTTTTAGCCAATCATTAACATCTGCTTTGGAGCCAATTTCCACACATGGAACGAAACATTCAGTGGACTGTACCACCTCTTCTCGATCTATGGATCCCGTCACTCACACCCCACAGGTATTAATAGCCCCACCATTCACAGACAGTGCCATCTGCAGGAACCTGAAGTTATTACTACATTAAACACGCAAGGGGACCAATTGTTTGTCCGGTTAGCTTATTATCTGCACCAGTACCAGATTTACAGCCACATTCACAGCTAAAAAAACAGGCAGGCTCTTTTTATTTTTTTATTTGTGACTGAACAAAAGATGGTGGGGGGAGCATTTCCACCAGAGTGATATCCTCACGCTGATCTGGTGACCCTTTTTCTGGGAACCCAGACTGGAGCCACAGCGTGAAGGACAGCAGCAGCCTCCTGTCGGGATCGCTCTGTCCACTGGGGAGTCTTCCTGTCAGCATGTCCGAACATGTCCTTCACTTCTGACCTTTAGACAGTGAGATGAAACCAGACAGGGGCCTGGAGCTGCCCAAAGTGCGGAGATCCTCTGCAGTGTACAATACACCATAAATCAATATAGCTTTAGTGAAGGAGGGGGCAATGAATTACATTAACCTTCACTTAACCTTTAATTAACATGTCATTTGCACCCACCATGACCATGGGCATCCAAAAGGATATATAAACAAGCATGTAAATGATTGCTGGCAGACAATTAAAACAGTTGACATGAAATACACTTACTAAAATGATTACAGCATGTAGGTCTCAGTAAGTGCCATGAAATCAAACACAGTCTGGGTCTCAGTATCATATTAATATATATTATATAATGTATTCTATGGTGCTTTCAAGGGGGATTAATACAAGGAAACGGTTCCATATGACTGTCGTTTACACTGTTGATCTGCTACTGTTCTGTTTAAATACACATGACTCATTTCACAGTGTTTGAACAGTGTCCACTCATACCAGTAAACCAGTATCACTGCAGTGCTGAGAATGATCCACCACCCACATAATACCTAATCTGTGGTGGTCCTGTGGGGGTACTGACCGGTGAAAAACAGGGTAATGAAGTATACAGAGCAACATATGGACTAGAGTCTGTAAAGGTAGAACTACAAAGTGCTATCCTATATAGTGAGTAGAACTGATAAAATGGAAAGTGGGTGTAAGAGGTGAGTAGGTAAAGTAAAGGTAAAGTGGGCACCATTGTTTCTCCATGCGCGCATTATGTGAAAGCTATGAGCTAAGCTCAAGATCTGCTCTGTTTATTTTTGCTACAGTTCACATCCTGTAAGTATGAGCTGACCTCTCACTCAGTTTTTCTGTTCCACCTTAAATGGTAGCAGTTACGTTGGTGCCTCAGGCAGCTTGTCCGGCTGCTCAATTAAATTTTCTTCAGCCTTAAAGGGTGACACAGTTATGCTGGCAGTTCAGGCTACATTTCAAGCCTCTTGTTTCAATTTCTCTATTAAATGATGCAAAACTTTACATGCTGGCACCTCAGGCAGTTTAGTAAAAACACCTTTGTACCATTTAAGGTGGAACGGGAAAATTTGACCAAGAAACTGGTGAATAGGAAGCTGACTTTAGCCTCGTGGGTTGGACTTATGCTTTCCCAGCGAGGGTCAGTGCAGCACAAAGAAGGTTAGTCCCAACTGTCCATGGCAAAGCTCTGGACGAAGGGAATGCAAGTAAGTGATGTATAAAGTAGTTATGTTAGTTTGGATGGTAGTGCTTGCTTGGTAGTGCTTGCCACTAGCTAATGCTAACAGCTGAGGTAATGTATTAACTGAGTTTAGGAGATGCTATCAAATTTAATAAGGAGATTAGATGTGGTTTGTTAGTTTAGTGTCACTCACTGGACAAAAAATGAGTCACCTTGCATATTTAAGGTGGTAGTAACTTTAGGCTCCTGCAGATGGCGCTGCATGAGCATGATGGACTATAAATACCTGCGGCTTCAAAGCAGATGTTAATGATTGGCTAAGTGGCATGATTGCATTTGGGCGTGCCAAAGGCCATAGTGTGAAGGAAGTAGCTGCATCTGCAGGTGTACGGAAGCATACGGTCATATGGGTCTACCTACTAGCAGTGGCTAAAATCCCAGTCTACAGGGAAATTGTCCTCGGAATTGTGCAGAGAAGGCATCTGCCAAATCCGGTCCAACAGCGCAATTCTTTGATACAGGAGTGTCTGAACACTGATGTGGCCTACATCCAGAAGCTTGTCCAGTACATGCCAAATCCAACCACAGCTGTTGTTCGTGCTGGTGGAGGTATTACACGCTATATCATTTACACATTATCAGATATATAATACTATTTATACAATAGATCGGCTGAATAATTTATGATTATTGTTTTCTGGGAGATGATCCATATCCAGTGGTCCAGTATGTCCAGTTAATGATCATTTTAAAGCCAGTATTTAATCAATAGTCAATACCAGCTCATTGCTTTCTATTTGCTTTAGTGCAGAGTTGCATCTGAATCCTGAGAGATGAGATCATCGTCTTATGTTTAATGATGTTTAATGATGTGTTCCTATGAAGGGTGTGGCATCACGGCCATATCTGGACTGCAGCTGCAAACAGTTCCAGTTTGTTCTTGCGCATATGAGCAAGTGTTAGCCCGTTAATGATAATGCAATGAGCAGTTTTATTTCATTCTCACCTTTTTGCTATTTACTGACAGAACAAACACAAGTGTCTGTAATGGTGTTCAAGGGGTGCGTCCCAATCGCACTAACACTAACTAGTTTTTGAGTATGTAGTGTACAGGGCTACAATCACAGGGGCAGCCAAATTTGAGTATGCTCAAAAATCCACAATGCACACTCAGAAACAGTAACATTTTGAGTATGGTAATGATGGGCACCACTTTCTCACAATGCAAGAGGAAATGGTAAGAGAGGAGCTTCTCACTTCGGGAAAATTTGAATCAAATGGTGGATGTTGATGTGACAGCGGCTGCAGTAGTTGCAGAACCAGAAATGTTGTATGAATGTGAGTTCAGCTCAAATATGTCAGGACAGCCTGTAAAAATAAATGTATTCCAGTAAATAATGTGATTATTTGTTTGTGTTTTTGTACGCCTCAGTCGAAGCAGTTTTCAGAATCCAGCCTGGTATGATGTGCATTGTCATCACTTTCTGTTAGTAAGAATCGAAGCAGCATGCTAATATGATGTGCACTATCCTTCCGAACTCCTGGTGGGCTTTTGTGACCAGATGAAAAGTTTAGTGTCATCCTTTCATCCTTGCTATAAGGAGGGAGGCTAGGCCCTTGAGTAATTTGCGGGGCCCTATGCAAGGCACATAGTGAGCATAGAGGGCCAGCTGGCACTGCAAGTGGCTTATATTCATATTAACATCTTCCCGCATACAAAAGGTGACAGCAGAAGTGAACAGTGAAGTAAGAGTTATGGAGGTGCAACAACATGATTGGCACATATTAATGCGGTGACAGGCTGTGCTAAGGTAAACAAGGTTAGGCAAGTGGCTGATGCATGAATTTTTCAAGGGGTCCAAAATTCCTAGCAGCACATAACTAAAGCAGCAAACTTTGGACCCTAAAGAGCTTCTGGGTGATAGAGTACCATTGGGATACATCTATAAAATGTCTAGACAACTTTTATGATGAACTGTATGTTTACATTTATGTCTGGCATACATTTTTCTGTGGCTTCTCCATCTATAACACCAGCATCAATATCTACAACAGCGACAGCCTCAAATGCAGGAGGCCTCTATTCAGTTTCACATTTTCTACTCTTGATCTGTCTTCTTCCATCGAGCTCATAGTTGGTAGTAGGTATGTGTGTTAGTTTCCATCAGTTATTCTGTGTACACAGTGGTCTCAGATCCCCCCACCTCCCACCCGGCCCTGCTCTCCGTCCACCACAAGAAGCCTCAGAGGGCCGCGTGGAGCGAGCGAGCACCGCAGTTTACCACCCATCCCTCAATCCATCCATCCGTCCAGCTCTCTCCCCACGAGCTGAATAATTTATCGCCTGTCTGCTCGAGCCGTCAAGCTCAAAGCCCTAAATAACATCTGTTCGGTGCTGTCCATCCTTCAGCTCCCTGCCAGCTTCATGTTCTCTTCACCGCAGGCCCAGCAGGGCCACAATAACACGGCCAGTGAAGTGTTGTTATGCTGTTTTCAGGTCACGGAGGCCAGAACAGGACCCGACTGTGTTGCATAAACCCTCACATTCTAGTGTTGGAATATGGATGATGTTTTTTCTTGTTTATGTATTTGATGCACATTTAATGATAGTGGAACGTATATAGTGTACTAGTTGGTCTCGCAACTAGCAGTACACTACCAGGCAAATGTTTAGACACACCCAACTAAATGGATGTTGTTGGACATCTGAAAGACTCTACAGGCTTACACTTAATAGCTCAAATTGATAAGAGGTCTAATACAATACATATTGCGATATACCATATACATTTGATGGATCAGTTTTACACTTATCTTAATAGAATAGCTGCACACAGAAGGAAGTGTGGGATTGCAGTGCTATTGGGAAGGAAGATAAAGGTTACCAGGAACAGAAAATGATGATACATTTAGACTGATATGGACAATATTTATTGAGCTACACCATGAGGCCACCATGTTTATTAATGCAACATTCCAGATGTCTCGGCATGGAGTTGTGGAGGTTCCTAATGGTGTCCTGTGAAAATCCATCCCATGCAACTTGAATATTCTCACACAGTTCCTGTAGATTGTGTGGTAGAGGTGGAGGTGGAGTGACACCTGGCCTTCTGGATGTGTGACACGCAAAAGCAAACCGTTCACCTTGGCGCTGACCACAGTGCCTCTACACATGGATTTGTTGCTCGTCTCCATCGAGACAAAATGACATTGGCAACACTGGCGTGGTGTTAAGGACAGTTATGTTAACGGTCTGTGTGTCTGTAGTCCTACATCTTGCAGCCATCTGGCAATGGTGCTGGTACCGACAGGATGACTCATGGAGGGCATCACTGCTCAATGAATGTCCACGATTACAGCTGTTGGGTTATTATGTGCATGTCAGACAATCCTTGCTTACGTTTGTGGCAGAAGGTGAAACTTGAATCATTTGCATGTCTCATGATGTCAAACCTACCCACCAAGTTTCATTCCACTTGGTTGATTCCAGCTGGGTGCAATAATTTTTTTAATGAAGAGTGTATTTTAGTTGTGTGAAAACTTTTATCTCTTTGTTCTGTACAGCTTAAAGGCTCTGCTTACTCTTTTAGCTTGGACAGACCAATAGAATTAACCCAAAACTGTTTAAACTGCTTAGAAATAAATCTTGTTATATATCAACCTCCTCGGCAGGTTAAGAAAGCTGTTATTCCTTCAGTCAGTTTCAGTTTCGGATGTGTGTAAGGTGGGCTATAATTCCATGAGTGCTATTTTGTAGATTGATTTCTTCACTTTTTTCTACAGTAAAGCATTAAGATAAACATAAGGAGAATTTTCTTTATGTATTTCAAAAATATACATATTGTCGCTGTCCAAAGAAAAACAAGTATCTCCAAAATGGCAACTTTACAGAAGAATTTTGAATGTAAGTCAATGGAACCAGACGTTTTTCCAAGCATGTTTTGAATATTTCTGGTGATTCATTCATCACGATTTGTCCACCCAATGTAAACAGCACCTTGTGTGATCAAATAAGGCCAAAAAATAAAAATCGACCAAATTGGAGATTTGGAAATTTTCAGTTTATATATTATCAATTATATATTATGTAATGTCATATATGTCATATAATATGCAGTTATATATAATGTAAGTCTCTGGAACCAGACCTTTCTACAAGCAGTTTTAGACCATTTCTGTTGGTCCATTCATCATTACACAGTGTAAACAGCCTCTGCTGTGTTCAAATGAGACGAGAAAATGGAGAAACACGTTTTTCATTGTACAGCAATGATATTTGAGCAATGTTATGTGAAATGAAGTTACAGTGATTGTAATACCATTTACATTTACAGCTGTGTGCAAAAAATGTTTAATTTATG
Organism: Prochilodus magdalenae; assembly: GCA_024036415.1. Lineage (NCBI taxonomy): Eukaryota > Metazoa > Chordata > Actinopteri > Characiformes > Prochilodontidae > Prochilodus > Prochilodus magdalenae. Next base: position 347,497 of record JAMWET010003602.1, on the reverse strand, counting down.
GCACATTTTATGTTTAACTCACTAAATAGATGAATATTCTCCACTCAGAAAAATGTAACTTGGCTACCTATTGCAGACTTCATGCCCTCATTTACATATGACCACAAATTTATTTCCATGCGGTCAGCCATTCAGCCTGCAGTCATCTTGTCACCCGTTGCCACTGAAGTGATATCTACGGGTGTTACTGCAGACAGTCTGTGGCAGATGTGTGGGAAGGAGACAGCAGCATTCAGGACAAGAGGAAAGATTGCCGGCCCTGATAATGCCAGCAAAGGAAATTGCGCTCCTCACCCTGCAGTCTTCACTTTAGAGTGGGAGTGGTAGATGTGGGGAAGACGATTAAATGTTGTTCTCTTCCTGGCTGTCAGGAAGTGAATGGATCATTGCAGCCCTCTAAAGGACCCATGTGTCCGAACTGAGTGTCTGAGGTTCATTTTGTCTTGACATGTTGGAGGAATTCAGTCAGTTCTGTACATTGTAGCCAGGACTATGTTCCATGCTTCATTTCACTGTTGTTGTCACATGGGTTTGCTCTTTCATTGTGGTGTTTTGATCAACTGTTCAGTGTACATAGTGCTCTCTGCCCCACCCCACCCTCGCAAGAACTCTATACTCCACCCCAATAAGCATCAGGGGGCTGCGGTTTACCACCCATCCTTTACGTCTCATAGGTCAGTTACATACATCACATATTTCATATCATATACACCCAACATCAAAAATAGCTGCATCAACCAACGGAAATGAAACTTGGTGGGTGGGTTTGACATCGTGACACATGTAAATGATTTATGTTTCACACTCAGTCGCGCATGTGACATAAGCAAAGACGGACCTTATCACTTGTATCTGACTGACTATATAAGGTCCTATGGTCCTATATGCGTCCTTTGGTCCATGCTGTTGTGTTCCTTAGCATGCAAGGTGACTCAAGGAGAACAGTTGCTAATCCAGCAGCTGGTATAGTTAGAGAGGGGTCGCATCATGGCGCTCCATGAGTCATCCTGTTAGTGCCAGCAATATTGGCAGACGGCTGCACAATGCCGGACTACATGCACACGACCGTTATGACGACTGCCTTAGCACCACGTCAACGTCGCCAAAGACTGCAATGCCGTTGTGACAGACTGTCAAGGAGTGCCCCAAAATGGCAGCGGGTCATCTTCAGTGATGAGTCCTGCTGTGGAAGACTACCTGAATCGCTGTGTGGGGGAACCATGGTCAGCACCAAGATAAATGGTTTATTGTCACACATCACTTGTCGAGAAGGCCTGGTGTCACTCCACCTCCACCCCTACCACACAATCTGTAGGAACTGTGTGAGAATATTGAAGCTGCATGGGATGGATTATCACAGGACACTTTTAGGAACCCCTACAGCTCCATGCTAAGATGCCTGGTATGTTGCGTTAGCAAACATGGTCACCTGGCACCATACTGATAGACACTACTTACGTATGTGTAGCTCAATAAATATTACCCATATCAGTCTAAATTTATCATCATTGACTGTTCCTGGTTCCTAATAGCATTCTAATCTGACACCTCCTTCTTGGTGGAACTATTTTTGTGAAGACCTGTGCAGAATATAAATTCTTTCACTATCCAAGACTGTTAATTGACATATTTCACCCACAGTGTGGCACGAATTTAACACTCATAAAGGCAAATCAGTAGTGACGTACATGTGCTGCACATGCGTAGTCCAATTTGGTTACCACTGGTTTCCTACTCTTGGCTGTTTCTCAGTCGTCTCATGTTCTTGACAAAGCATGAGAGTTCAGCACCTTGCCCCTCCCCCTCCACCTGTCTTGTTCACAAGCATGAATGTCTAAAAGCGTCATGCAACACCAGGCAGAGTAAGAGTAAGTGCTATTCCAAGGTACATTTGTTGGACTAATTCCGCACCCCCAACCCCTCCCCCCATTTAATATCTCAACCAGTGTTTTCTGCAGATATCGTCACAGGACCTGGCGTCGGATCAGTGCCATCTCCATCACAATGCCAGGATCCTTCTTTATCAAAGCAAGGCAAGAAAGAATCTCTCTCTCTCTGTCTCTTTGTCTCTCTCTCTCTCTCTCTGTCTGTCTCTCTGTCTCTCTGTCTCTTTGTCTCTCTGTCTCTCTGTCTCTCTGTGTCTCTCTCTCTCTCTGTCTCTCTGTCTCTCTCTCTGTCTCTCTCTCTCTCTCTGTCTGTCTCTCTGTCTCTCTGTCTCTCTGTCTCTTTGTCTCTCTGTCTCTCTCTCTCTCTCTCTCTCTCTCTCTCTCTCTCTGTCTCTCTCTGTCTCTCTGTCTCTCTCTCTCTCTGTCTCTCTCTCTGTCTCTTTGTCTCTCTGTCTCTTTGTCTCTCTGTCTCTCTGTCTCTCTGTCTCTCTGTCTTTTTGTCTCTCTCTCTCTCTGTCTCTGTCTCTGTCTCTCTCTCTCTCTCTCTCTTTCTCTCTCTCTCTCTCTCTCTCTCTCTCTCTCTCTCTCTCTCTCTCTCTCTCTCTGTCTCTCTGTCTCTCTCTCCCTCTCTCCCTCCCTGCCCCCACCTCTTTCTCGGCTTGATGCAATTTCTGTGCCACCTGCGCTGCTGCGCTAATCGTGCTCCCACTGATCATTTCTTTGACCTTGCTTTCAGCTCCTATTGCAAGGCACTTTGCTCCCTGGTTGGAGGCCTAAAAGAAAAATTGGCTGCAGGTTTTGGCAGCAGTCTCGCACGTTCTGTACTCTAAGTGCAGTTCTCTTCAGGTAAAAGTTCTTCGGAGGATTTGTGGTGGTAAGGGTATCGTGCTGTCAAAGCGGCTTTAAAATCTGCAAATGTAGCAGCTCAAAGACACACAGGCCACCGCTGCTCCTTCAAGTAGTCTCCTGCGGGAGCGAGACTGATGGTGATAGGATCTGTTTGATATTTCGAGAGGCAGAATCCATCATTTGAATGCGAGGAGTGCAATTTCCTTTGCTGGCATTATCAGAGCTGGCAATCTCTGTGCTTTTTTATATTTCTTGTTTTTTTTCTGCAGGCTGCTGGCGCCCTCTAGTGCACACTCAGCTGTAGGTTGATTATTGCAACTGGGACGTGTAAAATGCACCATAAATTGTGCAACGTGAAAGGAAAGGACACAGTGGGGGTTCTGTCTTCTGTACTGGTGTACTGAGTCTATTATTGGTAAAGACTCTACACAATAAGATCTATTGAAAAGGTGCCTTTTTAGGCATATGCACAAATGTGCACAAAATGAAAAACGTTTATCTATCTAGTGTTGTTTATGGCAAGTGTAATAGTCCTATACTGTGTCTATACTGTGCAGTGTGGCATAACGGTCATGCTGATACTACCATAGCATGCTGTTGATGGCAGTGAATAGAAGAAGACTTACCAGGGACACAAAGGATCTGAAAGACCTGCTTAAACCATATAAAGGAAGAAAGTAAAGCACATCATTCTACTGTTTACCAAAAACGGAATGAGGCCTATAAAGAAAATAACACAGCACCTACAATCAAAGATGTTTTGCGGTTGCTTTGCTCCCCCTGGCACTGGGTACCTTAACTGTGTACAAGGCATTATGAAATCTGACGATTGCCAAAAGATTTTGGGGTCGCAATGTAGGGCCCAGTGTCAGAAAACTGGGTTTGCATCCTAGGACATGGGCTTTCCAGCAGGACAATGATCCCAAACATACTTCAAAAAGCACCCAAAAAATGGATGCAGATAAAGCACTGGAGAGTTCTGAAGTGGCCAGCAATGAGTCCAGATCTAAATCCCATTGAACACCTCTGAAGAGATCTTAAAATTGCTGTTGGGAGACACCCTTCAAATATGAGAGACCTGGAGCAGTTTGCAAAAAATGAGTGGTTGTTTCATTACACACAAAGGAAATAAACATGTGTACAACAATGAGAGAGAGAGAGAGACAGAGAGAGAGACAGAGAGACAGAGACAGAGAGAGAGAGAGAGAGAGAGACAGAGAGACAGAGAGAGAGACAAAGAGACAGAGAGAGAGAGAGAGACAAAGAGACAGAGAGACAGAGAAAAAGAGATTCTTTCTTGCCTTGCTTTGATAAAGAAGGATCTGAAAGACCTGCTTAAACCATTTAGAGGAAGAACCGATGGATTGCCCAACATGCGCTCCATCTTTCACCATTAAGTGTGAATGGGATGGAAAACTGCATGCCTCTCTAGCGCTCTTCTGCTCAACCGACAGACACTTTCACATACACCTTTTCAGGTCAGACCCCTGAGCACACATTCAATGTTAGTCTAATGTTGGTCTTAACCAGACTTTTTTTTACCCATCCCTATTTCCTTCCATGGAGTTCCTTTCATTTATGGCTCGACCCAAACCCTACTGCTTCCTTTAATCTACAGCCACCAAAACTGCATGTACCCGCTCAGCGCAGATCCCCAAACTCTAATCCACAGACACCCTGACCCACACTGCTTAATCACTCCTTTATTCAGATACTGCTCTTTTCTCATTGATCTCTTTATACTGGCAGATTTCTTAATATGTATTTGCTGATATTGATTTATCAAACTGATTTATCATCACAGCAAGCAAAATGACCTGCCAATACACTGAGAAGATTTGACATAGTACAATTACAATCACTTTAAACAGGTAGAAAAAATCCAGAAATAACTAAAAGTCTTAAAATAGGCTTAGAATCATCAGGACTGTGAAATACACAGACTAGATTTAAGAGGATTTTACTCGCCAAGATACGATTTTCTTGAAGTGCATTGTATTCAAAACAGTTATTAAATACAAGATGAGATACAAAATACATATACAGTCATGGTAGAAAATGTTGGCTCCCCTGAAATTATTTCACCCAAGTATTTCTCCCAAAAATTATTTCAATTACACATGTTTTGTTACATACATGTTTGTTTGCTTTGTGTCTATACAAAAAACAGAGAAAAAATGCAAATTTGACACAATTACACACAAAACTCCAAAAATGGACCAGACCAAATTCAAGCATGTGACACTTGTTCAGACACACCTGTGGCAAGTAACAGGTGTTGGCAATATAAAACTCACACCAGAAACCAGCTCAAAAAGGAGAGAAGTTGACCTAATCTTTGCATTGTGTGTGCCACACTAAGCATAAAGCAGGAGGAGAAGAGAACTGCCCGAGGACTAGAGAATCAAAATTATGGAAAAATATCAACAATTTTAAATTACAAGTCCATCTTCAGAGATCTTGATGTTCCTTTGTCCACGGCACACAACATAATCAAGAAGTCTACAACCCATGGCAGTGTAGCTAATCTCCCTGGATGCAGACAGAAGAAAAAAACTGATGATGGTGGATAAGCAGCTCCAATCAAGTTCTAAAGAAATTCAAGCTGTCCTGCAGGCTCAGTGTGCATCGGTGTCAGACATTTGAATGAAATGAAATGAAATGCTATGGCAGGAGACCCAGGTGGATCCCACTGCTGACACAGAGACATAAAAAAGCGAGACTGCAGTTTGCTACCATGTATATGAGTAAGCCAAACACGTCTTGTGGACAGATGTAACCAAGATAGAGCTTCTTTGATAAAGCACATCATTCTACTGTTTACCAAAAACGGAATGAGGCCTACAAAGAACACAGCACCTACAGTCAAAGATGTTTTGCGGTTGCTTTGCTCCCCCTGGCACTGGGTACCTTAACTGTGTACAAGGCATTATGAAATCTGACGATTACCAAAGGATTTTGGGGTCGCAATGTAGGGCCCAGTGTCAGAAAACTGGGTTTGCATACTAGGACATGGGCTTTCCAGTAGGACAATGATCCCAAACATACTTCAAAAAGCACCCAAAAATGGATGCAGACAAAACACTGGAGAGTTCTGAAGTGGCCAGCAATCAGTCCAGATGTAAATCCCATTGAACACCTCTGGAGAGATCTTAAAATTGCTGTTGGGAGAAGGCACCCTTCAAATATGAGAGACCTGGAGCAGTTTGCAAAAAATGAGTGGTTGTTTCATTACACACAAAGGAAAGATATTCTGGGAGATCATTTGTTGGGGAAAAATTTCAGGGGTGCCAACACTTTTTCTCTACCTTACAAAGAGGATGGGTTTTCCTTTTGAGTCTTGGTTTCTCTCTAGGTTTTTTTTTTTTTTAACTGACTACATTTTTCCTTGCCTCTGTCGCCCTTGTCTTGCTCACTGGGGGCTCGGACACCAGCTTCTGTGTAAAGCTGCTTTGTGACAACATCTGTTGTAAAAAGTGCTATATAAATAAATGTTGACTTGACTTTTGGCCTTGACTGTATAGGTAGTACGTCATACAGACGTTTACAAAGGATGGAGATCCACTGTCCCCATCAGATAAACAAACGGCACTTAAAGCTTTTATCTTTGAGAGAGAGAGAGGAACATCAAGCTCCACTCTTGCTTCAGCTCTGAAAACCTCCATAGGTGCTTTTGTCCATTCTCCCTCCTTTCCTTGTGAGAAGACCACCACCTCAACAATGTGGCGGTCTAAAAGGATGTGTAGCTGTTCAAGAAGCTCCTCCCTGAGAAAAGGAGACGGATATGTCAAACGAAGAATCTGCTGGTGTTCATAGAAAAATGAACTGACCGCCCCAGAGTCCAGAACCCAGCATCACTGAATGTGGTTAATCACTGGGATTATTTGGAACATGAAAACCAAACAATGCAACCAACGTATCCCACTGCATGGCACAGCTACTTAAATTTACGGGCAGGTTATTGATTCCGCATTTTGAATTAGTCAGAAGTTCTTGTTCTATCAAAGATGGTCATCCTGGCCTAGATGTAGCAAAACAGGCCCAAAACCTGACACTGCCACCATCATGTTTCACAGACAGGTTAGGGTTCTTAGGCTGGAAACTGCTGGCAAACCAACTACTAGGATGGTGGAAGCTTCTGTTAAATGTACAGTCTGTTTTTTCTGGACACTGTAAAGTGAATACCTTGTACAGAAAGCTAAACTTAATGAATGCATGGTCTCTGACTTTTACACAGAATAGTATCTCAAATAATGGGCATCAGTTTGTCACATTGACACCACTAATTTCCACTATCCAGTTTTCCTTCTTTTCTCTTTCTCTGGCCCATTACAGAGAAGCCTATTAGCTGTCGCTTAAGATTTGTTGTTATGAGCTTTTCATGATGATGAGCTACTGCAGCTAATTTAATGCTGATGTTAATTTGAGCCTTGTACAGCTCCTTGCCTAATGGCTCTTGCTGCGTTCCATGCACAGACATCCTCCTCACTTTGCTGGAATCAGGGCAGGGCTGGAATTAGATCAGCTGCCCCATGGGCCGCCTGCAGTCAGGAGAAACCCGTTGTCCTCTGCTGCCAAACACAGCCTGTCCCCATGTCCTCTCACAGAGCCCACAGAGTCCACAGAGCCCACAGAGCGACAACCGTGCACAAAATTCAGAGAGCAGCCGCAGCCTGACCGGACCAGTAATGCAATTATGGCTCCCCTATAAATAACCTAGCATTTCACTCAAAAGTCACTCAGTCTGTACTCTATGATGCCTCCTTTAACTGTTGGACTGACTTCGTGAAGATTGGAAACGCAGCTGACACCATCTAGAGCTGAGAGTGATTCAGTGTAAAGGAAAGACTACAGAGTGTTTTGAGATGAGTTTTAACTTTCCTAACTGAAGAACACATTGAAGCTCTTCTGGCCCAGAGGTAGTCTAGCACTGGGTTTGTGTGCTGAAATCCCAACAAATGGACAATTGTCTGACACGATCACAAATGTTTACCTATATGATATTGTGTTCCTGTAAATAACATACATAAGGGTTCAATTACAAATGTTAATGCTTTGTCATGTTAACAGATGCACAACAAAGCTTCAGAAATGCAGTGTGACAATCCTCCAACTTGTAATGCTACACCCTGATTTCTCCATCTGATAATGAATAGCTGTTAAAGAATCATGTTAACCATTTCTTCCACTATACTGAGGGAATAAATCAATAAAGAGGACGCTGCCCACAGCACAGCTGTGTCTGATCCACTCACACCAGCACAACACACACTAACACACCACCACTACATCTGTGTCACTGCAATGCTGAGAATGATCCATCACCCACATAGTACCTGGTCCTGTGGTGGTCCTGACTACTGATGAACATTAGTTAGGTATCTCTATATTTGGTGCGGTCTTTGTGGTCACCATGCACAAACATTACTTAGTGAGTGGAAACCTGTCCTCTGTGGGTGTCCCAACGAGTGAAGAACAGGGTAATACAGTATACAGAGAAACAGATGGACTACAGTCTGTAACTGTAGAACTACACATTCTCATTACTCAGTGCAGCTGATACAGTGGATATTGAGTGTAGATACAAGGAGGTGGTTATAATATTCTGATATGATATGTGTATATATGTGGTGGTATACATGCAAACTGTGGCAACGTAGGCCTGATAGCCAGAGGAGCTGAGGTCTGATTCCCTGGATCTTCTAATTCCTCTGTTTGTAACTGTTTTTGTTGGGCTTGTTCCATTGCTTTGTCTGTTAATGGGGACTCTGAGTTTAAATAAAAGCTAAAGTGTATACGACAACACATTCTGTGTTTATATGACCTCCAATTAATCAACCCCGCATACTTTCCTGTTCCTGACAGCAGGTCTGCAGTCATTTCACTGTGCCAGGAGTTTCTGTAATTAGAATACTGCAGATCATGTCAAATCACCGATTCCAAACACCTGCTGTCATCCTTCCCTCCTGTCCTGCTGGTTCTTTTTAATGCAGGTCCAAATTCAGCTCTCCACCCACTCCCAGCAAGACCATCCAGATAAGCTCTTCCTGCACAGTCACTGTTATCATCACTAAGATCTCTCAGCATGCCCCACTTTCTAAAATCTGATCTTTGTATGAAAGGAATGTCAGAGATTTGAAGCTACAAAATACAGGTCTGGCTACTGAATGCCAGGAGCGCTTGAAAATACACGATACTATACACACTCTGCCTCCACTTTATTAATGGTGTAAATAATGCACATCCACTCACTTAGCATTCTATAAGCGGCACTTACCTTCAGTTCTTTGCAGTAGGGTTCAACCCCTTTAAATCGTCAGTCTGTAGTAGTAATGTTTTTCTGCTGTGTCATATTTTATTATTGTGGATGTGGATGGCCTAAGTTTCACCAATTAAAGATACACACATCATCAAAATAATAGCTGCACCCAGAAGGAAGTGTGGGGTTCCAGTGCTATTGGGAAGGAAGATAAAGGTTGCCAGGTACAATACATTTACAGTATTTAGCTGACGCTCTTATCCAGAGCGACTTACAAGTTAATCATATCACAGGTGGGCCAATGTGGTGTTAGGAGTCTTGCCCACATACTCTTATTGGTGTAGCACAGCATAGTTACCCGGACCAGGATTCGAACCCCAGTCTCCCACGTGTGGTGGTGGCTACTTGGTGGGTAGTGGTGTTATCCGCTGAGCTACACCAACCATTTAGATTACTATGGGATTACAAATGGTTCATCTTGGTGCTGATCACGATGCCTCCACAATGATTTGCTGGCTGTCCCCACCAAAACAAAAGCGGGACTCATCACTGAAGATGACCCGCTGCCATTCTAAATCACTCCATGACAGTCTGCCACAACACCATTGCAGTCTTTAGTGGTGTTGCCGTGGTGTTAAGGACAGTTGTAACAGTCTCTGTGCATGTAGTCCTGTGTTGTGCAGCTGCCAACAGTGCTGGCACTAATAGAATGACTCATGGAAGGCATCACTGCTTGTTGTTGGTTTACACCATGCATGTTTGGACAATTTGTTGGTTCTCCCTCTCCGTGGTTCATGTGAGTCTTCCAGATTCTATATGTTGCTGGTACATGCCTTTTCTTTTACCCACTGCCACCAACAGCGTACTATGGTAGTATCCGCATGGCCAGTATGTCTCATGATGTCAAATCTACCCACAATTCCTGTCACTTGATACCTTCTGGGTGCAGGAATTTTTCACTGATGAGTTTATTACACTAATAAAGACAACGTTGGCTTACAAATGGGCTGTACATTAAAATCATTAAAATTTAAATAGACACCTTTTAATTTAAGTGCTATTGGCCAGACTGGAAATCAGAAGAGAAGTTATCAAATTAAGGATTAAAAAAATCCCAATGAATTTAAAATAAAGTTTCAGGCAACTTAGGAACAGTCCACAAATTACTATCCACCATGTGCACTGTTGGATCAGTTGTGTAGAGGTGTAATACATCAGACCTGGCCAGAGGCTTGCAATTAAAGCTAGGTTAGAAGCTTTAACACAACAAGACGAATCCAAAAACAGAGCCAAAATTCAGCCCAGGGTTCAGAAGTAGAATACAGCAAACAGTACCCAGGTAGAACCTCCAAAGAGTAGCCCTTATGGAAGAGAGGGCTGAGATACCAGAAACTGCAAAATACTAAGGACTAATTCAAATAGGAAAAAATAGAAAAGAAGGTCAAATACCAGAACGACTAACACTGCCACAAGTTAGGTACCCTGTAGTGAACTGCGGCAATACTTCACAAAGTGTGTCGGAAAACAAACAGCTTATATAGTGGAATCAACAGGTGAATAATCAGGGGCACATCTGGTCTGTGATTGGTTGATGGAAAGTAAAGGCAAAGTCATAAGACCCCCAGAGGGATTCTACTGGTACGAGTCCGGGGGTGCATCCAATTGCGGACCTAATAGTAACTATTACTAACTAGTCTTTGGGTATGTAGTATATAGTACAGTTACACATGCCAATAAATGCATATACTCATGAATCTACAATGCACACTCGGAACCAGATGATTTTTGAGTACAATACTGTTCCACAATGCAATGCGAAATGGAAAAGAAGGAGCTTCTGGAAAATTCTGAAAAAATGTAGGACAGTGCTGTGATGGTGACTGTAGTGGTGGCTGGGTAAAAAAAAATTATATATTCATCAAGGTTCCCTACTCGGGCTTTAACATGGAGTCGGTCTTTTGTCTTTAAAATAGCACCTTTTCTGAATCTGATCACTGGGGGCCGATATGCCCACCAGAGGAAGTACAGCACATTCGCTTTTTGTAGTTCAGGCCTGAGGACGCCAGTGGTAGCTTCTTTAAACTCTGGCTCTTGAATCGATGCCATCCTCTGCTTTGAGTTTTGATTTTAAGATCCTGGATACCCAAGACGATGGGTTCTAAAAGAACCACAAGGCTGGACAACTTCACACAGGAAGCGTATTGGATGAGCACAATGAAACAGGTGCTTTAAAGCTGTAGCTCAAAGGCATCTGTTTAGGACTTTCCTCTTCTAACTGCATGACTTAGGTGACATCATTTTTGCTGTGGTGTTGAGTTAATTGATGGAAATGATAAATGATTAATAAGGTTTACTTGGGGAGAAATAAAGGTTTCTTCCTATCTGTCAATTTCAATTTCCACTGATCAAGGCAAGGGTGACAGTGGCAAGGAGAAATTGAGGGGCAGTCGTCTTGTGACCAGAGGGTCGCTGGTTTGATTCTCTGAGCCAACAATAGCGACTGCAGTGCCCTTGAGCAAAGCACCTATCCCCCAACTGCTCCCTGGGTGCTGTGGATAGGTCTACCCACAAGTGTGCACACTGCCACCTAGTGTGTGTGTATGTGGGTATGTCACTTCATGGATGGTTAAATGAGAAAGACAAATTCCTTTGTGTACAAACACAAATGGTACAGACCAACGTCTGATCCATCAAAGTAAAAATCGGTCATTCTGTGGAAGGTGCGGAGACTCAACGTTTTTACTCTAGACTGTAGGCCTTCTCGAAAAATGGCGTCTCAAAACTCTTGTGGCGTTCTCTGCCATAAAACTCATTTATATCTCTGTTCTGGGGCCTCAGGATGAATAATAGTGCCGCTTCTAAACCATTAAAGTAACAATCTGTCATTCTGTGCCTGGTGTGGAAGCTCTACGTTTCTATCCTTACAATCAGGCCTAGGCTATAGGCCTTTCAAAAATGGTGACTTCAAAACTCCCGGCCTTCTCTGCCCTACAACTAATCACCCTCTCTCTCTGTTCTGGGGCTTCCAGATAAACCTAGGGCTCTGTCTAACGGTCATGACCATCTTAATCAGCCTCTCTTGACTTCAAGTCAAAATATATGTAAAATTATGTTATATAAAGATTTTTTCTTAAGTATGCGTGTGGGTATTATAAATATGCAGGCATCATTACAAACTGTATAATAATAGGACACAAAGTCTACAAGTATAACTTCTTCTTTCTCCCTAATTCTGACTGACTCTCTCCCAAAGCCCTGCACTTATCCATGTAACACCCACGGTTTTAGTTTTGGGCCTTTTGTTTGGGTGCATGTACAGCAGGTGGCAGCAAAACCTCGTTTATAACCAGATGTAACAGTTTCACCTTCTTACATCATACACATCATGTCAGTGATCAGGTGGTATTAGAGCAGATCGAGGATGGGGGTGACTGTCTTGCACTGTCTGCTGATTGTTTACAGAATGAACTCAGTACTGGCCATGCTGACCACTGCTTGATAAGCACTGCCTGAAAAAAGAAGCTGCAGTTTTGTTTAAGTTCCCTAATGCCCATGTGCTCTTAAACCTGCTGGAGGTTTTCATGAGATTCTATAGTGCACTCTAAAAACACATTTCAGTTTTTTAGTCATATACAAGAATAAACAAGTAAAGTTTTTATATTTATACTTATCTGTCACAAAGAAAACGGCATGTATGTGGTATGTTATTTGAAAAGCTACCATCATTAGCAAATACATTAGCAAACACAGAAACACTACATTCTATCTGGAATTCACAGTGCTTATATATATATATATATATATATATAATGTATACATATGTATGTGTATATACACATACAGTAATGTTGGGATTCATAATGTATTATACATAATATAGTGTTAATGCTACATGTTTACATGTTAAGTAAATATGTAACAGTTGGAACATGCTTATTTAATGTTAGTTAACCAGTGTTGATATATTACTTCAGGCTGACTTATGTATTTTTTGTAATTAGTCCAGACTAAATGTACAGTGTTAATAACAAATTATACATACTTATGCCCGTGTATGCCATACATTGCCTTTTAAACGCTTTTATAAAGCAGTAAGAAAACAGGATTTATGGAAAGTGTTCTTGCATAATACATAACACATTTATAAGCAATGAATTAATAAGTAGATTATTTTTGTCTTAAACCCATGTCAGTTAAAAGCCTGACTTTAGTAGCATACACACATATACACTAAAAACATAGATCAAGCGCAAAATGGTGAAACACGTAACATCCTAATGGTCTTAACAGCAAGTTATTAATCAGTAAATGAGCAAAAAATTAAAATAGATAATGTAACGTAGTATGGGAAGCAGTTTCCTTTCATTTCGTTAAATAGTGAAATTTAGTGGACACACCTGCATAGAATTTTTACTGATGGAGAGTCAGTGCTGCTCCACTCAAAACTGATGGCTTTAAACAACAAGCTGTTCAGGCTTAGATCAGGAGTGCTTAGAGTGAGGCCAAATATTCTCTTTAGGGTTTAAACTATACGTTTCTGCTTGTCAGTCTATGTTCAATGTAATATTTCAATTTATGTAGGTACTGTTATTAGTTATTACAGTATATCACTTCTAATTATATAGTAAGAATATGGTGGTTTTGTTATATAGATATAACCTGTTTATGACTGCTGTTCTGCTGCATAATTATAAGATATTATAATTTAAGAAATAAACTAAATGATATGTATATTTCTTTTGTTTATTAAATGATATCATAATATATAACAAAATACAGTGTTAAGCTTATGTATGCATATTCCATGTGTAAGTAGCCTTCCTATAAAGTATTAATGAATAGGCACTATTTACATACACCAATATGTTTCTAAAGTGAACAGTCAGCTGTGTGTTCTGATTGTAAATAGACTGTGTGGTTGTTTTCCTGAGGGCCACAGTAGGGCGCTGTTCACTGATTCCTGTGACTTACTGCTAACTGATTCAGCACCAAGCAAATCTTTGCAAACTGTGTTTTGGAGCAGATAAACCTTTTCAGGAGAGGCATTTAAGAATGTTTAGACTTGTTAAGTGAAACTTGAGGTGCTACAGGAAATGTAAATCTATAATGGGCAGAAATAGTACTGCATATGAAAGCATGCAAAGGTAAAACAAAGAGCATATCGTCAATGCCAATATCTTAACAAGAGAGGGCAAAAGCCTAGGTTAATATGAATGGAATCCAATGGAACCAGGCTTCTTCTTAAGTGATTCTGGGTCACTTCTGAAGGTTCATTCTTCACGGGCTGCTGTGTTCAAATGATGCATAAAAGTGAAAATCATCTAAAATGGAGATACATGTTTCACTATGGACAGCAGCAATATACTTGATATCTGGAATTGCTTGTGCTCAATGATTAAAAATAATAATACAAATGTCCCATAACACATGTTCACTTGTAGAACTGTTCACAATGCACAACTTTACATATGAAGTTATTCAGACCCATTTAATGAAGACACGTGTGAAATGTGTTAGCTGAATGACAGGCATGATAATGGGGCAGCTGCACTGATTGCAGCCAGCAGGCCCAGGTGTGCTGGATTACTGTCAGCGTACGCTTTATCTTTAAAACGTGATCTCGCCACAGTTAATATCAAGGTCAGTAAACCTATGCCACATTGCATTCTCTCTCCCTGTAGTTGAACTTCCCTGATAAATAATTCTATAAGTCGATTACACCTTAAAGCCGAAATGGTAAATGCTTAGGAATACAGCAAGAACAAACAAACAAAAAAGGTTGATTTTAAACAGTGAACAAAGAGGAAAGTCAAATTAAACAATGCTTCATACGTTAATAAGTTTTGTTGACTACTATTTATATATTGCTGCTGTCCAAAGCAAAACGAGTATATCTAAAATGACAGCTTTACAGGAAAGGCCAAGAACCTCTCCTTTTAATTGATTTAAATGTAAGTCAGTGGAATCACACATTTTGTCTAGCAGTTTTGGGCTGTTTCTGTTGGTCTATGAAACCCTCACACAGTGTAAACAGCTGCTGTGTTCAAAACAAAGATCAACAAAACTGGAGATACAGTGGACAGTGATGATAAAGCACTATTACTCTATTATACTATCATTGTCCAATTTTATCATAATGCTTTACTGTAAAATAAAAGTGAAGACATCAAACTATAAAATAGTCCACCTTAAATACAAAATAGAACCTTACCAGAGAATGAAACGGCTTTGTTAACCTGCAGTGGAGGCTGATATATAACATGGTTTTTTTCTAAGTAGTTTTGGAGCAATTCTATTGGTCTGTCCATCATGAATGTTCACTAAACTGAAAGGAGGGCTAGAGGTTTCCAACTGTGCAGAAAAAGAGACCAAAGTTTTTGCACAACAAAATATACACTCATCATCAAAGGCGTAGTTGCACCCAAAAGCATGTGACATAAGCAAGGGCAGGCCTTATCGCTGTACCTGACTGACCCAACAACCACACCTGCGTTGTTATTGACTGTTGACGGAAACTATTGACTGGTAGTGTAAGCAGAGAAGACATGTGTTGGTGTGAATTGGAGGAAGAGGGAGAGAAATAGAAACAGACGTGTCTTTGTCTATGCAGATGTAATCTCCGCTACGCTTTACCGCATGTCTCCCTGTGGTAGATGAGTGATAAGACGACTGTGCTGTCACTGCATTAGTACTCTTCCTCTCTTCCATTTTAATCCTTTTTGTGCCGCAGGGAAACCATGGCCCAGACCGGTCACCTGGGGGTTTCGTTGGCGGCGGCGTTAGCCGCAGGTTAGGGCTTTCGGTTGTGATACGAAGGCGTAACCTTGAACTTTAAGCCAAGATGTAGCTGTATGAAAACGAATTTCTAGTTTCTGTTTGCAGTTTGTCAGATTTCACTTTCATACTGTCTCTTTTCATTTAAAAAAAAAAAGATCTAATCCCCCCGCTTTCTTTGCCCCCACCATTTCATTTCATTTTCATTTCATTCAGTCCTCCTCCCTCCATCTCTCTGCCCTTCACACTTTTCTGAGTTTAATATATTCATTTCACGAGGCCCAGACCTGCTCTTTCAAACAGGCAAGCCATTTTTATGTCTTATCATGGCTGGGCCACAAAGGCCGGGGCTGGGCTAGCACCATTAGCATTAGCATGGCGCGGATACGCCTTAACGTGACTGACACCTCGTCTGGGATTACTGCTTTGATTGACACCTCACCTGAGCAGGTGGGCCAACTGATAGGAAGCCTCTACATACATACGGAGCCTTTTCATAGGAAATAAAAATATGCTGAGAAGAGAAAGTGAGAAAGACTACAGCTGGGACATGTATTAGGATGAAACAGTGTTTTAACTGGGTTTCGTCAAAGTACTAAATCAGCAGAAATATGTCTTCACTGGAAGACTATTTTGTGGAGTCTTTACATAAAGGAATCGGCTCAGTCATATGTTGTCAATTAGCTGTCTAACAAATGATTTTTCCGGAAGGTTGCCCTCTGTTTACACTACTGTTTATGTTTTATGCCAGTACTCATTTTTGTGTTTCAGTTACGTACAACTAATAGAGGTAGTCAAGGGCTAGGTGTTAAGGAACCAACCAAAGGGTGGCCGATTTGGTTCCCTGAACTGACAGGACACTACTGAAGTGCCCTGAACGGCTAACCCAAAACTGCTCCCAGGTTGCTGTGAATAGGGCTGTACACCACCCTCCAGGCAAGTGTGTTCACTGCCCCTTACTGTGTCTGATCCACTCACGCCAACACAACATGTCAGTGCCACTGCATATATGTTTAAATATATAATTGCTGTCCACCACAAAGACCAAATACTTAAGAATTAAAATTCACAAACTCAGTATGTTTAATGTGTTAGTGTACTGTAAGTAATGTGTTGGTGTACAGAGACTCAGTAAGTGTAATGTTTTAGTGTACTGTAAGTAATGTGTTGGTGTACAGAGACTCAGTAAGTGTAATGTGTTAGTGTACTGTAAGTAGTGTGTTGGTGTACAGTAACTCAGTAAGTGTAATGTGTTAGTGTACTGTAAGTAGTGTGTAGGTGTACAGTAACTCAGTAAGTGTAATGTGTTAGTGTACTGTAAGTAGTGTGTAGGTGTACAGCAACTCAGTAAGTGTAATGTGTTAGTGTACTGTGAGTAGTGTGTTGGTGGACAGTAACTCAGTAAGGGTAATGGGTTAGTGTACTGTAAGTAGTATGTTGGTGTACAGTAACTCAGTAAGTGTAATGTGTTAGTGTACTGTAAGTAGTGTGTTGGTGGACAGTAACTCAGTAAGTGTAATGTGTTAGTGTACTGTAAGTAGTGTGTTGGTGTACAGTAACTCAGTAAGTGTAATGTGTTAGTGTACTGTAAGTAGTGTGTTGGTGGACAGTAACTCAGTAAGTGTAATGGGTTAGTGTACTGTAAGTAGTATGTTGGTGTACAGCAACTCAGCAAGTGTAATGCGTTAGTGTGTTGTAAGTAGTGTTTTGGTGTACAGTAACTCAGCAAGTGTAATGCGTTAGTGTGTTGTAAGTAGTGTGTTGGTGTACAGTAATTCAGTAAGTGTAATGCGTTGGTGTACTGTAAGTAGTGTGTTGGTGTACAGTAACTCAGTAAGTGTAATGTGTTAGTGTACTGTAGTAGTGTGTTGGTGTACAGTAACTCAGTAAGTGTAATGTGTTAGTGTACTGTAAGTAGTGTGTTGGTGTACAGTAACTCAGTAAGTGTAATGCGTTGGTGTGCTGTAAGTAGTGTGTTGGTGTACAGTAACTCAGTAAGTGTAATGCGTTGGTGTGCTGTAAGTAGTGTGTTGGTGTACAGTAACTCAGTAAGTGTAATGTGTTAGTGTACTGTAAGTAGTGTGTTGGTGTACAGTAACTCAGTAAGTGTAATGCGTTAGTGTACTGTAAGTGGTGTGTTGGTGTACAGAACGCAGTAAGTGTAATGTGTTAGTGTACTGTAGTTAGTGTGTTGGTGTACAGAACTCAGTAAGTGTAATGTGTTAGTGTACTGTAGTTAGTGTGTTGGTGTACAGTAACTCAGTAAGTGTAATGTGTTAGTGTACTGTAAGTAGTGTGTTGGTGTTCAGTAACTCAGTAAGTGTAATGTGTTAGTGTACTGTAAGTAGTGTGTTGGTGTTCAGTAACTCAGTAAGTGTAATGTGTTAGTGTGCTGTAAGCAGTGTGTTAGTGTACTCTATATAGTCTGTTGGTGTACACTATTTCCTTTTAGTGTATGCAAGCATGAAAAAGTAACCTGACTGAGAGGAGCATGACACGAACCCACCAATCCGGGCACAGTGGTCACTTCTGAGCTTGTTTTGACCTGTTGGACAGAGCTTGGTTCTAGCTAATGCAAACTGTTCTCCTTCAGTGTTCTGGGCTTATGATCATTTGAATCAGTATCAGACTAATTAATGATCTTCTATTAAAGACTGGTGGACTGAGAGACACTAGAGTCTCTTTACCTGAACTGAGCTGATTAAGAGTCTAGTTCCAGAAATGATAATAGGACACTAGAGCACTACTATAGTACTATTACTGATGTGGAGGTCTAAAGGGAGGAACTTCTACTGACACTGGAGGAATGTTTTAGCTTGTGGATCTCTACTTTAACTCAGCTACATGGCTTGTGTACTTCGTCTATCATACTCAAACATGATACTTAAGCATGAATCTGGCCTAAAAGCATCATTGTATTATTATATTAATTACAACTTATTGGAGTTAATTTACTTGGTATAGTCAGAATGAGGAGTTTCTCCAGAACCCTCTTTGAACCTGCCCCAGCGATGACCTGCATTCAAACACTGGATCACCCCCACAGTCCTCTGCCATGCCGTACGATGTTTCACCGTAGTATGGCTGTGTTTCTGCTGACGTTTTGTATCTCCACAAGCCTTTCAAAACGTCTGCTTAACGATTTCGGGCTTGTGCGTTTGGTTCAGAGAGCCATAAATCAGTGAGCTTGTGTCGCAGTAGGAATGTGCACTGCTGTGTGTTTGAGTGACCCGATCCAGATGTGCGTGTGGCTCTCTGTCTCTACTCCTCCACGTTCATCGCTCTGAGCTTCTCTGATTGCCGCAGCATCTGCGACACCATGCCTGGGCCGCAAATCGAGTATAAACACGACTTCCAAACAATGAAAATTAATTAACTTGTGTTTAGATTATCTTCATATAAACCTTCAGCTCTTGTTTTCAAATCACCTCTTTGGCCGGGCACTAGTTTATTTTCTTTGTAGGCTAGCAGAAGGTCATCTCCTCAACTTAGCCGCACGTCTTGTGAGAAGTTACTGTTTATGTGGCTGCCCTAGTTCCTAGCTTTGTTACAGGACCGTTTCTAATGTCCAGAACATGTAACATGACCAGCAGCTAGCGGATATTTCTGTCTGGTCTAATGTAGTCAATCAGAGAAGACGTGGTTGGTGTCTAAAGAAGTTTCCTTCTTTATATTTGAACTGGAGCTGTGACTAACAAGCAGAAATGGGGACTGAAGTCAGAGACTTGCTGGGTAGGTTGACCCACCTATAACTGACTCTCAACCAGTCATGGACTCACTTTAAACTCACTTGTGATTTAGTCTGGACTTGGCAGTGAGTCACAACTCATTCTAGACTCACCATGAATTGACTCATTACTGAATAGACTTGCCATTAATTTAATCTTCACTGATTCCGGACTTGCTATTACCTGACACTTGACTGTACATAGATATTCCATTAACTGACTCGTCACTGGACATGGATTTGTCATTAATTTACTACAGACTGTTGGTGGACTCGCCGTTAACTGGAAACTAAATGTAGACTTGCCATTAACTGGTCTTAGACTGAATGCAGACTTGCCTTTAATCTATTAATGGGCTTGCAGCTTGATACAAACTTTTCCCAAACTGACTCAAATCTGGACACAGACTTCCCTGTAACTTGTTATGACTTGATTTTGACTCAGTATGAACTGACTCGTGACTTGATTTGAACTCACTTTTAATGGAGTTACAACTTGAATCTGACTCAGCAGTAATCGACTCGTAACTGAGCATAGACTTAACATTATTTAACAATCATGACTCGACTCGAACATTAACCCATTCTCCACTGGATGCAGTCTTGTCATTACATTACTTTGACTTAACATTAACTGAGTTAATTAACCTGTAATTTCACTGCCATTAACTGTCTCACAACTTGAGCAGACTTGCCTTTAACTAACTTGCGACTTGAGCTTGGCTCACTATTAACTGACTCAGGATTTGGACTCACTGTTAATGAACTGTCAATGTACTTCCAACTCCAATCTGACTAGACATGAACCAACACATGACTGAACATGGATCCAACATTGTTTAACTCAGCATTAACCGATTTTCGACTAGATGTGGTCTCTGCATAAAAGTACTTGATCATTTCCTTGACTCGACCTGAACTCTGCATTACTTGACTCATAACTGAGCATGGACTTGACTCAGCATTAAGTCGATCATTACTCAGCTGACTGTATGTGGTCTTGCCATTAACTGACTTGTGTCTTGACTTTGACTTACCATTAATTGACTCGGACTTGATTTGTGATTTGACTTTAACTGACTCATGATTGGATACTGTTAACTTATTTGTGAATTTATTTATTTGTGAACTGACTTCTGATCTGATTTGAGTTAATGGACTTGTGACTAGAAACAGACCTAATTATTGAGTCACAATTTGAGTCATAATAATAATAATAATAATAATAATAATAATAATAATAAACAGTCCTAGGTTAGATAAAGGTAAAAATGTATTTAAAATGTAAAACACTGCTGTAAGTTCAAGTTTAATTGGCCGAAAGAGAAAATTAAATGTTAATTTCTCTGGATTTGAATTATGGTCAGACAGGTTAGGGATCTTTTGCAAAACTAACGAAGCAAACTTCAGACACCCAACGTGTCTTAGCTGACTGATTTAATTTTAGCTGATTTGTGTACATGTGATGTTTTGCTATCTATTATATATATTTCCTTTTTACATTCCTGCCTGCTTGGTGCTTATTGAGGTCCTTAGGATTCTGTAGTTCAAGTGCAGCTCTGTCTGCATCTCTAACATTACCTGTGTAGTGCCCTCCCCCATTCACTCTCAGTCACGACGCCAAGCTGTGAGTTGGCATTTCAGCAGCTGGGATCCATATTCTGCCTCCATAATTCACTCTGAGCTCACCAGTAAAGGAAACCTTCTGTTTAAATCCCGTTACCTGCTACCTCACTTTTGGTTCAGGAAACCTTTGGTTATTTATTTATTTATTTATTTATTTATTATTTTAAGGTTCCTTTCTTGGTTTTCATTGATGCTGAAAGTTATTTTTCCTGCCAATGTGGGAGGTGAATAGTGTTTTCATGACTTTAATGTATAAAATATGACTTAAATGTTATTTTGCTTAAATATTTTTATGGAGAAATCATCCCTAAATACAGCCAGCTTTGTTTTGTTAATCTACATGGAAAGCACAAGCTCCAGTTGATCCAAGAATGTGTCAGGAAAGAAATGCATTGATAACAACCATAATTCTATAGTTGCACAAGCTGTTAAACAGATACAGTTGGGCTTATAAGCGATAAACTATAAGAACATTCTTTGTCTTGAGTAAAAGCCAGTGGTTTGGCATCTGGGTTTGCAAGGTATGCACTTGCATATGACTCATATTGTGGAGGTCATATGCTGCTTATGACTAGTTCCAAGCCCAGCCTCATTTTCTTAAAGCGGTTTTAGGGATAACCTTGATATTCATCCATAAGCATTGAATAAATTAATGAATGGATACTTGGGTAACTTGGATAAAGGATAGAAGCAACAAAAGGAGAAAGAGTGGGCTTTAACTAGTGTATGGCTGTAGGCTTACTTATTAGATAATAGCACTGGAAGCTAACATTTGAAATCACGTTTTATGAAAATCTTATTGTTATATTGATAAAAATCTATTGGTGTTCATGTGGGATGAGTAATGGAAGCTGCCTATACAGAGGAGCTAATGACCGAACAGAGCTAACCAGCACATTGTTGGAAGCTGATGAAGACTTGTCATCTCCCACTCAAGCTCTTTACTTCTCACTGGATGGCCAACATTTCACTTGTTCAGACAAACTTAAGCTCATTGCACAATAACATGAGTCACCTTGCGTGTGGTGGTGGCATTTTCAGACTCCTACAGATGATGTGGCACGAGGGTGATGGGGCTATAAATAACTGCTGGGTGTGAGTGACGGATCCATAGATTGAGAAGAGGTGGTGCAGTGCAGTGAATGTCTCGTTCCATGTGTAGAAAATGGCTCCAAAGCAGATGTATGGAAGTGTACGTTCATATGGGATTTAGGAGTAGGTGGTAATGGTTGGCATTCCGGACAGACCGACTGGCTCAGCTCACAATGAAACTTGGCTCTTTTGACTCCTATAAACTGTTTATTCTAGAGTGCAGTATTTAGTTCCCAATATTAGCCACAGTAGCAATATTTCAGTTAAATTTCATTAAAGCCTTAGCAAACCTTCTGATTAAGATAAATAAACAAAAATAAAATTTGTT
Organism: Prochilodus magdalenae; assembly: GCA_024036415.1. Taxonomy (NCBI): domain Eukaryota; kingdom Metazoa; phylum Chordata; class Actinopteri; order Characiformes; family Prochilodontidae; genus Prochilodus; species Prochilodus magdalenae. The sequence goes on along the minus strand of JAMWET010003602.1, from coordinate 324,956 downwards.
TGTTGCTTAGAATTTTAATCAGTCAAGCAGTTTTATGACAGGCCAATTGCAGCCTAGTCAGAACTAGAACTGGTCAGACTTACTAGAAAACATGGCTAAGAATTTTTAATGCTAATTGCATTAAAATCACCAAAAAGACAAACAGGAGGTACTGTGGACAATAAAGGGGCAGAGCCAGAATGTTCCATTAGCACCCAAGTGGCTTGTGATTTACAGATACAGTGTCTTAAGATCTCCTTATTTGATTCAGCTCAACTCCTTCAGTGAGAGTCATCAGCTTTTCAAAGGGAGTTGACTTCCAATGTTCACCTAGAAGAGCTGACTTGGTGAAAGGCTCATCCCTAAATACAGGTTTTGTATTGGTTAGGGTCCATGATTAAGATTAAGACAATAATATAATCTAGAATCCAGCACACTCAATCTTAAATTCAGCTCCATATAATAGTATATATTTAGTTATATGTAAATTAAAGAAAGACTGTCAAATAGTGTACTATCAACAGAGTCGAGTAGAATTTCTGGAATAGTATGTCTCACATTTTACTGTTATGTTTGATAAAGTCTGGACTAGTTTCTCAATCTTAACGTAATTAACTAAATACTCAAGTAGTGAGTAGAACAGCTAAAACGTCCACAAATAAGGAAAATTATTCAGGGTGCGAAATACAGTGGGACTTGAGAGGGGCTGGGCCCTCCTATGTGACCTTTCGGGTGCATGTATCAAAATTAAACTTTTGGGTGGTCTATAAAATAAATGTATAATGTCCATTCAGGTATATCATCGCTGTCCAAAGACAGTATATGTATAATGTCTCCTTTTTTTCTTCTCTGCATCACTTGATTACATGAGCTGATATTTAGTGTGAAAATTTCATGATGAATGGACCAACAGAAATGGCCCAACATCACTTGGAAAAATGTCTGGTTCCATTGACTTATATTAGAATTAAATGAGGTTTTTACCTTCTCCTGTAAAGCTGACATTTTGGAGATAAATGGCCCCTGGCCTCTTGTTTGGGCAGTGTCTGAGCTCTTTTAGGCTCCTTCCTGTACTAGCTGGAATATTATCCAATGGAACGCTAAGCATGGTTGTAAGTTGCTCTGGATAAGAGCGTCTGCTAAAAGCCTTAAATGTAAATGTAAATATAAATGTGTTTCTTTGGACAGCAACGATATGCTCAAATACTAATTTAAGCAAGAGTCAGTTTTTAGCTGCTTTGCCTATTAATTATTCATTAAATCTGTAGCACTGGTACTCAAGGTGGAACTGCATCAGATTCCAGCCCAGCGTTGACCCATCATAGTGTATCTGCTGTAACTAGGCCCAGGATAATACTAAATACTTACAGTATTACAAAGCATTTTGTTACAAGGCATCTGCATATCTCTCCAATTTCCCAAGAGTTTGGTGGAAAGAGCGAACATTCAAAATTATGCCCAATAAAAGCTGGTACAGTCACCTAACAAGATGTCCTCACTGTTTGGAATGGTGCATATAACCATACCACACTGTATACGTACATGTAAGGTTGTTTTAAGGTTTTTCCATCTGTTCGGCTGTTCAAAATCCAACACAGCTGATCATCTAGGCCATCACACAGTCTGAGGATGTGGATCAGATGGGTTCTGGACCTAATAATCTTCCACTGAGGTGGAATGGTTTGCTGACCACTGGCTTAGGCCCACCTGTAGATGGCACACTTGTTCATTTGGATGACTCTGAAGCAGGTTATTGGGGTGAGGGGCTCAGGTTCTACATTTAAACGGATCAGCTATAGTGGAAACCCTTTTTTACACCCACACAGGTTATGAGGGTATGCTCTTTCATAAACTAGGCTCCTAAACGCATAGATGACTGAGGCGCTTTGTGTTAGGCCCACTGTTGGTCTTTTTCTTCAATCTCTCAGACGCTGCGGCTTCCAGTATGTTCCTCTCCTCCACTGTTTTGTTGCTCTTGTTATTCTCTCTCATAATGTTACCACCTTAACCTGTATTCTTTTAGAATATCCCTCAGATTTTGGTGCTTTTCTGTTACTTTCGTCAGATTTCTAATTATCTTCCTGTACATTGATGTCCCCGGTTGGGTATGAGAAAGGCTCTGTATTGGCCCGACTGCCTCAACGATATGGAGCCTCACCCAACTTTTATATCTGTGTTCCTGGGAGTTTGGTTTGGTTGGCCTGCATTCTTTTTGTTCTTTTAGGCCATTATGTTTTAGTTCTCCTCGGTTCTTCTTTGATTTCTGTTGACCTAAACCTATTGGCCCCTCGATGTTTCACCTGGTTCCTTATTTTAGCCCCTCATTTAGAATGTAATTTGTCAGTTATTCACTGTGACCCCTGCTAACTTAACACGATGTTGATTCGCTTGTGGCAAATTTGCCAGCACTTCAATATAAAATAAAATTAAGAAACTTGGATAAACATGACGGAACCAATAGACTGAAAAAGAACCAAAGAGAACTAAAGCATAATGCCTCAAAAGAACAAAAGAAATCAGGCCAACTAAACTAAACTGAGCACAGAAATACAAAAACAAAGAACCCACCACATGCCCCACACACGTGTAAGCAGTGCTCCTATAGAAGCCGTAACCTTAGCCTACCACAGCTTAGCGCAGACCCTGGCTAGAAGTGAAACATATTAACATCGCTAGACTGACCTAACTGATTCGGTCTGATGTAATATTGTTTATATAGAGGAAATAATGCAGAGATTTTCAGGCAGCCCGCTATTAATCATATTCAGTTTATTAGACAAAAATATATCATTTACATCCACTGGCCTTCGACAAATAACTCTTTCCCCCAGCCTGTAAAAGTAATGGAAAGGAGCTACACAGTACACAGACATGCTGAATTTGGGCTAAGTGTAAAATAAAACTTGGAGTTACAGTGTGGGGACATTTCAGGGCTATAAAATAACTCTTCTTATGTATTCGAACGCGAGTGGAGCTTTTTGTTTTTTAAAAGCCATACAGGTTAATAATTTAGGTAAACTCTAGGTCATATCTGCGTCTTCAGGAAATGCTCTTCAGAGCCCGCTGTGCTGTTTCATGGTGAGACCTGTAGGGAAGGAGGAAAAGATAGAGGGATCAGCTCTCTAGGGTTTGGAAATCATCAGTGTGATCATTTTGTCCTGGATAACTAGGCAGCATTCCCTATATTAGAACAAAACCTCCCATGTCCATTTTTTTGTCATTTTTTAGTTTTTCACATCACTTGAAAGTACTTGTTGCCTCTTACATTGCATGTCAATTTCACTGAAAATGAAGCAATAGAATTAGAGCAAAATGACTTGGAAAGACATCTGGTTCCATTCACTTATATTAAAAGTGAATTATGGTTTGTCCTTCTCCGGTAAAGTTACTCTTTTGGACGTATGAGGTTCTGTTCCAACAGCAGTCGTATGTTATTTAGTAGGACAGTATTTGGTAAAGGTATCACAGAAGGCAGTGCCTTATATGTGCATTGTATTACCTGTCATGGATGACCGGGAATGGGGCCCTCAGGGAAAGTGCAGGAGATTCAACTCTCTCAATGTTTTCTTCGTCTGAAGAATAGAATAATAAAATCATATTAATTACATCAGAGTCTGGGTATTACGTATAACACAGCTGCATGCAGAGGCAGGAATATTATTATTCAAACTGATTTGCATTATCATTTGCATTAGCTAGCTCAATACCATAAATAACTAAATAAACAACCAAATCCAAACAGCAGCTGTAGCAACTAAACGCTAGCTTGTTTTAATGGGGAACTGGTAAAAGAATGAAGTTATGGAAAGCTAAAAGCATAAACAGACAAAAAGCAAATAAATGCCTACCGCTCTGTTGAGGCCTGAAGCTCCGGGACGTCTCCTCTCCGTGCGCTTTTACGCACTGCGGCCTGTGCGTAACGGCGTGCGTAACGGTGCTGCGCTGCGCGTGCTGCTGGCCGCTTTCACTCTCGCTCCCTCCCAGCATGGAGCGCACTCCTAGCAGAGAGCTCGCGCTGAGGAAGGCCCAGTTAGCCCCTCTGCCAACCTGACACGTGTAGATACCACTGGTGGAGAGGAAGGCTGGGTGCGCCGTGGCTGATGGAATATTGGCTCTGTGACAGTGATCTGGACTCGTGGCTGTTTCCGCCAGTGACCAGATCTTTGGCTTTGCGTTCGCGGGCCTGTGGGAGTCCGCAGCTCCCGGAGAAACCTCCCCTGCGCTCTGCGCTTTACTAGACACGGGGCTCTCTGTGTTCTTGGCCGTTGGAGAAGGCGACGTCCGTGGCGTCTGCGCGTTTTCTCTGCTGTTCTGCTGCTGCTGCTCCTCCACCTTCCCCTCACTCAGATCCGCGCGCTCTCCGTCTCCAGCCTTGTCTATATCAACAGTTTCCAAGTCGATCTCTTCCTCCTCTTCCTCCTCTTCCTCGTTCTTGTCCTCCTCCTCGTCGTTTTCGCTCTCGGACAGCCTGCCCTCCACGTCGTCCGCGCTGCGCCCCCACGTGACCTTGTTCTCCTTCTTGAGCCTCCTCCTGGCGTTAGCGAACCAGGTGGACACCTGCGTTAGGGTCATTTTGGTGATGATGGCCAGCATGATTTTCTCGCCCTTGGTGGGGTACGGGTTCCTCTTGTGCTCCTGCAGCCACGCCTTTAGGGTGCTGGTGGTCTCTCTGGTGGCGCTTTTCGCCCTGCTAGGGTCACCGTACTGGTAGTGGCCGTAGGGGTAAAAGGCAGGCGGGGTGTGGAGGGCCAGGCCTGCGGCCTGAGCGCCGGGAGAATCCTTCAGTTCATACTGAGAACCCTGAGTGGACAGAAAAGACAGTGAGCCGTTTAAAAACACCAGTTAAAACCCCACTCTAATACAGAAATATATTAATCACATGACCAACGCAGAATGAACAGCACTAGAAGACCAAAGAAATCTGAATATACAGCAACGAATCAGGAGAAAAACAGGCTACATATATCAATAAACTTAAAAATAATTAGATGTTTAATTTTCCAACATGAATTTAAACTCCATTATTATCTGAAATATACTGAACAAGGAACATTACACTGAATTAGCTTGATTAAAATAATTGCTATTACACGTTTATTATAATTTATTACATCATGATAAACTATAATATCAGTTTACCTGCTTTTATATGTAGTAATCACAGTGTAGTGTTATAGCATTGTGCTTTATTAAAGTGGGAATGATGTTCACGCCTGAGTCAAATTAATTCTATACGTTTTTGGTTCAGTTCGTAACGGGATAAATCAGGACGAGCTTTAGAATCAGAAATAAACTTTAGATAGTAAAGTAGATGGGAGAATCAGAACATTGGCTTTTATTATCACAATAAGAAAAACGAGGTTACATCGGAACCCACAGGTTTGATATTCAAGTTGTAATTCAGAGGTTCTTTTAAAGAACGAGCCATAACTACTGCAAAACAAACAAACAAATAAACAAATAAACAAACAGACAAACTGAGGTCAAAAATGGCTGTAATCACAGTAAAGGCTAAAACGCCATAACGTCGTTTTCTTATAATGTAACTATTAATCATTTATCTAATCTATTTATCATTTCTAGGCCCCAACAGAAAAAAAAACGTTATGGCGTTTTAGCCTTTACTGTGATTACAGCCATTTTTTTTTACCTCAGTTTGTTTGTTTGTTTATTTATGTTTTGTTTGTTTATATGTTTTGTAAGTATATATCTATACTTTTTTGAATTGTTATAGTTATGTATGTTTATATAAAGTTTTCAAAAGCTAATTAAAACTAACTATTAAAACTTCGCATATAGTTATATGATTTGTAGACCCCCACAGATCTTCTGGAGAAGTGGAGAAAAGAGAACGTTATGCCGTTTGAGTCTTTCCTATAAGCATGTAATAATGTATGTTGTATATGTAAGTCACGGCGTTTAAAAGCCTATTAGGATAAACGATTCAGCAGCCTATCAGAAGTCCCTGCAATGTCCAGCACATTTTTACCTCTCATAATTATTTACATTACTTACATTATAATAAGTCTCACCAGCAATTCAAATAGAACACTGCTAAGCTTTTTCATTGACGTAGGGCTTTTATTATTATTATTATTATTGTTGTTGTTGTTATTATTATTATTATGATATTATTATTATTTGCACGAGGAATTTCTACGTATATAAAGATTTAATAATTAATATGAATGTCAGGTAAAATATTTCAATTATTAATTAAACCTGAATTAAATAATTCGTTAACTGAGTGCACGCGCCTGTAATATGTATACACACAGATTATTTATACAGGTATTCGCCGTGTTGTTATTGTGCGCGTTGTGTCAGTTGCAGTCCGCGTGTTTAGCTGTGTGTGCTGTGTTTGTACAGTGTTTGAGCGCTTTTAGAGTCTATAGACCAAAACTAGCCTGTTGGCCTGAACCTGCCTTACTTGCGCTGTACTGACATCACTGACACATACCTCAGCACTGCTTAGCACAGCTCATAATGAGCCAAACTGGCTAAACTGACACATTTACAGACTTGTGTATTACTGAATAACCTACATTAGCAATGGATGGTCAAACAGTAACAGTGTTTATGGTTCTCAGTGCACTGTCAGAATTAAATGTACTGTACAGGTAGATACAGTTTAATCCTCCAAACAGCGTACCATCCAGGGCCCACAGGTGTAGAGTAAGAGGTACGTTGCATTTAATTTGCTCTCGGGGGCACATTTTTAGTATTATATCACTTTTAAAACTCGAAATGAACCAAAAATAAAAGCTTCAAGAGTCTAGACAGGCTGTATGGAGTCAATGCAACAGCAATAGATAAAAAAATGCGATAGACTGTTGCAATAATGCAATAACTGCAATAGACCTTGGGTACAATATGCTCCCAGACTACAGGTCATGGAGGGATGCCACCATAGCCACAGTTTGATGCCACTCATTTCTGAGTCCTTCTTGATCTTAAACGACCCTCACAGCCAAAAAACGATCAGCTGTTTCAAATCAACTTGAACTGACTTTAACAGGCGAGCCTCCAGGAGTACATCATCTCAACCCCACGTTCTCAAACTCAGAGCGCACTTAAACCATTTAACCGCGTGCTGCTGTAAACTCTGTGAACACCACCAGTAAATACCTGAGCCCCCCCCAACCCCAAAGCCCCAGAAACTTCAGACTGCTCCGCTGCTGTATCTAAACTCACTCACTAATACACTTCTGTGAAGGTGCAGGGAGTGCGCGGGCGCGCGCCCGCCCGCCCTCGTTCGCGTGTCTATGCCCCGGAGACGCTAGACCTAAGAATGAAAACACTGGCGTATGTGCGCTCGCGCACGCGCGCGTGTCCGTCTGTACCGCGGAGACTCCGGGGTGTTTAAATAAAAACAACAGCATTGCGCGCGCGTGCCTTACCATGTGCGCCAGCAGCGCCAGCTCGGCTCCGGTGCGCGGGAATGCGCCGCTGTAGCCGCGCGCGCTCCAGGCGGGCGCGAAAAGAGGCGCGAGAGCGGTGGCGGCGCCCTCGGAAAGTCCGTCCGGCGGCGCGTGCGCTCCGTCCAGCCCGTAGAGGAAACCCAGCTGAGGCAGAGCCATGTCCTTCGGGCAATTAATAACAACAATAATAAAAAAATAGAAAAAGAAAAAGAAAGAAAACAGCAGCCCAGGAGAGCGCGCAGGGGCAAAGAACCCGCGGGGACGGCAAAGCAATCCAGATGTGGCGAGAGGACGAGCGCGAGGATGAGCGGCAGTGCGTGGGACGCTGAGAGAGAGAGAGTGTGTGCGTATGTATGTGTGCTCCTCCTGCTGCTCCTCTCTCTCTCTCTTTCTCTCGTTCTCTCTCGTGTGTGTGATGGTGACGGGTTGATTGGCAGGGCTACTTAAGCACGAGGCCCCTCCTATGCTGGGGGCACGCGATTAGTGCGCTATGTATGTGCGCGGGTGGGTGGGTTGGTGTTGGAGGTGGAGGGTTATGGCTGAGTATATGTGTGTGGGTGGGTAGGTATGCATATCTAACTGTGTATGTGTGTGCGCACGTGAACTTATATCCATATGCTTGCGTATGTGTGGACATTTGGGGGTCCTAATTGAAGGAGCTTCTGGGACCCCCAGAGGTGCTGTGTTACTTTACTATTAGGCTTATTTAAAAAATGTAATAAATGCTATAATAAGCACAAGGCATGTGCTATTAGTGATATACAGGGAGGGGGAGGGCCCACTCTGTAAACAACAAAGTTATCTTATTATTTATGCTGTTATTAATATATTATAAGTATCATGTCCTGTTATAAATACCTAATAAATACCAATCATTTGCAATGTGCGTTTGAGAATGTATTAGCTTGTCGTTAATTATATATACAATAATATATATACAATAAATAATGTAACTACTTTATAGTTTATAATGTTCATTGTTTTACTGTTTTAGTCCTTATTAGCATTCACGCTAATGATACAATATATATATATATATATATATATATATATATTATTCAAGCAAAATATTGTTCAAGAAAAACACATTTTGCCTAAGTGCCTAGGACTTTCGCACAGTGCTGTGTGTGTGTACTCATGGGACCCCTTGTGGCTCAGGGGTCCTAAGTGACTGCTTATACTGTGATTAGCACAAAATGAATTGAGAGAGGGAGAGGGGAGAGGGTGAGAGAGAGGGAGGGAGGGAGAGGAAATAATGAGATCATTAATGAGGCAAATAAAACCGTTTCAAGGCTATTTCACATGTAATTACATTGTTATTACATAGTCATTATATCCTTATTACAAAAATAGTGGGTTTTTGATAGTAAACACAAAATTAGAGCTCCTGCTTGTGAAGGAGGTTTTCTTTGCTGCTTATTTGCAGTCTCCAGTGTCCCCACTGGGCTTCTAATTTCCCTCTAAAATTGACTAACACTTTGATGCATCGTTAAAAGGAAACTTTTTTCCAGTAAATTCTACATAATTAAACATTTGAGATGTCAAACTCAGTCATTCAGAGTAGTTTTGGTTTGAAATGCTCCATTCTAGAGAAACTTGTCAAGTCAGAACTGTTTATGGTGATGGTAACCAGATGTCCGCCTCTTAAAGCTCCCTCACAGAATGTGACTATGTGGAATGTATACACTTCCTGGGGTTTGGATGGTAATTAGAATGGCTATATCTGTGTTATAGACATGCAGACCCCTGGTTCCCATCACTAGCACTGTACAAAAAACAGGAATTCAGGAAGTTCCTCTACAAATGAACCACTTCACATAAAACTGCCCACTGACTACATCACACAGCAAATATTATCATGTATATTTAAACAGAAGCTCATGATTATTCGTGCATTTGCTTCTTTGAATGTTTCCTGGGGGTTCAAAAATATACCTTGAAGAATGTCCATGTATAGCTGCAGACTTACTGGCACCTATAAAGCTGAATCATGAGAGAGAGAGAAAGAGAAAGAGGGCGAGAGAGAGAGATGAAGCTAAATAAACGAAAAAAATATGAGGAAAATGATCATTTAACTCTGTCCCGGTGGCCCAGAGTACCTTGGCAGCATCCAGCCTGGAGAAAGAAACGATGCCGTTTATGGTAATGGGCGCATTAGCATCACACAGGTCGTCCTGTGATAAGGTGGCAGGTTAATGAAATGCTCCATTCACTGCAGCCATTTGATCCCTCTGAGAGGTTGTGATAAGAGAGCAGAGCAGAGGAGCCCGCAATTAAAGCCGCAGCCTATCTGCCCTTCACAGTGCACCTCTCTCGCTCGTTCTCTCTCTCTCTCTCTATGCTGGTAATGAGGGCTACTAAACGCTGTGCTAATCCTCCTCCAGGGTGATCCATGCTATCAGATGTTGGGCTTGTAATTATTTATCTGGAAAAAAAGAAGAGTCATAAATTCACACTGGCGCAAATGAACGCAGTCCTGCAAACAGAACCACGGGGTTCTGTGACATCAGCAACAGTGCCAAAAAGGTTTTCTTTGGAATCTTTCAAAAGTTTCCAGAACTTCTCTGCCATTTACACCTTCAAAAACAATGGTGGCACAAAGGGTTCTGCAGAAGAACCAACTTGGCTTCCCTAATAAAGCTTTTAATTATTGTTTGAGCCATCTTTTAAATTAGATATATACAAAATACATATACACAAATAACCTTTTATAAAAATTTAAAGAACCTTCACATCATGTCAAGGTTCTATACCAAGAGATAAATATGGCCACAATGTTTTATTCGGAACAGTAGCATAGAAGAACCACTTTTGGTTTGCTAAAGAACCTTTCTTTGGATGTTTTTTTTTTTATATGATGAGAGTGTGAAGATTCTTTTTTAGTATCCTCAACATCATGTTAAGGTTCTAGACCAATAACAACATTGACAGTCCTTAAAAATAAGATGCCCGTGATGTTTCAAACAATACTACAGAAGGACCACTTTTGGTTCACTAAAGAATCTTTTAATTATGTTTTTTAAAGAACCCTCTTTAAAATTAGATATGTGTTTATGAAGAACCTATTTAAGGGTTCTTTATATTAAAAATATCATCCATATTATATAAAGGATATAGACCAATAAACCAATATTTACAGTCTTAGAAGTAAAATTGCCACCGCATGTTCTTTGTTTTCTTTTGTAACAATACCACAGAAATAACAGTTCAGGTTTCTGTTGTGAATTTTTTTAAGAATCATCTTTGAAATGAGATATGTGAGTGTTTGTTTTCTTTTAGTTTAAAAAGTCTCCACATCATTTAAAGATTTCATATCAAAAACAATATTTACAGTCAAAACTGCCCCATTTACTTTAGAACATTAGCACAGAACATATTTGACTCTGAAGAACCTGTCTATAAACATTTTGTTTTAAAACTTTAGAAAAAGACTACTCATATAAAAATGTAGGAATGGTTTAAAATGTGTTTATTAATGCTTATTAATATAAATCTGAGTTTCATCAGTATAAATGAAGTTAGGCTCACAACAGGTCACTAAGAATGTGTTATTATAAGTTATTTATGACCCAATTAATAACCATTAATAAACCATTCATAGTGTTAGCCTTATTCTAAGAGGGTTTGACATTTTTAAACTGTACAGATAAATCTGTCCTAAGAATTACACTTGCAAGCTCCCTGAAGATGTGAAATAAGAATCAGTTTGCCGAAGTTTCCTTGACACAGCACAGTGTTTATGCACTGTGTGTGAGAATTTCATAATGAATGGACTAACAGAAATGGCCCAAAGTTGCTTGGAAAGACGTCTGGTTCCATTGACTTAAAGAAAATTTAATTAGGTTTTTGCCCTCTGCTGGAAAATTCCCATTTTAGGGATACTGTTTTTTCTTAGTACAGCGTCAATATCATTTTTAGATTCTATGCATTTACAAAGTTTCCTATTTTATTTGGAATTTCTGCATGATACATACATTAAGATGTTAAAGACATTCAAAGTGAATTGAAATAGTACACACCAACTCAGATTTCTTTGTGGGAAATGCTGATGGAAACCAGGGGTCATAACAACACACATAGCCATTTTATTAACCCACCAGTGAACCCACACATGTCCTTTGAGTTTGTATACGGTGTCTGTAATGCTATACATGTGAATGTATATGTCATATTGTACAAAAAATGTGCTTTTTTAGGAGCTATTTTCCCTACAATGCCATGAACATACCTGTCCACCATGAATAGACATAAAAAGGTATGTTTTGGTCAAAACTCGTATTTCAAAGCTAGTCTCGGTTATGTGTTGGTAACCCGGTGCTGGACAGTAACCCAGTACATGTAACGTGTTAGTGAGTCTTGGGATACAGTAACTCAGTGTAGGGTAATGTGTTAGTGTACTGCAAATAGTGTTTTAGTGTATCTGTCCTGCCTTTTGGTTTATGTGAGCATATAAACATAACATGTGCACAAAAAATACACGTGAAGTGAGTCCACCAATCAGAGGACAGCAGCCACTTGGACTGAGCTTGGTTCTAGCTAATGGAAACTGTTGTCCTTCAGTGTTCTGTGTTTATGATCATTTGAATAGACGTCAGTGTCAGATTAATTAATGACCTTCTATTAAAGACTGGTGGACTGCGAGACACTAGAGTCTCTTTAACTACAGTGAGCTGATTAAGAGTCTAGTTCCAGAAATGATAATAGGACTGTTACTGTTACTGTTACTCTCCATTTGAAGGTAAATACTTTAGTACTTTAACTGATGTGGAGGTCTGAAGGAAGGAACATCTTTTTACAGAAGGAATGATTTACCTAGGGGCCTTTGTATACTGGTTTGTCCATCACTCCCACAACTGTTGTAACTATTTCATGTCATATCTCCCTGTGAGGGAGCTTTTAGAGTTGGACGTCTGGTTCCCATCACCACCACTGTGAAGAATTCTGTGTCTACAATGAAGCATTTCACACCAAACCTCTCTGATCTGACTTTGTTTACATCTTAACCAATTAATTACACAGAATTTCCCCTTTTAAGGTTGAGTAGTATTAACACACTCCCAGCGAAGAGAGGAATACACACTGGAACGTTGTTTATATGTCTTTAATGGGCAAAGCTAAGCACTAATTCCCTCACCTGCGAAAGTCACACCTATCGGAAAACATTAAAGGCTTCTATTCTGTAGGGCTGAAGTCATATTCACATTCAAATGACTGACTGAACATGGTCAATACACGTTTATTCTCTCTCTCTTTCTCTCTTAAGCCCATACGCGCTAATATACATCCGCTTCACACAAGCTACTGAGCCTATTGGGAAGTCAGGAGCCCCAAAGCCCGTCTTTATCTCCTCTGCGTTTCCACTCTTGATTTTCTTATAGTCTTTACTGAGGGCCGAGTCAGTGAGTACATTCCTCAGAATTATCTTTCAAAGCGGGCCAGAGAAACGGCCTCTCAAAAAACAGCTTTGAGCCGCGCCATTCAACAACTCCACAGCCGCAGCCAGGCTGTTTGTGTATTCAGGGGACGCTGTGCGAGCATGAGGGCCTTTTAACACTCCTGTGCAAAGACTACCAAATATATGCTGTCCTCAGCCCTGCCCTGCTTCAGAACGCTTGCCTTTATTTAAATTTCATGCCCCGACAGTCGCTGTATTAATTCCAGACAGCTACAGAGGCATATCTCAAACAATAAAGCAGCAGGTTTGAGTGCTGTTACAGCGGGAGGGAAACGCTTAATCACAAACGTTATTGAGCTGATTAGATGTTCAGTTACTATAGATACTGTCAAACATCGTAAACAGCATCCTGAAAAATCACCTATTTTGACCTCTGAGGTTATTCAAACATACAGTTGTTATATTTGCAGGAGATAGTTCATGATATCTGAGTACATAGTATCTGTCACAATGAGCCGCTTAATGCTATTAATCCTATAACAGCTCTGAAGTGATGAAGCGAAACCCAGTGTCCATTAGTAGGTAGTGTCTATAGGCTCTATAGTCCCAAACATGTTCTAGTAACGCCAAAGTCAAACAGAACCATTTTATAAAGGGTTCTTTAAAAAGGTCCGGTAGGCTTTTTCCAGAACCTTCAGAAATAGTTTTTTTATGGTCTCGAAAGGATCTCCAGGGTTGCAGAACTGTGGTTCTTTATAGCTCCCAAAAGGGCACCAACTCAGGAGCCCTGTAATCTGAAAGTCTTGTTCTTTTTCAATATTTGTAAAATGGTTCTATCTTGCGTTTAAAATGGGTTCAGCTCAGGAATCCAAGGTTGCAAATTTGCTGTTCACTACACAACCTTTAAACAATGCTTCTAAATATCTTCAAAACAGGTTCCAGTCCAGGAGTCTGGGGTTCCAGGACTGTTGTTCTTGACAGACTTTTATAAAAATGGTTGCACATATCTCCATATAAAAATCCAGCTCAAGGCTTTGGGTTCCAGAGCTGTTGTTTCCCTGCAGCTTTTGGTTGCCTAAAGATGCGGTTCCAGGACGCACACATGCATTGTGAATTGGATTCAAAAGTTTCAGTTTGAAAGGTACTTTAGGGAACCAAAAGTGTTTCTATGATGGCGTCATGTACAGAACCTATTTTGGAATTTTTTTTTTTAGAAAACATACCATAGCCTTTATTATAGAACCTGGAGAACCACTTTTAACAGAGGTACACCAGTTGAAAGTGTCCTAGGACTGTGGAAATGTCCTGCTACTGCCGTTAATAACACAATAGACATCGTCAGATTGAAGGTTCAGGGCTGCAGCATGACGTTTGCTGATTTGGTCATTCTTATTTGAGATGGCCTAAAGCACCACAGCACATCAATTCATTTCCCAAATATTTGCAGAGAACCTTGATGAGATTCACAGAAGCAAACCAAAATTTGTTTCAACAGCCAATCAGAATAGAGATAATTTGGTCATGTACATATTTCTTATAGGCACAGCCACACAAACACCCTGATTGCTTGTAAGGGATACAGAGAGGTTGGAACAACTAGGGATCACTTTATTTGAAGGCCACCTACATAAGGACATCATAACACATTTACATTTATGGCATTTAGCTGACGCTCTTATCCAGAGCGACTTACAAGGTTAATGATTACAGGTAGGCCAACATAGTGTTAGGAGTCTTGCCCAAGGACTCTTATTGGTGTAGCTCAGCATAGTCACCCAGACTGGGATTCGAACCCCAGTCTCCCACACCTAGAGGTGGCACCCTGAGTAGTGGTGTTACCCACTGAGCTACACCAACATGCATAGCTACACATGCGTAAGCATAACTTGGATATTTATGAACAGCCTATAGGAGTAATTGCAAGATGCCAGAATTATGTATATATATATATATATTATGCTTCATTATAGTGTTTTAAACAGAACAACTGTCCATCACTCTCGTTTACAGCCACTTAATGTTAATCCAGTCATTTACTTCATTTAACATCTAGTGATTACTAGCATACAGTGGCCTTATCCACTCAAATACTTCTTCATAAATATGTTATTAAGTGCTTATGCACATGTTATGCAGTCTCTGTGTATACAGCTTTGGAAATGGTCTTGTGAAATTGAATGAATGTGTTTGGTATATAAAGCTGTACAAACACAGGAAATATGTATCGGAGGAGAAGCATGTAACACACATGCCCATTAAAAATGATCTGTTTCATGTATAATATATTAAGAGACTCTCAGTCTGCAGTTAAAGGACGCTGCTGGGGGAGGGTGGGGGGTTGACCAGCTCAGCATGGTTTTAATAAGGCAGGCTCGACCCTCCTGATTGTCATCTTTCACTCTATCTCCATCTGCCTGTGTGTCTGATCTGATGACACGGGGGAGCAAGGCTCATTTTGCAGTCCATTAGCTAAGGACTGGACTCCAATTCCCATGAGTCTTTGTGATCCATATTTCCTCTCCCTGCTGCCCTCACACCATGAATCTCTTCAACTCTCTAACCTCGCTCTCCCTCGCTGACCTTTTCAACGCTGTTGGCCAAACACTGTCTCCTGCAATGAGCCTCAGAAACAAATGTATTAATGACTCTTAATGTGTGTGAGTGTGTGTGTGTGTGAGTGTGTGCATGTGTGTGTGAGTGTGCGCATGTGCGTGTGTGTGTGTGTGTGCGCGTGTGTGTGTGTGTGTGTACCAGGTTTATGCCACACTATGATGACCAAAACTGTTTATACGCTTGGGTTGTGGGGACCTTTCTTCCTTGACCATAACCTGGTCCTCGAACATTTTTCAATTTTAAGGCGGAGGCATGTTTTCTGAAAACATGCTTCTGAAACAATTAGATATACGTCACTTAGCATATAACCTCACTAGACAAAAAACTGGTCACATGTGACTGAAACATATCTAATAGCGTCTACCTCCATAAGCACAAATAACAGCTGCGACTCAATTTGGCATGGACCGGACAAGTTTCATCAAAGAATTGTGCAGTCATGCCAGATTTGGTGGATGCCTTCCCTGGCACAATTCTGAGGAGAGTTTCCTGTAGACTGGGATATTAGCCACTGCTGGTAGACCATATGACCCTACACTTGCATACACCTGCAAATCTAGCTACTTCCTTCACACTATGGTCTTTGGCATGTCCAAATGCAATCACCCCTTTTAGCCAATCATCAACATCTGCTTTGGAGAATGCAGACCAGTGATCTGTTTGTTTGCTGCTTTTTAATTATTGTTTACAGGTGAGAAGAAATGAAACTTATAAAGAACACCCTGTACGTAGTTCCATATGGTTGAAATTTCATAATGCTCTGGTGCTGTTTTGCAGCTTCTAGTGCTGAGGTCTTGAACATATCATGAAGGGAATCATGAAATCAGAGGATAATCAGCATTATCGTTTTAGAGCAAAGCGTGGGTCGTCCTGCAGGACAATGATCTGCTTTGGTGCCATTTTCCACACATGAAACGAAACATTCACTGCACTGTACCACCTCTTCTCAATCTATCCATCCAAAAACTACCTGGCAGACCTGGTAGACCTACCAACACTAGCCCCATCACATAAACAGCACTTAAAGCTTTCGTCTTAGAGAGAGAAGACAGCATCGAGCTCCACTCTTGCTTTAGATCTGAGAACATCCACACATGTTTCTGTACATCCTCATCTACTGTCACACTCAACCTCTTAACGCTATGGATGTCTGAAAGGATGTGTAGCTGTTCAAGAAGCTCCACACTGAAAAGAGGCGACAGACACATCAAACTAAGAAGCTGCTGGTGTTTCAGAACAATGGTCTGACCACCCCAGAGTTCAGCATCACTGAATGTGTTTGGGGTTACTGGGACGGTGAGAAGCAGAAAATGCTAAACCAGGAAATTTGGAAGTGTGTCTGCAGACGTCTTAAAGAACCTAAAAGTGAGCCCCCTGCAAAGAATAGCTGCTGTAATAAGGATAAAGAGTGGACACAACAAAATTTCATAGTATATGTAATATAATATAATATGTGTTGAAGGTGCATGAAGTGTTGGTTTTATTCATGCATAGTTTTTACAACCAGGAAACATTCTTATGACTGGTTTGGGTCTGTCGCTATTGACATGTGACAGAGTGACTGACAGCTATACTTCACTGCACTAAAAGCCCTGGTGCTATTTGTACTGGGATAATTAAGTAATAATAACTTTTTTTGCAGTTAGTTGTTATTACTTGGTTGTCTAGACCATCTGGTTTTAGTGGGTACAAAACGCATTAAAATCAAGCACTAAGAGAACACAGGACGGAGTTACCCAGAACTCCTAGCAAGTGCGTTTATTTCTGTTTATTAGCTTTTTTATTTTTCCTTCAGATGCTGCTTTCAAGCAACACATTCACATGATATATCTGGGTTAAATGTAACTTGAAGCATTTACATGTTGTGGGTATCCTGACTATGAATGTGTTTAGTAACGACTCCTGAGTGGTCAGTTTGGTGGCCAACTTTATCATCTACTCTAGCAGTGGTGTTGGAGTATGTAGTTATGGACACTCCTTATTAAGGAGTTTTTATTTCTATCTCAGGTTGTGATTATTATAATTGTATTGATGTTTATGCAACAGCACTGTTTGTGGGATATCTATACTTTGTATGTTATACAGTGTGTTAAGGGTTTAATGAATTTGGTGTAGCTCAGCGAGTAACACCACTACTCAGGATGCCACCTCTACATGTGGGAGACTGGAGTTCGAATCCTGGTCTGGGTGACTATGCTAAGCTACACCAATAAGAGTCCTTGGGCAAGGCTCCTAACACTACACTGGCCTACCTGTAATACAGTTAAGTCACTCTGGATAAGAGTGTCAGCTAAATGCTGTAAATTTAACTCAATTAAGTTAAGTGAATTAGTTTGAGGCAACAAATGACCTCAAACGATTTAAGTAAACCTAACTTATTAGGGCTTACAGTGTGTAGGGTACTATACATAAGGATACGTAGCACTGTTATTGACTATAAGGTTACATTTTTGAGCAGCTAGCTAAAGCAGTCGGTGTGACAGATGATGTCGATGGGAATTAGCATGTATAAACATTTATGGAGGGTTATATCACTTCTCATAACAAGCTCATGTAGACGTCATGCAGCCTCATTAACAGTACCTTACAGTAAAGTATTACCTGACGGTTCTTTCACCTAGTGGCTCATTTTTGTTGTCAGAATCCTTTGCTAATCTCCAAGTCCAATCCTCTATTATCAGATTCACCTCCGAGCATGTCTGTAATGTCAGTCGCTGGGTAAGTGTGTATTTTTATGCTCTAGTCCTTCTATGTGTGTGTGTGTGCCTCATTAGCTGGCTGTAGGGGGTAAGTGTATGCCAGCATCTCCCTTCTTCTCCCCTCGTATGCCCTTCAAACAGACCTGGACACCCACACAGACACATTTCACAAACCAGGTTTCATTAAAGCAAGCAGTCATGTGACTTTCTAAGTTATGCTCTTTCCCCTATTCTGTAAAATGTAAAAATGAATACACTGTATTGGACCTCAGGAGGATGTAACGCACGTGAGGCAGGTAGATGTTCTGTTAACTTAGTAGTTGATGAACTCAATTAATTTGAATGCAGCCAGCAATGCACGTTGAAACTGTAAATTGTCACTAAAGGCATGAACATAAGGAACACTGAGCTGCTGTGCAACGATAAGTGAATTGTGTTGTCTTTAAGTAAAGGCTAGTATGTATAACCAATGTAGACCAGAGGAAGACGAGTTGCTCCCTTGAGTCTGGGTTCCTCTCAAGATTTCTTCCTCTTATTCCAAGGGAGGTTTTGCTTGCCATTGTTGCCGTTGGCTATATTATGGGGGGCTTTCAATTTTCTTACATCTCTACATGGACCCATTCTCTTATTGATTTTTTGTCATTCTTTTAATTTTCCCATAAACTGCTTTTCTGTAAAGCTGTTCTGATAAAATATTATATGGATACATATTCACTGATTGATAGATACCATAGCTAATTAAAACTGTCATGAGACCACATCTCAGGCATTCATAATCATCCCAGGACCTTTCTGTAAAGGAGCTTTAAGAAGCATTTAACTGTTTGGACGTCTTTATTGGATATTGCGGGATCTCTATGCTGTGAATTAATGTTAATTATCTATATACCATCTAAATCTCTTTAAAATTCCAGATGTTCTGAAAATGAATGCATTATTTTAGTGCATTATTATTATAATAGTTGTTCTTGTGTTTAGTTATGGTCAGTAACAGAAAAAAGAATTATTTAATAACCTGCTCTATATATAGATATATAATCATACACATCTAACAGTGAAATGCTTAGATAATTGCCTGCTCACATGAAACAATAAGGTAGTATAAAGATAAAAAATCTAAAGTAGATTAGAATCTAAAATTATATAAAGATAAAAACCAGATATTAAATAAACAGAAAATAAGATATCATAAGAGTCAGAAGAGACATAATAAGAGTCAGAAGGTAATGTAATTACAATATAGACACTTAATCTATATAAATATATAGTACAGAAATTAAAAAAATTGAAATAAAAAATTAAATTTACAATAGTAGATCTTAACACTAAATGAGGTATTTAACTCTGTTCCTCACTTAGTGGACAAGAGAGAACAACCAGGCAGCAACAAAAATGGCCACCTACTGTTAAAAGCAATTTGTCTACTACTTTTCAATAATAAATAAACTGTTGTTCTTGATTTATACGGTCAGGGTTTCATATAATGTTGAGTATTTACAGTATATAAAGAAAGACATTTGAATTTTTATTATTTATATCATAGGTGTACTTTATCTACACATTGTGCTGTTTTTAGGCCTTAACCTGTTGACCTGGGGTACTAGGTCAGACCAAAAGAGCACCCCTATATATTAAATCAGCTTTATATAGAATTCCTTGAAACTAAATTGATGTATATACAGTATACACATGTATGTAACAGTGATCCCAAACACAATTACTGTCAGAAGTATGTCAACTGACAGACAAAAGTTGTGATATTGATATCAATGTGATATTGTGGGTTTATTGTAGTTTTCACTGACATGGAAACGATCAATCAAGCCAGCCCATTTCAATCAAGTATTCAGCAATAAATACAATGTATTGCTCAAAATAAGTCGAAAGCAATGAAATATTATTGGAGTAATTGACTTATCCTACAAACTGACTGCTGAGGTAAGTCAATTAACCCTGCAGAGCACATTTATTCACCTGCATGTACTCCTTACATGGACATTACTCCTCCTGGCTTTCACGTAATTGACAGATAAAGCAGAATAATGGCCTCTGGACCTGTTCTAAGTAACAAAGCCGCAGTGATAATGAGTGTGGATCCCGTTAAAGAGGTGCGGTGTAAAGCCGTCATTGTTTCATTTCCCTACCTGGTGAAGAGAGAACAAAAAAAGAACCTGAGAGAGTTGGTTGGGGGGAGGAGGGGCCATCCATGAGAATGGAGCTGCCTGCCTAATGAATGGGTGGTGTTACATTCTTTGATAATGGTTATTTTACATAAACCCAGCAAACACTCATGCAGAACTTTTACAGTTCTTATCATACCATGGCCCTCTGCAGTTTTCAGTCACACGTAAAACAAAAGTTCTAATGTATCTTCTATTCATTTCAGCTTCTCCGCCTGAGGGAAATCGCCCTCAGCACTTATTCCTCACCATCAATTAGTGGACAGGTCAAGGTTTGTATGTAATCAGCTCTTTAGATGAGTCAATGGGTGTCATTAACTGTGTAAGATTCTCAGATAACGTGAACTCACTTCAGCAGAGGTCAACTGCCTTTAGCCTGATGTCGTAGATCAAGCCCAGGCCAGGTTTTCATCCATGCCCATTTTTTGGTGGCTCACCAATTAACTGGTGGGGATGCGCGTAGTTTGCCGTTAAATCCAGCTCCGTCACTTCCAGCGGAGACTCTGAATTTGACCGATGTTTTACATGATTGCTGACCAACTTCTCAAAGTCCCCCGCCTCCCACCCCTGGGAGGACAAAAAAAGCTTTCAAGCAGGTTCTCCTCTGAAGCTATGCATTTGATTCCGTTTCACAGATTATTTACTCTTTTGTTTCAGGTTTCAGTTTAATGCTTAGCCGGGACAATCATCTATTAGCATTACTTTCAAGCTCCGTAGGTTGTTGTTCTGAGAGGCTTAGAGCTCGGCTCAACCCTTTGTTGTGGTCAGTGACACTCAGAAGGGGGTCCCATTGGTTAACACAATGAAGCGGCTATAGAGGCTGTGGGCTGCTTGAGAAGATACCCTGGAGCAGGACCTCGGAAACACCTCAGAACAAACCCAAATCAAGGCCCGAAACAAAGAAAAAAGGCACCAGTCGGTTTCTCGAAATCCGTCACTTCTAGCGCTAGAGTTATGAAACAAACAGACAAAGAACAAAAAAAAATGACGTTCTTAATTTCAGCTTTCAAACTGCGAACGCAGCAAGTTATGAATTCAAGTCATGGGCGCCGCACGGTCGTCAGTTGTTCTCAATTATTTTCATTAAGTCTCTTGATACCGGGACTTCTACTGCCATCTGTCTCATCATCTCGCCGTGGAATTTCAAAGAGCAGCAGGCTGTTATCTCTATCGCTGAAATCTGGTCTGTGTGAGTGAGTGCTCAGGGCTGCAGGACCTTGGGGGATCATGCCTGGTTCCCTGAGGAGCGAGCCCCCCTCATAGAGAAGGATAAAGAGGGTATCCCTTACACAGCTGACCTTCATCCACTTACCAACCCCCATGGAGCAAAGGCCTACATCAGTCACCACCACTGAGACCATTGTCTGACCCAGGATTTAATCAGGTATTAGTTACCCCAAACTGCAACAGAGAGACAGAGAAAGAAAGAGAAAAAGCTTAAGTGATCTCTGCAGCCACCCTATAGCTCACACTACATCAAAGACGCTGGGCTATCGGAGGAATAGGGACAGTAAAGAAGGTTTAATGTTAGCTTTTATGTTTGTATCTTGACCTACTGATGCATATTCACCCTTAATCATTCTAGACAACGATGTTAGCCTACCGTCTATATCTTTAACAGCGTTTTAGCACAAATGCTAACCCATATACTAAGCCTAAATTCCACTGATTCTTGGAATGGTTTGTAGGACTCGAGCCTTGATCGTCATTCAGAGTGTACTGACGTGAAATCCACCATTTTGAAGAAACTTGGCCGGAATTGTTCACAGTGGTGGTTATAGGAACTAGACAGAGACAACCAGAAGATCTGGATGCCTCTGAAAGCTCATTTGCTCATATTACACACAATCCATATAACATTAGGGGTGTGCCAATACGATGCTCAGTACTGGTACCGGTCCAGTGCTGGCCAAAATCACTGAATCAGTAAACGCCTAAAGTCAGCGTGAAACATAAATCAGAATGTCTTATGTGACATACAGCACTCATTTGTAGCTTGAAGCAGATTGTTTAGAAAATCTTCATGCAATGAAATATATTTTAGAGGTGGAGATATGATAGAAATGTAATAAAGTGATACAAGGGTATATATGGTATATCAGAATATATATATATATATGTATGTATGTATGTATGTATATAAGTGTAAGTCTGTAGAATCTTTAAGATCACCAACAACATCCACTTGGTTGGGTGTGTCTAAACTTTTGATACTAAATAAAGGGAGGCAGGACCTCATTTTATTCTTCAGGATTTGAATGGAAGTCAAACTGGAAGTCAAACTTGTGATTGTATCTGTTTTGCAAAGCCAAAGGAAAAAAAAAGCTGAATTATTGAAACATCGAAATGCATCGAAAAGTCTTAGATAAGGATAAATGCTGGTTAGCAGGGTAGCCTGTTAGCACTCATGTTAGCACACTTGCTTTTCACACATTGTAACAAAAAATCCAAGAAAAGAAGAAAAGGTTAAATAAATCCAGTTTGAGTGTAATTATCTACCATCTTAGCAAGAGACAGACTGTGTACGTTGCTGTGTCTGCGCTAGATGCCTCTTAATCATCTGACCCCCACACAGCCTCTTAGCATGGCAGAAATCCAGGCAAATACTGTCAGATATCTAAACTACCTCTCTCCTGTTGGCACGAACATTAATGAGGTGAGATAACTAATGAGTGAATGTTGTACAACCAGTCTAAAAACTGCAAGGCAGAAACTAAAGTGAGGGGAAGAAAGAACATTGTGTGGACACATTGGTCTGGTTAATGAGAAGGGAGGGAGAATATGCTAAGATAATATTGGTTGGTATAAATTTTCTAGGTCCTGTTGTGTTCTATGTATTTCTTCCTTTAGGTCAAAATACTCCTTTCTCAGTTTGAGCATGATGTTATTTAGATGGGTGGTTATGCAAAGTGCATCCAGGCTAATGTATTATTAACAGCGCCGTTGTTTAAGAGTGAGGAAAAGGTGTTGAAATTGCTATCAGAAGATAAGTTGCAGTATCAGTATTGTTATCAGACATGAAAGTGTGCAACGGCAGAAGATATGCATTGCTAGGTCTAACAAGTTGGAACAGACAAAATAGACCTGAAGAGCTGTATATTATATTAGAGATTTATATTATAATACATGCCCACACACACACACCCACACACACACTTCTAAACCGCTTTATCCCTCTGGATTGCTGGGGTACTGGAGCCTATCCAAGCATTCAGTGGATGGAAGGCAGGAAAAACCCTGGACAGGCTACCAATCCATCACAGGGCAGACAAACAGACATACAATATTATTGTGCTATATGCTATAATAACAATAGTTATAGACCTACAGCTACAGTGGTTTTGTAAAGTGTTTTATAAATGGGACTGCAGTAAATGCAATTAAACTGTGCTGACTTGATTATGCTCTATTGGTAATAAGATGCAGTTGGTCAGATTTCTTTAGGAATAAAAGCAAATTGAGACATAACTTATTACCAGCTTTGTTGATTAAGCTAGAGAAAAAGACACTGTTGGAATTTTATCGGGAGATAATTCAAGTTATAGTATCAGTATCTGTGATCTGTGAGTATCTGTAAAAGCGGTAAGGTTCAAACTTTATGGAAGCTTTAAGATAAAGATTTAGCACATGCAAGGTGCTGTAAAGCAACAATTCAATTATTGTTACAGATTTACCACAATTTTATTCTTAGGCTGCCAACATTATATAGAAAACTGTATAAGAAGCATTACACTATGAAAGCACATTGGGACATAATTTATCCCAGTGACGATATTATCCTATTGCCCACCTCCAATACTATGTATACATTATATAATGCATCATATGTACATGATCTTTTACTTTACATGAACTTTGCTTTCATTTCTTAATGAGGATGAGAATTCCTCTGTTTTCAGTGTGAAAAAAAAAAACAGTCCTGATATTTCCCTTTCTTTCCTTCCTGTATTCTATCAGTGCCGATACTTTAGAAAAGCTGGTAGAAACTGGAATAAACCGAATGATCTAACTTAGACCGAGAGCTTCTCGTTCTAGGAAGCTCCTTATTATTCCTTGCACATGAGCTCAGTAGCCTTGTAATATCCCAAAGAATGCGGACCATACGGAGGAGTGCGGCCCATATGTTTCTGTTTCCTGTCTGAAAAACTCTCAAAACTTCCCCTGAAAAACCCCTAAACCCAACCTGAGGAAATTTCCCTCCTGCTATCAGAGTCCTCGGCCCACCAAACATCCACACGGGCTATAATTACAAAAGCAACAGAACGTGTGTGTGTGGGCTATGAAGACAGAGCCGCCACTATTTGAGGAAAGGAGAGCGAGAGACGGGCGGGGGGAGAGAAAGAAGCGAGATGGCACCTCTGTAGGGAGGTGATAACAGTGATCCCTTTGCTCCACACTGATGCCAAACTGTCATTAAGCAGTCAATGGCCTAATTATAGCTTTAAACATGGCTTCAGTTAAAAGAGAATACATCATTAATTTCAGACAGTGACAGCCTCATGTCCAAATAGCACATTCATTAATAATCTAATATCCATTATTTATGTTCCAACAGGAGCCAAATGAGTATTTAATGTCATTCAAACTCCCGCTTCCATTTTTTAACCCCTTAAACCACAAGGATCTGTATGGAGGCCCGAGTCCTAATTCCTCAACACTGAGGAATAACTTAATAGCTGATAGTATATTGGCATGGATGGCAACTGGGTTTTATGTTGAGGCAATGATATATGCATAATGTACAGTCCCATGCAAGATTGGATACCAGTGGCCAAATTATCACTCTCTAAGGGATGGAAAGTACACGCCCTTGTTTACACAGAACACACTTCTGCACATTTGAACACACAATTACTGTTTATCCAGGGTAACATGTTGGGAAACGAAAATAAACAAACACGTGTTTCCCCCCAGAGAAGCGTGCTGTTACACAAACGTGCCAGCATCATTTTAATTACTGAATACAAGCCTTTTCTAGATTCCGGAGGTTATCATATGCACAGAGAAACTAGCAATTGCACTGCACAATGAAGTTCTTACTCTGCACTACCTCCATACTGCCTCCTACTCTGCACTACTACAAGTTCTACATACAAATACTATGTACTAAATAATGTACTAAAATTTATACTAAATAGTACATAATTAAAAGATTAAAAGTTTTAAAAATGAAAAATTAAAGATTAAAAATTAAAAGATTAAAAGTGCTATATAGTACAGTACAGTACTCTCTCTCTCTCTCTCTCTCTCTCTCTCTCTCTCTCTCTCTCTCTATATATATATATATATATATATATATATATATATATATATATATATATATATATATATATATATATATATATATATATTATACATATACATATATATATATATATATAATATATATATATATATATATATAATATATATATATATATATAATATATATATTATATATATTGCACAGTATTTTATATATATTATATATATATATATATATAAAATACTGTGCAATAACTGCACAGTAATAACTGCACAGTATTGCAAATAACACAGTGTGCAATAACTGCCTTAAGCATAATAATATTGCTCTTTATATAGAAGTGCAAAATATTAAATTGCCAGTATGTGTCCAATGCAATTTAGCAGTCTGTCATGTTCTAGTGGTCATCTAGTAGGACATTACAGGTCAGATGCTTGTGGCAGAGGAGCATTAGGTTGGAATGGTGGTTGAAGGAAGTGAGGTTGTTGTGAGTGTTGGCCTGGGGTTAGAAACTGTTCCGTAATCTGGTGGTCCTTGATATCTTGCTCCTGTATCATTTATCTGATGGGAGAAGTGAGAAGAGGTTGTGACGAGGATGGGTTTTGTCCTTGATGATTTTGGGGGCCCCTTTGCTGTCCCTGGAGTTGGGAATGCAAATGACAACATAGAGTAGTAACTAATAAATCCATTTTGTACAAGGGCAAGATATTACATGCTTTACCTTATCAACCTTATTGCTTTATGTAAATATATGTTTATTCTGAAATTGATGACTGGAAAACACTCCAAAAGTTTTATTTAGGACCAAGATTTTTGTCGACTGTTCTAAATACATACCTAACATGGCAGATTCGAACATTCCTGGGAATTAAAGGAGTGTCCAGGAAAAGCCGCACAAGGATAAGCTGAAGCTCTCTGAACAATCCAACAGTTTGGGAACAATATTCCTCTAAGAGCAAGTAGGACAGACATAGGTATTTGGATAGATATATGGATTTTACTGTCATTAATGGATTCACGAAATCTGACAAAAATCTTTGTGTCTTAAAGTCATTGCCCAAAACTACACTCCCCAGCCCTACTTCAGTATGCTTCTGTGATGGATTGCAGACTTCTCTGGACTTGAGCTTACCTGAAATGGACTAATGCGCAATATAAATGTCTATTGTAGTCCGTTGAGTCTCAATCTCCCAGATAGACGGAAGGAGGGGTGGTACCAATTAGAACCAATGGTATTTGTAACTTGCACCTTTGAACATTTACATTGAAAGATGTGTTATTCTGTGTTAAGCTGTGGGGCTGGTTAGTGGGGTAGCTGGTTTAGTGTTTGTGGCTACCATCAGGTTGAAGTCTAAGGCTACCTGCCTTCTACCTTGATTGTTCCTTCATCGCTGGTGGCAGGTTCTCCGCTGCTGTGTTAAATAAAGAGCATTCACCCAAAGCGACACTAAGTTTCCTTCATCGTTTTCTTTGGTGCCAGTGGGCTCTTGATGCCCTCTAAATTAAATGGTAGCTATGTATCCATTATCCACTCACTCAGCTGGAACATGAACTATAATAGTTGTTTTAATGCACCTCTATTTATACTGCAATGTAGACTACTGGACAGTCCCACGTGGTTCTAGAAAGTTCCGGAGAGTTCTATAAACGTCTTGAGAGTTCTCACAGTTCCAGAAGCTACTTAAAGTCTACTGAGCACTAGAATTTTTTTTTAAAAGGTCATTGTCCTGACCACAAAATCATCATTTATGTGGGACTGTTAGTCAAGTCACGTCAACATTTATTTATATAGCGCTTCTTAGAACAGAAGATCTCACAAAGCAGCTTTACAAATAATCTGGTGTCCAAGCCCCAATTAGAAAACCAAGGGTTACAGTGGTTAGGAAGGAAGTGGCCTTAGTTAGGAAGGAAGAAACCTCGAGAGGAACCAAGACTCAAAAGGGGAACCCATCCTCCTCGGGTCAACACCAGAAAGGAGCAGAAGAAAGGAGTGTATAATGTTTGTAGAGTAGAATAATAAATGTCTGATTAGTCTGTAATTATGTTGCTGGGTCATAAGATGGGTCAGCAGGATGCAGGCCAAGCTTCCACAGCGCTAGCCATTTTCTGTACATTTTAGACCTAAGGAATTAGGAAAACCCAGGAACATGAAACAAACTAGCATTTGTAAAATATGATCAAATATTCATTAAAGTAATACTCTCAAATATCTGATTAGTACTAAATCCTGTTGTACCAGTGCACCACTGCTTGTGTTCTCCACAGAGAAGCTGTGGCACATTGCTAAACTGATCTTATGGACAAAGTATTTACTTATACAGTGCTGAAACACTGAGGTAAAAATGTCCTTGTTTATTATTGGCTGTTGCTGACTGAACAGTTACGCATGCTACGGTTTAGACAGTTAACTCACATCACATTGTTTTTTGTTTGATCAGAGAGATAAGAACTGATCTAAGAGTAGGGTATCACAGGGGTGTGTTTTCCTAGCTGTTCTCTCTGTTGGATGAGTAAACACAGCGTCACTTATCTAATTGCATTATATAGGAGCTATCACTGCTCAAATGTTTGTTAAAATAACAGGCTGACGCAGAGTCCTGTAATGAAGCTTTGTGACATTACACTTGGAGAGAAAGAGGCAAAGCTGTGATGTGCTAAGAGCAAACACGGTCGTGCCAGACTATTTGTTCTACCTTCAATGTGGACCACATGTCCAAAAAAGCCACTGGGGCTCATAGCAGAATGTGCGCACAGTCATTCACTGCTGCACAGCAGCTGAGGAGATCCAAACCAGCAGGTGACAAAAATAAACGAGAGAGCTATCAAGCGAAGGAAGAAGTCAGAGACTCGCTAATTGGTTCTTGTATTTGTAGTGGTGGCAGGAGAGATTCGTTAACCTTCTGCCTGCTCAAATTCACTTAGAAAGGAACAGCAGGGATCAGTGGCTACAGCTCAAGTCTGAAACCTTAACCCTTATGTTATCTTGAGGTTTACTTTGCCAGTGTTTGGGGTTCTGGTGATGTAATAATTATTAAAAATAACTACCATTAAACATTATTAGTTCTACTTTACAGTATACGACTATACTCTTTAGTAATGGCAATAGTTCTGTTTAGACCAATGAACACCCAAAGAACCATTCAAAGAGTTCTCCTAATCTTGATATCATATTCATCATGTTTGTGGGGGCTACATACACCCATCATCAAAACAGTAGTTGTACCCAGAGGGAAGTGTTAGATTAGACTGGGATGGGGAATATTTTTTGAGCTACACATACAGAAGTGGTGTCTCTCAGTATGGTGTCGGGCCACCATGTTTACTAATCTAACATGCCAGACGTTTCAGAGTGGAGTTGTAGAGGTTCTTAATGGTGTCCTGTGAACCCATCCATTTCATTTCAGGAATTTAGCTGACGCTCTTATCCAGAGCGACGTACAAGGTTATTCGTATAACAGGTGGGCCAGTGTAGTGTTAGGAGTCTTGCCCAAGGACTCTTAATGGTGTAGCTCAGCATTTGCTACCTAGACTGGGATTTGAACCCCCGTCTCCCACATGGAGTGGTAGCTCCCTGGTGGGTAGAGCTGTTAACCGCTAAGCCACACCAACCACCACCATCCGTCCTATGCAGCTTCAATATTCTCACACAGTTCCTGCAGATTTTGCAGTAGGGGTGGGAAGGCAGTGACGCCATGACTTCTGTACATGTGATGCATGACAACAAACGGTTCATCTTGGTGTTGACCATGACACCTCCACACACAGATTCGTTAGTCGTCTCCAATAACACAAAAACAGGAGTCGTCACTGAAGATGACCCGCTGCCATTCTGAGTCCCTCCATGACAGTCTGGCCTGACAGCATTGCAGTCTTCAGTGACATTGACGTGGTGTTAAGGGCAATCATCGTAACGTCTGTGCGCATGTAGTCCTGCATCATGCAGCCGTCTGCCAATGGTGCTGACACCAACAAGATGACTCATGAAGGGCATCACTGCTTGCTGAAAGTCCGCAATCGTAGCTGTTGTGTCAGTCAGATACAGCGAAAAGGCCCATCCTTGCTTCAGTCATACGTGCGACTTAGTGTGATCATTTGCATGTCTCACAATGTCAAACCTACCCACCAAGTTTCACTCCTGTTGGTTGATTCCTTGTGGGTGCAGCTATTTGTGCAGCTATTCTTTAGGTGATGAGGAAACAACACACAATTATGTACAACAGATTCTACACCTGTCACATGGACCATTTCAGAAAACAAAGAACCATTCTGATTGAAGTCTATTACATATAAATATAAAAGTAAGATAGCCTTGTATTATCCCACATGGGGAAATCTGCATCTTTGCAGCAGAATAGCAGCAGAACAGATACAGAACAAGAGGTAGGCTAGAGTGCACAAAACGAAATATCAGAAAATAAATAAAATCTCTATTGTTAAGTAAAAAATACAATAAGGAACTATACAAATTTGCATGATATTCCACAGTTATTAGAGATATTGGAGTTATGATCTCATATACCAACTACACAAATACTGATAATCTTGGCAATCACCTAAATATTGATGGTACAGACAGTCAGAGTGCATGAATGAAGTGATGTTGGCAGTCAGTACAGGATGTATCCAGGTGATATAGAGGCCTGTTATTATTATTATTATTATTATTATTATTATTATTATTATTAGTAGTAGTAGTAGTAATAAGGTATTGTAGTCTAGTCTGTTATAATCACACAATACTGGAGTGATGTGGTGGTGCTATTACTTTCAGTGATGACAGATCGTCTTCTTATTTAAGACACCCACACGAACACATAGGCCAGGATAATTACTTAAGTCATGACAGATTGCCTCAGCATAGGTCACTTTATGGGGTCTCCCCGGCCCCCGGCCCTCTTGCTCTCACACTAACCCTGCCTCCCCCAAGCATCGTCTCTTGCAGTGCCTGCTAGGACGCCCTTCCTCCAGGGGAAATTATTTCCGCCTGGTTGGCTAGCAGTGTCTCTGCAGGCACAGGTTGGCATGCGGCCGGAGAGCGGGTTACACTGCCATCTGTCTCTGTAAAGTGCCCTGTGTGATGCCCTGCTGGTAATGAAGTGCTAATGAAGGAGGAGACAGTCTATCACTCTCTCTCTCTCTCTCTCTTCGGGTCTCTGAGTCAGCAGTATATGTTTCCATCTTCTGCACAGCTTTATTGTGTTTTAATTTGGATTAAGTTAAAGACGCTGCTCATTCCAAGTCACTCCGTCTGCTATTATGACTTTTGTAAGACCTCATAGGCTTAATCGAGCTTAGACGCCGGAGTGGGGCTTAAAAAAGAATGAATGGTGAATTGTAATGTGAATCATGTGTATTTTTCGTTTGTGGGTGGTGTAATTGGTCACAACACCAAAGCCGCTTACTTCATTCAGTTCAGGGCGATGAAGTCTGCATCTGAGCTCTACAACACAGAAGGTCAATAATGCATAACACAGATACCACTACCAGATTCAGTCCATGTCATCTTTAAAGAGTCTTTTGCATAATATTATACTGCCACATTTACTGTATATCACACTCACAGGAGACGTAGACGTGTGATGGGTGGGGAAACACAATGAGCCTGATAGTAAGATAAATAAATAGGAAATTAATAATTTTATTTATATAAAAAAGAAAAAAGTCTTTTATTGAGCATGCATGAAGTTTATCAGTTGTATACACAAGATACACTATTAGATTCTCTATAATTTATTAGCTTATGTCCAATAAACTAAATCATTACAGAAATCAACAGATTTCTCAGCATTTATTAATGCATATGTAACATAGATATCATATTAAATAATATTAGGAAACTATAGACAACTTTGCATGACAAAAGAAGCCTGAAATATTTTATTGAGAAACTGCATCAGCATGATTGGATTAAGAACCAGTTTGACGGAGCATAACAATAATAATAATATCAACAACAACAACAACAGCAATAATAATAATAATAATAATAATAATAATAATAATGACAACAACAACAACAACAACAACAATAATAATAATAATAATATTTAGAGAGCAGTAATTCATAAGAAATACAAGAAAATGTGACTGCATTAAAAGTGGCTCTGGGAACAAAAAAATCGAACTTAATGTTAATGTGAAATTATGGGATTTCGTTGACCAAATGATCAGCTAATTAACTTATTTGTGATTGTGGAGGTATTACACAGTATTGGTGTTAATGTACAACTGCTAAATCTGTTAGCATAGTTGGATAAAGAAATGCTAATCATGAAATACATTTCTACAGTAAACACTGCTGTATGTAGTTATAGGTGGCAAACTCATGATTTTAAGACCTTCCTCATGCCCAAACAGATATTACATCATTCGTGTTGGTCCAACGTTGTTAGTCTATATCCTTTGTGTGTTTTTTGTGTTTACAGAGCCTGAGGCAGTCACAGAGGCAGAGCATCTCCCACTGAGTATAAGAGAATTATGCCTTAAAACGTACAGGATCATATCTGTAAGTATGCAGTGATGAGTACTGGTGCAATGTAACCAAACATTCATTGTTTGTTAGCATTAGCTGCTCCCATCCTTTCTGTTTCTTCACAAGCTCATACGGCAGGCCTCCCTAATTGCTGCCCTTGGCCTTTTTGGCAGTGAATGTTTGTCCTGTCTCACAGAGGGACTTGCACTAGGGCTCGGTTTAAACCACACACACGTACACGTGTGAGAGAGAGTGAGAGAGAGGAGCTGGCTGTGTTGGGAGCCCTGAGGGGATGTGGAGAGGAGGGCAGCAGCAGGGCTGTTTGAAGTTCAGCAGATTATCACCTCTGTCTCTCTCACTGAAGAGAGCTCATACTAACAGCACCTCCTAATCCACCATACCCACCCTAACAGCACCTCCTAATCCACCGCACCCACCCTGACAGTATCTCCTAATCCACCTTACCCACCTGCAGGAGAGGAGAGCACTGCTGGGCCAACGGATAAAAATTTAAAGGTACATGATCCTGATGTATTAACTGATATGGCAGACCATACCAGCACAATAAGCTTGGAGGGCTTCTAAAATGCCCATATGCTCGACTGTATGTGTTTGTTTATTTTTCCTGTGATGTTTATGTACCAAAAACAGTAATAATTAGTTTCTACGAGACCATTTTGCAAACTGTGTTTATCCCTTAAAAACAGGCTACATTGTTGCTGTGCCTTTGGTAAGACTGGTTAATAAATATATACATATGTATATAACAGAATATGTATATATATATATATATATATATATATATATATATATATATATATATATATATATATATATATATATATATATATATGTATGTATAAGAAGGAATGAAACTTGGATAGGTGTGATTGCTTGTGAACATTCAGTAAGCAGTGAGTCTCCATGAGTCATCCTGTTAGTGCCAGTGCCATTGCCAGACGGCTGCACGACGCAGGACAACATGCACACAGACTGTTACAACACCTGCCCTTACGAACCATGTTGTCAACATCACCAATGACTGCAATGTTGTCATGCCAGACATGGAGAGACTCAGAATGACAGAAGGTCATCTTCAGTGATGAGTCCAGTGAAAGCGACCAACAAATCTGTGTATGGAGGCACTGTGATCTGCGCCATGGTGAACAGTTTGTTGTCACATGTCACACATCCAGAAGGCCCGGGATAACACCACCCCCCAAAAATGCTTCATGGGATCGATTATCACAGGACACCTTTAGGAACTTCCACAATACCCTGCCGAGATATCTGGCATGTTGCATTAGCAATTCTGCCATTCTGAGAGACACTACTTCTGTATGTGTAGCTTTATAAATATTGTCCATATCAGTGTAAATGTTTCATCATTTATTGTTCCTGGTTACCTATACTTTCCTTTCCCTTAGCGCTGCAATCCCACACTTCCTTCTGGGTGTAACTTATTTTTTTGATAATGAGTGTTAATATCTGTGTCTATGTGTGTACATGATAGCTTGGTACTAATGTACAACACCAAATGCTGTTAGCATAGCTGGATAAAATTGAAAAAAGGAAAATTCACTTTTGAATTAAAAGGGCTGTTAAAGTGGGCTTAAAGGGGGCTGCCAAAAACAGCCATAAAAATTCCTTTTTTTCTTAAGGATAGTTTAGGTTTGGTTCGAAAGCGAGGGCCTCTTATTGGCATTTCAAACAAACTACGTGGGCATTTCAGCCCGCACAGTCATCCACACTGGCAAAACTGTATAAATGCCGCAACACTCACAAGAGCAGCTTTTTATTTTGGCAGAAGCTGGACGCTGATCCTGCGTGAGACGTCGGATTACAAAGGAAAAAATCAAAGCTGTTTTTGACCAAAAATTCCCATGGGAGTCAGTGCTAGTGAATAATCTACAGAACAAGGCAATGCCATGCAGCAAGCTAGTTCAAATGAAGCTGGAATTTTGTCACACTCCTACCTTTCTGGTCCACCTTGTAGATGTCAGAGACAGTAGCCTGTCTGATCCTGCACAGTTTGTGTTGGTCATCCTCTAGTCCTTCATCCGATGGTCAGTGACACTGAGGTGTCTAACACCAACACACCCCCACCACACCATTGTCACTGCAGTGCCGAGAATGATTCACCACATAAAACCTGCTCTGTTGGTCCTGTGAGGGTCTTGTCCCTTGAGGAACTACAGAATACTCCTATATGGTCAGTGGAGCTGATAAAATGAGGAGGTGTATAATGAAGTGGACAGTTGGTAGACAGTTAGTAAACAGTTGGTTCCTGTAGTTGGCAGGAGAAAGAGACAGACATTAAGACCTGAGTCTGTGAGGCACTCATGGTCAACAAGATGTCCAGCCATTCGTACGGGAGAATGCCTTTTATGTATATTTTGGCTTAAACTAGCCAGCTGACTCTATAAAATACATGAAAGGCATTGTTTCCTTGACCAATTGCAGACACTAGTGATCCAGGATCCCCAGCCTCAAGCAACTTTAGATGAACATACAACAATGCTGTGGGAAACCCTGGGCCCACTATTCACATGGACTTAAATTTGGCATGTCCCTTCTACCTAAGTACCACTACAGACCACATACACTGCCTTCAGAGCATCAGACTCGATACCTGTGGCCTTCTTCCGCTTGATAATGCAGCGTGCCCTGCTGCACACGTCGTTTGGGAGTTGTTTAGGGAACATGGCAGAAGTCAGGGTATTGCCCAGGCCTCCAAATTCCCCAGATCTCACTCCAAACAAGCATTTGTGGGACAACAACTCCGATCTCCAGTGGCTCCTCCCTGCAACTTAAAGGACTTAAAGGATCTGCTGCTAGCGTGTTGTGCCAAATACCATAAGCACCTCTTGTAAAACCCATGCAGCACTCGGAGGACCACCAGCATATTAGGCAGGTGGTCAAAATGTTTTGGCTCATTGGTGTTCATGTGTTTTTCCCACTGGGCAATGCGGCATGCTCTGTAATTTAGTTGTAATTTCCACCCCCAAATGACGTGTACCTACAAGCATCTGTGTGGAATTTGGTTAACCTTCTCGTTAAGGTACGAAGCATGCTGTACCTGGTATATGGGTGACGTTAATGATGGCGCAAATTATTGAGAATAATTATTAAATACACTCATCATCATAAGAACAGTTACACCCAGAAGGAAGTGTGGGATTGCAGTGCTATTGGGAAGGAAGATAAAGGTTAACAGGAACAATAAATGATGATACATTTAGACTGATATGGGGAATATTTATTGAGCTACATATACAGAAGTAGTGTGTATGTAAGTTTCTTTCAGTATGGCATCGGGCCACCATGTTTGCTAATGCAACATGCCAGACATCTCAGCATGGAGTTGTAGAGGTTCCTAATGGTGTCCTGTGATAATCCATCCCATGCAGCTTAAAAATTCTCACACAGCTCCTGCAGATCGTGTGGTAGGAGTGGAAGTGGAGTGACACCAGGCCTTCTGGACGACAACAAACTGTTCATATTGGTGCTGACCTTGGTGCCTTACAGCAAGACAAAAGTGGGACTCATTACTTAAGATGACCCCTGCCAAGATGACCCCTGCCATGACAGTCTGGCACGACACCATTGCAATCTTTGGTAGCGTTGACATGGTGTTCTGAGAGGTCGTTTTAATGGTCTGCTTACATGTAGTCCTGTGTTGTGCAGTCATTTGCCAATGGTACCAAAGGATGACTCTTGGAGGGCATCACTGACCACTGAATGTCTGCAATCATGGCAGTTAGGTCAGTCAGGTATATCGATAAAGCCTGTCCTTGCTTATATATGTCATCACTGTAAATACACAATTTCATGGCTTTCAGATGATTCAATCTCTCTGCTAATTATCTTGATTTAGCCTAGAGACAGTGTTGAAGTACAGCTGGTCTGGAGTGATCTTTGAGTCTGTTGCTCTCTCAGCCTGTGTGGTGGTGTTTTTTGAGACACAGGGCAGTGTACTGAGAAAGGTCAGAGGTCATGCTGGACCCCTGTGTTCAGTTCATTGAGCGCTAGGCTGAGCTGGAGTTGGGGTCAGAGTTCGTGTGGGTACAGTAGGAGTGTCTGAAGCGCTCCATCACGCTCCCTCGGTGCGAGAAGAGGGAGGCTTTTCTTCTCAGCAAAAAAAAAAAAACAGTGACAGGGCCGCGTCCTCACGACTCGCTCTAAAAGTCGGCCCCTATTCAGCCAGTTGCTATGAGACTTGCTGGCGCAAGGAGCGCATGCGGTTCCCCTGGGCAGTTGTAGGCTCGTTTGCATTGTCCCACGGTGTGTAAGTGGTAATCATTACCAGACACCGTGGAGCAGTGAGCATTTAACAGCCTTTTTGGGTGGCTGAAAAGAGAGCATGCACTAAAGCCGGCCTCCGCAGGCCAGGAGAGAAAAGAACCTTGTGCTGGTGAAGGTGGAGAAGAGAATAAGGAAAGTTAGAAGAGAGTGAGGATGGGGGGAGGAGGGGTGGGGAGTGAAAGGTGAAAAACAACAGAGCGTAGCTGTAAAAGAAACGACTGGCCGGCCGCATATTGTCTGCCTCTCTTTTGTGTGACGGGGAAAGGGCGGAGCTTGTTTAAAATGATATAGGGTGAGAAAGGGACACGCTGTTGGGGGGGAGAGAGGCATGGTCAATGTTGGCCCGTAAATCCTACAAATCCTTAACTTCATTACATGGCAATTATCGTCTGTAATTGGGATGACAAAAGCTTTGGCCTCGTTGCTGGGCTGGGCCTCGGCTCTGGAGAAGGCATGGAAGGGTCAAGCCTTTTGCATGATATTAAGTGAATGGACCTGCGCTTTCACTGGGAACAATGCCGATGTATCTGTTTGGTGATGGTTAACATTTAGGCTTTGTATAAGTGGTAGGAAGCGACCAATCTGTGGCTGTGACGACTGTGTGCTTGCAGGCAATATTGGCTCTGATGGATGGGAATGTAAGTTATGCTGAGCTCAGCTGATCATTGTTCACGGTTTATTGACTCCAGCTTCATGTTTATGTGTAGAACAGCTTTAGCGTATTGTTAACCATTCTTACCTCCCAACTTAGCAGATGAAAGAGGCTTGGCATTTCATACTGAAGCAAACAAAAAAGAGCATGCAATCTGTAACCCAATCCAACATCATTTAAATACATGCCATTGCTTTCGTAATTTTGGATTACTCCCCTCCTATACCTTTCAGTGTTATATAGCATATACTGTACATTCTCCTAATTTATATACATACATATATTTTTATTTTCTCCAGTCTTTTCTTTTTTATTTAGTACTTAGTATTTATATTCTAATTGTTTAGTACTTAAAGTCCAAGAGCTGGCTCCAAGATGAGTCACCTGTAAATGAACACTGCCTAATAGAGTGTAATACCTCCACAAGCACCAATAACAGCTGTGATTGGATTTGGCATGGACTGGACAAGTTTCTGGATGTAGACCACATCAATTTTCAGCCACTCTTGCATCAAAGAATTGGTCAGTTGGGCCAGATTTGGTCTATGCCTTCCCTGGTGGTTTACTGGTTGTTCCAGGTAGTCCCACAGATTTTCAAGAGGGCTCAAATCTGGGGATTCTATGGGCCAGTCCAGACGTGTGAATGCTCCTGAATGTCACATTTGCAGCCCTGTACACATGAGAACTGTCATCTTGGAATACAGGAATAGGAATGTTATGATCCTCAATGAGATGCACAAAAGGCAAAACCTGGTTGTTCCACAACTCAATGTAGGCACTGTGTTCAGTTCAACAAACTCACACTGTCACCTCAACTAAAGAACCCATTTCCAAATAATTCAAATAGCCCCAGAACATCACAGAGGGGACTCATTTATTGTCTGGGGAGCCTAACTGGGTAAAGACATGTTTCAATTTGCCTCATTAACCAAACGTTCTTAATAAGAGATTTCTTCTTAAACTCCACTTACACAGTTTTCATAAAGGCTGTAGCATTCATCAGTGTTTGCTTGTTTGGGAATTGTTCTTAGATGAGAACCTAAGGTGAAAACCTATGTACACTCAAGATCACAAAGGTGCAAAATGATTCTGGGGTTTGAGGACATGCCATGAATTTGACATAGTCTTTGTCTTAGTACCAGTATTTCAAAAAGAAACTGGTAAATAAAAATTGGCCACTGACTTATAAGCATAGCCAACAGGAAAATTATGTTGTTTTGTGAAGCAAAGTTATGTATGTTATGCACATTGGATGCAATGGAACTTTAATTTTATTTATTTGTTTATTTATTTAGGATTTTACTTCACTGTTTGCTCCATGACAAAAGTGACAAATGTGCTTTTGGCCTTTCACAATGAAAGGTAAAGGATGCCACTGGGTACACTACGTTTCCTTTTTCTGCAAAGCAAAAGCAGCACAGGGAGTTTAACTCCTCGTTCAGGAGCTGAAACTGAGTGTTTTGGAGACTCTGATCTCTGCAACCCAGTCTGTAAGGCTTTTAGATATGCACACCGCACACAGTCAGTTTGGTTATTGTTGTATGCCAGCCACAGTGACAGCAGAGATTGGTAGAGTGAGTTCTGCCAAAGTTAGAAGGTTGAACAGAGTGGCGAAAAAAGTAAATGGATTTGTTCAGGGATGCTGGGGCTGGGGGCTGAGACACTGCCTGATTTCAGGACTCAAACTGCTAGAAAGAACAACAATAATAATAACTGTAATAAATAAATAAAACAATAATAATAATCATTACTGTTATTGAACGTGTGCTTATTTTATATAGGAGTGTTTGTATTTATTTGGTTCATGTGGCCGCAGTAGCATGATGTCATGGTCCATATTAACTACATGCTGCTCAAAAATTTCAGCACCAGGCGATATTGTGTAATGGTGGGTAGCACTGTTTCCTCACAGAAAGAAGAGTTTGGGTTCAAGTCCCAGCTGGGGTGTCTCCCTGTGACTGTAGAATCAGTCGAATCGGATTCGCCCGTCCTGGTCGACAATTCGACTATTTGTTCACGTTTTTTTTCTCCATGTACATATCTCTGAACTTAAAGAGACGTGGCATGTGATGATCAATCTGAACTGGAGCCTTTACTTACAGAATATAGTGCCGGGCAGCAGCGAGTATTTATGCTAAACATTAGCGCTTATAGCTTATAGTCTTTTTAAATTCACCTCTGACTGCTTCTTCAGTAGGAGGACCCTTCGTCTTTCATCTCGCATAAATAATGAGCTGCTTGATAAAACCAGATTAGTCCATATTTAAATTATTTTTAGATGAAAAGAAGAATGGTAAACCTGAAACTGTTTATTATATTACCCACACTGAAATAATTATCTCTCGTTTATCAGGAGGCAGATTAAGTGACTGTACTTATCCTTAAATAAAGATATCTCAGCTGTAGACGGATAAATAAACATATCTGTAATTTAGGATCTAAAATAATGGAGTTATAATAAAACAAACGTCTTCGGACCGTTTTTCCTTCACCGCAAACAGCCGTTACGTCTAAAATGAAAGTCAGCTCCCTCGTTTGAAGTAGTGTTGGATGTCTGACTAAATGACGAGCAGAATTCGGTTTAATTTGTTCAGATTCTCTTCTTCAAAACCTCCTCCAGACTTTCTCTGAGACATCGCTCCCCCGTGTTTCTCAGCTTCGCGGCTTCCTAAGCGGTGAACCACCAGCGCACGTCGTCATGTGGATAAAATTTTTTAGCAAGCATGCGTCACAGCCCAGCTAGAACTTACATATATATTTATTATTCCCCTTTAATCATTATTAAAATGTCTTTTTACATTCTTAAAGTTCTTGTGCATTTTTGTAAGCTTTAGTTTAATGGGGACAAAAAGGTCACTGTTGTCAGTCGACTTGAAGGGTCTCAGTCGACTTAAAGGGTCGCCGACTGACGATTCGAATCGTCGACTTCTAGAGGGCAGCCCTGCTAAATTCCCCCTAGGTATGTGTGAATGTCTGGTTGTCTGCCCTGTGATGGTCTATACAGGGTGTTTCCTGCCTTCTGCCTAATGAGCTCTGGCTCTCGTACCCTGTGACCCTGAAGGATAAGTGACTCCAATGAATAAACACGCTGAAGACTTTCTCAACTTTATGTAAATCAGTTATGACGTGGTGAAGCGGCATTGTAATTTTTGTGGCATTGTAATTTTTGTGGCATTGTAATTTTTGTAATACGTCTTTGTACATACAGGGAGAATTTAGAGAAAGTCTGTGAGACAGACATTCAAAAGCTGGCTTGGCTAGCCAGCATGCTAACCAGCAAATACAGCTAGCCACAAATACCATCGGTTAGGTTT
Source organism: Prochilodus magdalenae (assembly GCA_024036415.1). Classification (NCBI taxonomy): domain Eukaryota; kingdom Metazoa; phylum Chordata; class Actinopteri; order Characiformes; family Prochilodontidae; genus Prochilodus; species Prochilodus magdalenae. The sequence continues at coordinate 284,681 of JAMWET010003602.1, read as the reverse complement.
CCATACAAATTTGTTTGTCACTAATTGTATGTGCTTTTCACAAACAAGCTAGCTTTACTGGACCTTGTACATGCCCACACACAACCACGAGAGCAGCCTTGAACAAACCCTACAGGAGACAACCCTGGGACAACGTAACAACCTGTCTCCTGCTACTGTGAACACAGGGTCAGAAGGTGGTTGGATTTTCTGCTTCCCTCCAATCAAATAACCATAAAACACATTCAGTGGGGTTGAGGTTTGGACTCTGGAGTGGTCAGTCCATTGTTCTGACAACACTAGCAGCTTCCTAGTTTGATATGTCATATCTCCTCTTTTCAGCGAGGAGCTTCTTAAACAACTACACATCTTTTCAGACCTCCTTAGCATTAAGGTGGTGGTCTTCTCACAGTGGAATGAGGATGGACAGAGATACCTGTGGATGTTCTCAGATCTGAAGCAAGAGTGGAGCTTGAGAGTGGAGCTTCTCTCTCTCGAAGATGAAAGCTTTAAGTGCTGTTTATCTGTTGGGGACAGTGTTGGTGGTCCACCAGGCCTCGCATGGTTGTTACTCCTATTTTCTCTGTAGCTTGATCTCTTGTTTTGATTTGACTTTCTCCTTCCTTATGCAAGTGGATTATCTTTTATCTGATCTCCTCCGAGGCGTCTCCTGGAAAATTAATAACTTTTTTTCACCATGTTGTGTAACAATGCCTCAGTGTACTGTAATATAATGCTCTGAAGGTGACCAGACTTGAAAATTAGTATCAAGAATGTTTGATATTTAGTGCAGGGCTGTTTATTGTACACTCACAAATCATCAGCCTTACATCATTTACAACTGGTCAGTCTCTGACCATGGGACTACTGTTGTCCAGATAGTTTCGGACTGCTGGATCATTTCCAATAAAAGCACAGACACCAACATGCTGGCAACAAACTGTCCTGTGTGTACATGTGGCCGCATATCTGACCTTACTTCTCATATAAGAGCGGAATCATGGTCCTGTAAATCTAAGCAGGTCTCATTTAGTCACTCCTTTAAGACCTAATCCAGCTCAACACACCACGTTCAGAGAGATCCTGTTACTCACGACGTGTGCCAGCACTCTCATTCAGTACCGGATGCTTTTTTAAAAGCTGAGTCGGGTGGAGAGGAGGCACAATAACATTTCAATTGATTGAGACCTTCCTCTTCTCGAATTCAGCCCTCCGTAATAAGCGTTTTGGCCGAGGTCAACAGTGCTTGGCTGCCATCATCACCACCTTATTAACTGAATGCTCTGCAGGGAGAGACGCAAACACATCACACAAGAGCTCCATTCATCTTCAGACTGCCTGGGAGTGGAGCCGGAGCGTCAGGACGTCGGATCGCTCTGGGGTCAAATATTTAATAAAGCTGCTTAAGCCATCACGCGACTCAGTGAAGGGACAGTTCAGAATGAGGGTGGAAGTTCTGTCTTCTAACACGCTATCTACAATAATTCCGTCTACAATCACTCCACATACAGTCTCTCCATCTACAATAATTACATCTACTATCACTCCACCTATATTCATTTAAACTACAATTACTCAATCTACAATCACTTTATCTAAAATGACTCCATCTACAATCACTAAATTTACAATTGCTTTATCTACAATCACTGAAGGTTGTTGCAACTAATTGGTCCCTATTGTGTTGCTATATGGTTGCTATGATATCCCAGATGGTTGTTAGGTATTTATACCTAACAACCATCAATGTAATACAATATACAAATATACAATATACAAAATACAATATTTATATTGTACTGCAGTTAAATGTCTTTCTCTACTTGCACTGCTTATATGTAAATTTCTTATGGGTAAATATGTAAATATCTTACCTGTATAATTTCTGCTCTTTCTATTGTTATTGTTGTTTTTCTCTTGGAGAGTGTCGCACTAAATTTCGTTGTACGCAAGTATAATGACAATAAAGATTCTATTCTATTCTTCTATTCTTCTAGTTGCTGTGGTATACCTAATAGTTGGTGTTACTAGCCGGTTGCTAGGGTGTTGCTAGATGGGTGCGATGGTATCCCTGATGGTTGTTAGGTAGTTGCTTTGCTGTCCCTAATAGTTGGTGTTACTAGTTGGTTGTTAGTTTGTTGCTAGATGGTTGCTATGGTAACCTTGATGGTCATTAGGTAGTTGCTGTGTTGTCCCTAATGGTTGGTGTTACTAACTGGTTGCTAAGGCTGTAAACACATTGTTAAGAATCTGTGGGTATGTGAAAAGTCATTATGATTATATGAGTTATTATGATTATGAATATGATTATTATTATCACTCTGTAATTCAGTCATTCCTGGTTAGAAGTATACATTCAGCCTTAACAGCAGGTCGTTTGTTTCAGTTGTTGATGCTGTATTAATAGCTGATCTTCTGGAAAGCTAAAAATTGACAAGCTAATTCGGAATCTGAAGCAACGCGATGTGGGAGCTAATATTAAAAGAACAACATTTGCTGAGCTGTGGACAGGAAACTGAATGTGAAGACGATTGCTGGATGGGGAATCTGACAAATATATTTGACCAATATATACAGTATACACAGTATAGTACACATATATAAAATCTGCTGATGCTAAAACAGTGCCCCAGTTTCTCCAAACTGGAGACCACAGTTAATTTCTGTATTTTCCCATTGAAAAAAGCCCTTAAATACAAGTTATTAATTTTTGAGAAGATTGATGTACTTTAGACAATCCATATCCATAAGAGATAAGTCAGCTGAGTGCCTTGGATCATGAAAAGCAGGACACACAATCATATATCCATATATCCACAATCAAGATATACTGAATATTGAAAAACCTTCACCTCCACAATTATGACATTATGACAAAAGATCCCATGAACTATGAAAGGAAGTTAATGGAACTTTCTATTGGTGCATTCATCATTTAGCATGTACTACGTATAATGGAATGACTAACATTATTCAATTAACAATTGGCAAACACCCATTCGCTCACTCATCTAATAAATTACTCCATCCTTCTGGGTCGTGGAAGGTGCTGAACCCAGTCCCAGCGCATATTGGCCAGAGAACCACACTGGACTGGTTGTCGATACATCCCTGGGCCCAATGGCAAACATTTAATGGAAATGCCAACTAATTACTTCTTGTTATTAGAACTCAGCCCTTAAAGCAACACTATGTAAGAATTTGGTAATTTGGAGACCTCTCTGACCAGCCCTCCACAAGCAGAAGAACATATTAAAATACATTTGTAGCACATTAAAGTAGACCTATTTTTACCCCTGGGAGTGCTAAATAGTACGCCTGTATTAAGTACATCCAAGTACTTCTGAGGTAAAAGGCATTTCTAATAATTACATTTGTTTATATATGTACATTATAACATACCTAATGAGAGGCTCTGAGGACAAGTACATCCTTAACCGTGTTGTCACTGATAGCTGACGAATTATGCAAGTAGACAGAATATATACAAATACAAAACAAAATGCAAACACAACACTCTATCTCTCTCTCCCTCTCTCTCTCTCTCTCTCTCTCTCCCCCCCTCCCTTTCTCTTTCTCCCTCTCTCTGAGCATTCTAGCAGGACAGAAATGCACAGATGTGCTTCCCATTTCTCAGTAAATGGCTCGTAGCGTTGAACACTGTGGGGATCTGATAATCATCATTGGGATCAGAACGGATTCCCCGCTCATCTTGAACCCTTTACCCCTAAAAACCTGGAATCAATAACCAAGCAATATTCCAGCATAAACATCCTGAAGACCAGTCACTGGCAGTGGTCACCTTGCATAATTAGCGTGCCAATAGGGACAGGTAAGATTGAATTGGATTTTGTTGGATTGAATTCTGGGAAAAGCTGTTATTTTAGGGCAGATAAGTAGCAGAACTATTAACACCAGCAAACTTGAATCAAGATTTTTCCTTTGGCTGTCAGTCCAGTACTGAAGGGTCCAGATATATCAAGAGTACCAGCAGAACTTAATGGTACTCCAGGGCATTATGATCTCTCTTTGCCAGCATTTCCAACATTGCACATAAAGCCATCAACAATGCTAATGGGAGGTGGGGGGAGGAGATCTCTGAAAACGAGACTTAAACATTGATAAACTGTTTTTGTTTGTTAGTTTAAAGGTGTGTGTACTCTAATTCTGCTCTCTGTGTCTAATAGTGACCTTCTCGCTGTTTTGTGCTCATGTATGTGCTTTCCTTGCCCTTATTGTGAAAGAACTGTACAACAAAGCCACAATGGTGTCAGAAGTGGGATAGCAGCGCCCCCAATCCCTTGCCCCACAGCAGTTGGAAGTGGAATGGTGCTTCAGAAAGTCCAATGGAAAACGTTGATGGCGTGGAGAGCAGTGCAGGGCTCCATGGGCAAGAAAGCATTATCACTCATCATCTCCGCTGACGGCAAGCATCCAAGCAAGGTTGCCTTAAAAGCTAACAGTGTGTCACTGTTTACTGACCTGTAGAGTTTAGAGTAAGGCTATACATGCAGAAATCTGATTACTGAGCCAAAATCCAGCTTTCTTTATTGGATCTCATAACTGGATTTCCAGCTATTAATCCAGTCTAGGAAATACGAGCAAGCTGGGTCCATGATCCCTTAAATTATGAGATATCTGCAGAAATCTGATTATGATCTGATCATTTAGTGCATTTAAATAAACCGAGAGTATATTGGAAAAATGATTTGATCTGCAGAAAAAGGTTAACATGGTGATTTTTCCGGGTTCCTGTCGTCAAACAGACGGAAAATGAGCAAGAACTAGAACTGCTGCTTCCATTTTGGGTCAGTTCTTGTTTTGGAGTAAAACCCCACTTAGCGTCAGTGTGCTTCCTGCTTCAGGCTGAGACAGTGCGCATGAGCCAGGGCTAATTAATGAACAGTTAGTGTGTTCCTGGTGAGGGGACTCGTTATTGTGCGTCCCTGTGTATCTGACCCCCACTGTCACACACACACAGACACGTATTGCCCTCCTGACTACACGCACACACATGCACACACACACTCTCTAATGAGCCTTGAGGGAATCATTATAGAGCAACACAGAATAAATACACACACCACCCATCATCCCTCACACGTGCTTAACCCCCCCCCACCATCTCTCTTTCAAGCTGATGATGTCACCTCGTCCTCTGAGCTGTCCAGATTGCCTGTGGCATGTGGTGGTGAAGTGTGTGTGTGTGTGTTTTCTGAAGAGGGATCCAAGTGGACGCTGAAAAGCTGTTCATTTTGCTTCAAACCAACCTGTAGGCTGAAATGAGATGGGGAGTAAAAAAAGAATAATAGAGGAGGAAAATAAGGTAGACGTGGAAGGAGGAAAATCGCTCACTGCAATTAAACGTGTGCCGCATCGCAGTTGTTTATTTAACACATACTGTCACTTTTATTTTACCTAATTCAAAAGCAGGAGAGTGAAATATCACGATGAATGGACCAATTGAAATCTGCCGAATAGAAATGATAAATGACTAAAGCATTAACTATTAAAGCATTGACTTTCGTTATAAAATGCCAATAAAAAAGATGATATTTATGGGTAATATTTATTGAGATGCACATTTAGAAGTTGCTTCGCTCAGTATGGCGCTGGGCCGCCATGTTTGCTAGTGCAACATGCCAGACATTTCGGGATGGAGTTGTAGGGGTTCCTAATGGTGTCCTGTGATAATCCATCCCATGCATCTTGACTATCCTCACACAGTTCCTGCAGATTATGTGGTAGGGTTGGAGGTGGAGTGACACCAGGCCTTCTGGACGTGTGACATGTGATACAAAAACGTGTTGGTCATCTCCACCAAGACAAAAGCGGGACACGTCACTGATATTCTGTGTCCCTCAATGATAGTCTGACACCACGCCATTGCAGTCTTTGGTGATGTTGATGTGGTGTTAAGTGCAATCGTCTGTGACTCATGACTCATGGAGGCCAACGCTAAATGTCTGTAATAGTGACTGTTGGGTCAGTCAGGTACGATGCTAAGGCCTCCCCTTGCTTACGTCATATCGAACATAAAATTTGAACCATTAGCATGTCTCACGATGTCTAACCTACCCACCAAGTTTCATTCCTGATGATTGATCTATTCTGGGTGCAACTATTTAGGCAACTATTAATTTGATGATGAGTGTATATACAGCAACTTTGTCATTGCAAGTTGTGTAAAGAATAAAACTGTAAGTTAAGAACGTTTGTTGTGGTGTTTTGTTCCAACAGCCTTGATATATGCTGTGTCCTAATCCTAAATGACAATGCCAGTAAATTTCTCAGTATAATTAACTGGTTAAGATGGAAAGAAAGTCATTTCCATGTGAAATGCAGCACTCTTCCAATGCTTTACTGAGCTAGAACTGTGGTGGAACCCGACGTCTCCAGTGCCTAAATCCTCTGAAAATTGCTTCACATTAAATTATTGCATAAATTGCTTACAATTAAGTACTTGAAGCCAATTAGCTGCACTAACAAGTGGTTTTCTTAAATCCACACAGCTGTTTAGTCCCAATCCTGTGAGATCTCATCGTGTGTAAATGTAGCTGTGAGTTCTGCTGGTGATTTTTTACCATTCAACTGCACCAGGTGTTTAAGCAATCTCAGATCACGCTCATTCAGGACTTTTTTCTGACTGCATTCTTCTGTATAGTTGGTGGTTCTCCACTCCACACCTTCCAGGAGTTAATAATGCGCTGGTCAGTTGTGAACCCAATTCCAGTCATTTCAACTTCTCCTTAGTTGTTTTCTTTGCCTGGTGCAGGACAATAATTTGACCCTACTAAAACACAGTTACATCTCTTCTACAATCACGGGATACATCTTCCCACATGGTAGTTTAAGAAAGCTGAAGCTACTCTTTGCATTAGTTAGTGCCAAAAGAACTGTGGCTCGCTAAAACATGTTAATCTCTGCAGTAACTATCCAATTAAAGGCCTCTTGAGTATTCACTCTACTACGCGTTGCTAATTGCTGTTTGCACCACAGTTGTGGTCTAATATATTCTGACCTACAGTTATGGTTAATACACATCTTTGTATTTACTGTCTGTGCACGTGTTGTGTTGTGTTATTGCTAAGGTAACTATTTCTAATGTATCTTTCTTTAATCACTGGTCTGAAGAAGTAGTCTGATAGTGTTCCAATACACTGTACTACCTTGTATATGTATGATGATAAAGGTTGAACTGAACTGAACTGAACTGAACTGAACTTAACTTAACTTAACTTAACTTAACTTAACTCAACTCAACTCAACTCAACTCAACTCAACTCAACTCAACTCAACTCAACTCAACAAACTGAACTGAACTGAACTGAACTAAACTAAACTAAACTAAACTAAACTAAACTAAACTAAACTAAACTAAACTAAACTAAACTAAACTAAACTGAACTGAACTGAACTGAACTGAACTGAACTGAACTGAACTCAACTCAACTCAACTGAACTGAACTGAACTGAACTAAACTAAACTAAACTAAACTAAACTAAACTAAACTCAACTCAACTCAACTCAACTCAACTCAACTCAACTCAACTCAACTCAACTCAACTCAACTCAACTCAACTCAACTCAACTAGACTAGACTGAATTGCACTGAACTGAACTGAACTGAACTGAACTGAACTGAACTGAACTGAACCGAACCGAACCCTGCAATGTACAGGTGTCCTGTCTAGTGTGTTTTCTGTCCTCCACCCATAGGCTCCCACACAATAACCACACCATGACCCAGAATAATTGAGCGGTTAAGAAGATGAATAAGTGACAGTGAATTGAACTAAATTGAACTAAACTGAACTGAAGTGAATCTAATATAATTTAATGGATTTAACTGAATGGAATTTTATTGAATAGTGCCCTGCAATGGACTGGTGGCCTGTCCAATATGTTTCCTTCCTTCTGTCTATTTAATGCTGGAGTTGGCCCTAGCGCCCCCTGCGACCCAGAAGAACTAAGCAGAATAGAAGATGAGTGAGTGAATGTGAACTGAATTCAATTTAATTTAAATTCAATCAGCAACTTTTATTAAGTGAAATACATCATTACTGTCCAATAAAAAACAGCATCTCCAAGATGGCAACTTCACAGGAGAGGGCAAAAACCTGATTTAATTTCAATGTAAGTCAATTTCTGTCGGTCTATTCATCATGAATATTCACACAGTGTAAACGACAGCTGCTGTGTTCAAATAATGCTTAAAAGTAAAAATCGTCAAAAATGGAGATACATGTTTTTCAACGATGTGAACCAACTCCATGTCAACACGTGGATGGTTTGCTATTTTTACAGCCGTTCCCCATGAATAAATACGTTTGTCTAAAAACAAGCAAGAAGCGGCTCATTAAGAAGCTGATTTCCTTTGAGAATCAATTATGAAATCTGAATTTAAAATGCAGAGAAATGCTATAAATGCAGCTGAAAGCAGCGTTTCAAGTGTTTGGAAAGTTGTCAGAGCTCTGGACTTTGCAAAATTGTGGCAGTTTAATGAGAACAGACAGACTTTATGTGGGGAAGGATGATTAAATCGATCATTTGCACAACTTTTGTTTTGTAGGGCAGAGTGGTGAAAAGGGTGGTGCACCAGGGTTACCTTAACTCCCGGCATTCGTCGCCTGATGACAGGTTGGGTCGTGCATGTGTGTGCGTGTGCACGCTTAGAGCGTCTCCACATTCTCCTCTCGACTCCCTAAACACACTAAACACACCGCCGCCTCGCTGTGGGTGCCTGCCAGTCTGCCAACCACTGCCCAACACACGGCTTTAGGCTCCTTTAGATCCCTGCTATTAGGCCTGAGAAAGACACAAGCTGAGCCTTTAATGCGGTTCAATAGCACGTCTCGCCCCAGCGCTCCTTTTTTGTTTGCGTTTAACACTAAAATGATCACCTGTTCAGGTATTTCCTCAAGTCTGAGCAGTCTGAGCACAGCCTCTGCGAAATTACTGTTTGATGTTCTTTACAATATTTTGACTGTTTGGCAGCATGGCGATCATTATTTCCACTCGGGGTATGCGGCTGCCCTTGATAACTATTCCTCTCCTGTCCTCAAACCCGTCATTAAAATGTTTCGGTTAATTACGTGTTCTGCTGAGATTAGAAAGAAAGAATTTCTGCCTTTCATTTTTGAGAGTCCTAAGCACCGGCTCTGGAGTCTGCTCGCATAATAACGCACTGAAGGTGGAGTGATTGTAGCGGAGTGTCCAGAACTCAACGGTGCTACTTACGGGTCAGGGCTTTCAGAATCAGCAGGTTAATCATGCGTGAAGACACTGATGGTGATGTTGGGACACTAAGCACTGTATCTGTGTATGTGTGTCAGGCTACATGCAACAATGATACTAATACAGAAATGATAACATATCAACCTGTATTTGAGTCAGTGCTGACATTGGTAATGTGGTGGTTTGTGTGTGTGTGTGTGTATGTGTGTATGTGTGTATGTGTGTGTTTGTGTACATATATGTGTGTGTGTGTGGGGAGGAAGTGTTTGTTTTTGTACATTTTCAGGACAGAAATCTCCACTAAACTAAACTACAGGAAATACAGAAAAGTCGTTTAAAGTGCTTTGTACAGACGTTTCAGGTTTCGCTTGTTTAAAACTTCAGTAAAAAAGGTAAGACTATTTCCTCCAGGTCACTGAGGTCAAGGTTAGGTTTATGGTTAGGTAGACAATAATTATTACACATAGGACACATGTAATAGTATTATTACACACAGCACCTAATACTCATATGCATTCCTTTGGCCCATTCACCATAAACACAAACAAAACACACACACATACACACACACAAGCATACACACACACGCATACATACACACACACACACAGACACACACACAGACACACACACACATACATATACACACACACACACACACACACACACACACACACGCACACACACATACACACACACACACACACACATACACACACACACACACACACACATATACATATAAGTCTCCAATCTCCAAAATGCCAACTTTACAATAGAGGGCAAAAACTTCATTTAATTTTAATGTAAGTCAATAAAATCAGACTTTTTCCAAGCAGTTTTGAGGAATTTCTGTCTGTCCATTCATTGTGACACAGTTACATTATGTAAAAATGTTCAAATGATACATAAAGGTAAAAATCAACAAAAATGTTACATGACTTGTTGAGGTGTGATTGCATTTGGGGGTGAACTTGCAGGTGTATGGAAGCATATGGTCATACAGGTCTACCAGCATTGGGTAAAATCCCAGTCTACAGGAAATAGATTTGTACCAGGGAAGGCATCTACCAAATCTGGCGCAACTGCACAATTCTTCTCATGGTAATTTCAGTCACAGCTGTTATTTGTGCTCATGTAGGGTATTACACACTGTCACAGTTGACAAATAAATATGTATATATGTATAATTGTATAATCTATCAAATATCTAATATATATTATAATATATGTTTGAATTTCATAAAAAAATTGACAGTAGAAATGCTCCAAAATAACGTTTTTACAAGGTTTTGTCCTGACAGGGGAGTTATAGGTCATTACATGTACTATGCATTTAAGACCCCACATCCTGTTAAAGAAAGGTGTGTGTGTGTGTGTGTGTGTGTGTGTGTGTGTGTGTGTGCGCTTCATGGTAGATAATGTCGTGATTGCTGAAAGTAATGACCTGTCACTTTGCTATCTCTGGTTGCAAAAACATTATGACTTCCAGAAGCTCCTAAGCACATTACTGCTGATTAATTGCTGAATGTGTCAGGTTCACTCAGGTTCGTGTGTCAGGCTGAACTGTGCCTGCATCACGTGCATAACAATTAATGTCACTGTCAGGGAGTCCAAATCAGTTCACATAAAACAGCGTGGAAATATGCATGAAAATGTGGAGCATTTTATTTAAATGTGAATATTTATAAAGCCCACCCCAACCCCCCTGCTCTGCCAGCATTACACATACAAGGAAAAGATGATGAATGGCTAATGGTGGGGGTGAAGGGCAGGGTCAGTTCTCTGTGTTATTTCACCAATACGACCCGCAGTTTCACACATTTCCCGCCCTTCCCCTCCGATCTCCTTCTTTCACTGCTTTCACTAACTTTATTTACTGACTGTGAATTGTGAACGTCTCTTGACCTGGTTTAACCCTAACTCTCCTCACTGATATCTCCCAGCCTGTGATGGACAGCAGAAACGGAAGGATGACCATGCCGCCACACGTTTTAGACATACATCAGCAATGGTCAGGGACTGTGAGCCTCATTTAGAATGGCAGCCCTGGACTGTAAAGGTAAAGGTTGGTCTCAGAGGACAAATGCTGCAGGAAAGCAAACAGGTGCTTCTGGCTGCCCTGAGAGCAGCACTTCTCCATGTGTGCTCTGCGTGTGTGTGTCTGTGCGAGCGTGTCCTGTGGGGCCACAGCTCTCAGGCTGCCGCTAATGATCTGGAAACATCTCCATCTCTGCCAAAGCTAAAAGCCTCTAGGAGATTTCAGTGAACACCGGGCTGAGCTCTGTGCAGACTGCTGGATTATTCAGCGCTTATTTCTTTCTCTGATGCTGCAACTGTAGGCTTATCCACACTAACCCCTTCTGAAAAAAGCAAGGTTTTCCCATTTTAGGCTTGCCACATCTTTTTGAAAGCTGTCTGCTGGAGTGAATTGATTTGGAAAACAATGTGTGGTTTTTTTTTCACCTTGTAATGTGGAAGGGTGGGACCAGATTTTCGCGAAGGAAACTGGAGAAGACCTGGCCTTTATTGTCATGCCAGTAATGATTTCCTTATGAGTAAAATGTATTGTATCAGCATTCTCATAAGCAAGTTAATTAAAAGACAAAATCAAGCACTTGAGTGAAGGCCCCTGATTATCACCCTACCCTACCCTGTCTCTTTAAAACGTCTCTTGTATTGGTTTTGACAAGACGTCTAGACTTCACCTACCATATAATCAGTCATCGTCTTCAAAAGCAGATCTATCTCATAAGAAGACAGTCAGGCTTTGTCACTTATCTCAGCTAAACTCAAGAACCCCTTGGTGGAAATGGCGTCAACTTCCTTCGGTGTTCAGGTAGTGTTGCCCTGCTTATTATAAGCTTTTCAACGAGGATATGAAATCTGAAACATGATAAGAGCAATGTTAAAATGAGTCAACAAATATTGAACCCATCAGAGAGAAGTTCAACAGTCAAGTCAGGCAGTGTCTTGAGTCTGTAGTAGAGACTTGTAGCTAGCCCTTCCTTAGCAGCCCTATGAGGTTCAACGTGATTCCAAGAATCTTATAGCAAAGTGGTTGGTCTGAAGAACAGAACTGAAGCATTACATGCTGTAAATTCGGTGATTATAGGAGCCCATGTAGAATGATGCAACCTGCTGAATTTATACTCCAGACAAACAATGGTGGACAAACTATACAAACCATTTAGGTGAGTTAAAGTGAAGCTCCCAAAAGTAATAAGCTCCTACAGTAACAGTAGAAGATCCTCCCTTTAGATCTCCACTGGAATAAATGTACTAAAGCTTTTACCTTCAGATGTACTTATGTATGGGCAGTAACAGGAGCATGAGTCGCTTCTTGACAGTCTGGCGTGACACCATTGCAGTCTGTGGTGACGGTAATGCGATGTTAAGGGCAGTCGTCGCAGCGGCATACGTGCATCTAGTCCTGCAGCTGTCTGCCAATGGTACTTGCATTACGTCGCTGTCAGATGAAAATCATGTATCTCCATTTTTGTCCATTTTGACTTTTATACATCATTTGAACACAGCCGATGCCGTTTACACTTTGTGAGAACTGCATGATGAATGGACCAACAGAAATGGCCCAAAAGTCTTTGGAAAGACGTCTGGTTCCATTGACTTACATTGCAATTGAATGAGGTTTTTGGCCTCTCTTGTAAAGTTGCCATTTTGGAGATACTTGTTTTTCTTTGGACGGTGACGATTAACAGAATGACTCATGAAGGCATCACTGCTCACTGAATGTCTGCAACCATGGTTATTGGTTCACTCAGGCAAAGTGATAAGAAACCTGATTCGCATGTCTCACAAAGTCAAACCTACCAGCCAAGTTTCATTCCTATCGGTTGATTTCATTGTTAACTGTTTTTGGTGAAGAGTATATATATATTTGCATTACAAGAGTGTGATGTCATTCTGCAGCACTAATCTGTAGTACAGAGAAGAAGGCTTATGAAGTGTTGGTGTGGAGAAGGCTTATGACTTGCATGATGGAGCACCAGAAAACAGAGTGATTTCAGACTGCTGTAAACACTGGGCTGATGTTTAATATGTGATCTTTCATAAGATCTGGCAGATGTCGTGGCCTCCAAAGTCAAACAGAGAATCTTTTGTTTCTTTGCAGCAGCAAGAAAAACAGGCCTCTGCTCCGACAAGGTATTCCAATATAAGCCTTTCACAGAAGGACACATAAAAATAGCTTAAAATAGGTTTATTTCTGAGGCGAAGCAGCTCTAGAGAGCGGTTTTGCCCTGCAGTTACTGATGCACCCAGACCGGTTAAAGCTATGAATGATGGTTAAATCCATTCAATGTGTTTGTTCTTCTGAAAGAATCAGATAGGCCGGAGGACTCAATCTATTGCCTGCCCGTAAGGTGGATTGTAATGGCTGATGATTGTCTATAATGCATTATACATTATTCTGCCTCCCCAGTTCACCTCAAACCCTCTACTTCAAATACACCCCCCTGTCCCGGCCCCCATCCCCCCCCCTCTGCCGCCTTTCTATGCCTATCGCTGCCTTAAGCCAGTCCGGATGGATGAATAATGTTTTAAAAAATCAATTTAAGGGATTGGGTCTGTTTATCACCTCCGTCTTTAAAGACCCCTCATTCCTTCTGCAGTGCTGGGAAAGTCTAATGTGTGTTTGTGAGTGTGTGTGTGTGTGGTGTGAGCGAGTGAACGGGAGAGTATGCAGGTGTGTGAGCGGAGGAGAAGGTTTTGTGTTTGTGTGTGCGCTCTCATGCATTTTGATGCAATAGGTAGAAGGCAAGCTCATCTGCGCATCATTGCCGTGCTAAAATATGAAGAAGCGTGTAAGTGAGGGAAAGACATGTGGACTCAGGGGTTTCTCTTCCTCTGTCATGCTCCATCTGCCCCACCACCACCACTGCCCCCTCCCCCATCTTTCCCTGTGAGGGGGTGCGAGTTTTATTTACATTTCACTGCGGCGATTAGACCCTCATTAGTGCAGCTCAAGAGGGGTCCGAATGAGCCAGGAGTCATCGAGGAGCTAAATGTGTCTGTTGCCTGTGCAGGGACTAATCTGGTTTGGTGGAGCACTGCGTTGTATAGTATATGTAGTTCTGTTAAATTGATAATTATATATATTGTTGTTATATATATATATATATATATATATATATATAATATATTAAATTATACATTTAATTATCAATTAAACAGAAATACATATGTATATATATATATATATATATATATATATATATATATATATATATATTTTTTTTTTTTTTTTTTTTTTTTTTTTTTTTTTTATCCTATGTATGCCATAATTTCATGATGAATTGACCATAATGACTTTCATTCAAACTAAGGAAATGTTTTCCTTCTCCTATGATATTAGCATTGTGGGCATCCTCATTTTTGACAAAATCTTTAATATAAGAAATATAGTAGATATATACATATATTTAAATATGTATTCTAACTATATTTTCTTCATTTTCATTTTTATATTACATCTTGTCACTTTCCAAATTATAATATTATTTTCTTTTGTACACAGTTCAAGACAATAAACTGCCAATTCTACTGTGTGAACATTTCATGATGCATAGACCAAGTAAAATTCTCTAAGGTTGCTTGGCATAAAATCACTTTACATTAACCTCCATAAAAAGTAAAGAACTGTTTTGGCATTCTCCCTTCAGGTTGCTATTTTGATATGAAGAAAATATAATGTATAGTAAATAAATGCAATATAATTGCATATATTATGTTCTCGACTTAACCATTAGTCAGAGGTGAAGACTCTTTCAGTGTCGATATTTTAATATGCCATTTTTAACAACAATCATTATCCCACACAGCTTTCCAGAAATGTGGGCCCCCTAATAAGCATCTCTGAGAGAGACAGGACTAACTCCCTTAGAGCAATAAGGAAGAGCCACTGAGAGGAGCCAAGACACAAAAGGCTGACACACAGCACTATGCAAATGTCAGAGCCCACCCTTCATGGACTTCTTTTGCAGTGAAAACAGCCATTAAGTACAATTTATCCATTTATTAGCATCAGGAAGAAGGCAGGAACTAGAACATTTCATAGAAGCGTTGTAGGACCCTTGGTGTTTTTCATACCTCCAGTATGTAAATACCTCCAGAGGTAATTTCCATAATTTCTACATAATTAAATTAAGACATAAGGCATTTGTTTGTTAAATATCTGGTGTCAATATTATTAAATACTATCAAGTGAGCACCAGATACTATGTGGTGGGCACTAAATACTATCAGCTGAGCTAGAGATGTTATCAGTTGTGCTCTGTATACTGTGTGGTAGGCACCAGGTATGCACCAGATATATTATGGGTTTTTGGATAGCATCTGGTGCCCACCTGGTACCTGGTTTCTTGGGCTTCTTAAACAGTGTCTTGGTTGCACTGGTTAGTACCTGACTACATCATATTTGATGCTCACTAAACAGCATCTGGTTTACACCTGATAGTGTCCTGTACTTAACCCCAGTACCTCATAGTATGTGGTGCTCAACACATAACTAATTAATCCTAATGGTTCAGTATGAATGGTTTAATTCTGGAGACACCTACAGAGTCAGAACTTTGGTGATAGGAAACAGACATCTGTTTACCTTAATGCCTCCAAAAGTTACATCACACTTATTATTGTACTTTTATTATTACATGTAATGATTACGAACATGCTGGAAACCAAATTATGGCCTAACGTTTATGTTCACTGGTGGTTTTGGAAAGTAAATACAATGGCTACATTAGTGTTGGGCTCCTTGGTCCTATCACCACCGCTGTAAGCACAATGGATTGGGTTTTTCCACAGTGAACCATCCCACCCCAAAACACAATCACTGATGTTGAGAACTGGACTTCAGAGTGAACAGTCCATTGTTCTTTCTTCTTTGTTCTTTGCTTCTTTTTTTGGTTTGTCTAGTTTCTTTTTTCAGTAACATCCTCTTGACAGCTTTCAGATCCATAGCACTGAGTTATCTTTTCACAGTGGAAGGCTGGGCAGAAACAGCTGTGGTAGATCTAAAGTGAGAGTTTCAGCTTGACGGTAGGTGTTGCATAGACCAGCCGACTTGTTGACTTTACTGTTCGGTGATAATGCTTTAAGTTTGAGTGTGTGGCTATGACACTAACGACATGGAAACTCCAGAGATGATAGCAGGTGAGGAACATTTCAGGTTTGGTATCTCTGGTTTCCTAAAAGCTAGCATTGCATTCCAGGGCTTGTTGGAAATGGCACCTCATACTCTACTAACCTGTAGAAATTTCTGAAGTGGGATTCCCACTTTTTATAGTCTCTAAATGACACTGGTACAGCCCCCTGTTTTGATTGGGACAGTATTGGTAGCATACTAGGTCTCGCACTGTAGCTGGGAGTCCCATATTTTCAGAGCTTCAGTTTTCAGATATTTCCCAAAAGCCAAGAACTTCAATCAGTCACTCTTATTTTCATGAAGGCACTCTAAATTGTACTGGCTCTTTGGAACTCCACCTCCAGCAAGTGTCCTAGCAAGGATGCCTAGAGTGTGCCTAAGCTGAATACAAATTTGCAAGATTCCGGGGTCCATGTCTCCAGGTCTTGAAGGTTAGCATTGTAATCCAGGGCTTGTTGGAAACAGCACCTCCTTAAAGTGTCTCAATACAAAGTGTTCCAATTCAAAGTGCTCAATACAAAGTGTGTAAATGAAAGTTGTACAGCCCCCTGCTTCGATGGGTACAGTATTGGTGGCATACTAGGTCTTCCACCGATGCTGGGAGTCCCATTCTTGAGCTCCGTTTTTCAGAAATATCCCGAGCAACAAAGAGCTTACCGGCCTGTTTGACTAGAGGGCCTTGTCTGACTATGTTGCGCTGAGCTGAATTTGATACGATCCTGTCATTTCCACATGACTCTCTGCTCCAGTTTGCTTTCATTCATTGATATTGCTGCCTAATAAGCGTTTACTCTTTGTAATTGATCCCCCGTTTGGTAACAACGGTGCGATATGCAGGAACCGCTCGGGTAGCTTGTGGGCTCTAAATGCCTATTCTCGACAATGCAATTTTGTGTGCCAAAGCTAATAGACGGTGCTACAGTAGTGTTCAAACCTGCCTCAGTACACTCCCCTGTGCAGCACACACACCCACACACACACACACATACACCCAGGGCCTGGCTACAAACGCACACATGCCTTTGTTCTTCCGTTTGAAAAAGAAAAAATGCTGGGAGAAAAAGGAGAAATATTTATAAGGGCCCCGAGAACGAGTATATGTGTGCACGGCTATGTATGTGTGTGTGTGTGTGTATGTGCGCTTCCTGCGTGTCCCTGAAGATCGCCACGGAGATAGGGGTGATTAGAGGAAATAAAAACAGCGGCGGCGGCCTCATTAGCATAATGATTTCCCCCTCACGCTCCGATGAGCCGCAAAGAGAGAAAGAGAGGGAGAGAGAGAGAAAGAGAGAGAAAGGGAGAGAGAGACTCCCAGGGCTCCTTAAGCATTTGAAGCATGTTAATAATCATTAAGGGTCTGGAGTGGAGAGGAGGGGGAAAGGGTTGAGTGACTGGTTCACCTGGGCAGGGCCAAATTAACCTCTCATCTCCTCCTGCCTTCCCACTGCCACGCTGCCTCCATAAGGGACCTATTAGAGAAGGCTTTGAAACGGAAAAGTGCTCGCACTCCCTCCTGCTTTTGGCTCTGTCCATCAAGACCAGGCTAGAGCTTTTAATATAGAGCTCTCTCTCTCTCTCTCTTTCTCTCTCCTGCTCCCTCTCTTTGGAGATGCTAATGGCCTATCCTGGGAGATTAGATAAAACAGTGCAGAAATCAGCTCATTAGCAGACACAGATGCCGCGGAGGATGGAGTGGCATATCAACACAGTGGCTCCCTCTCTTTTCTCTCCAACCAGCCGATCTGCTCGCTTCTGCCCGCCTCTTACTAACCATGCCTACTCGCGAGGGACCCTCACTGGGCCGTGCTGTTTGAAATGCGGGCGCCATGCGACGGGGACGTTCAACAAGATGATATAGCAGACATAGAGAGAGAGTGGACCGGGGCTTGAACGCAAACTAAACCGACTTTTCAAATATTGTTGCTGCAAGTTGTTAGGGAGGTACACAAAGTCATGTGGAGCAGGTCAAAATGGGAAATACTTCACTGGAGAGAAACAGACTCCATCCAGTGCCTCGAAAAGCTACACTAAAGGAAAGCTAATCATGTGAAATACCTTATAACTGAGACGTTGTTCATTGCAGGGCTATCTATCTATCTATCTATCTATCTATCTATCTATCTATCTATCTATCTATCTATCTATCTATCTATCTATCTATCTATCTATCTATGTCCACCTGGGCTGAAGGCATCATGACGCCTGGTTCCCATTAACAGCAATGTACTGAAAGTATGGGTGTTTTTTGCAAAGCACTCTGATCATAAATTATGTAGAAACTAAAAAAAAAGAAATAAGGCTTTTTACATGGAGTGTCTACATAACACATTTATAACATCTATAACATAAACTCATTCATAAATGTTTAAATCCACAGTCATAAAGTGTACATGTTTTACACAATACTAATATGAACTCAATTTAATGAGAGACGCTTTTTTCAAAATTAAAGTCATTTCATTTATTAGACATATTATATTAATGAATGTATTAATAAAACATAATATAGGAATAGATAAATGTTTAATATAATAAATTCATGAATATACATTTAATATATTATCATATCATATATAATCATATATATTATCATGTCATATAATAATAATAAATAAAAGTGACCTGGCACTTTTGAGGAAAATGTTATTAACCGTATTAACTTATTAAGTTAACACTTTACTTGAAGGGTGTCTACATAACACATTCATAACACCTTATATAAACTCTTCATAACAAATTTATGAATGTATGAATGTATTTTAATGTAAATGTTTTACATGATATCGTTAAAGATATATGCCGTACTGTGTCATTTATTGAGAGACATTTTTAAAAATAAATATGTCTCATGTTTAGACAGAGGAAGTAGTATTGACTCAGCTTTGCCCCCTTTGAACAGAAAGCATGGATACTTTATAAATGGACTGCAGCTTTAAACATTCATTAGTTATGCAGAGTTTATGAGAGATGTTATGTAGATCTTATGTAGACACCCTTCAAGTAAAGCGTTACCTGAAAATTGGAAAAATTATTTATGTGCTTTTCCTAGTAAGAAGATCACTCTAAATAAAACCTCTAAGGATGAGGATTTAATCTCAAACTTAAACACAGGATGAATAATGTTTTCCCAAACAGTGTATGGGCTGTTGAAGGACCACAATAAAGAATAAAGAATCAAATGAAGACAGAATATTATCAAGTAAAATAATAGAAACAAATATACATTATCAAAATAATAAATTAACTTTTATTATTTAATATATTTTATATTTTACTTATTATTGACTTTTATTTTGAAAATATGTCTCTCAGTAAAATGACATAGTACCCCATATTAGTATCGTATAAAACATGTGCACTTTACATTCATGAATATATTACGAAGTGTTTATGTACGATGTTATGAATATTTTATGTGAACACCCTTCAAGTAAAGTGTTACCGTTAAGTTAGCACAATTATTAATGTGCGTTTGTTGGTACCAGGGATGAAGAAGAACATCACTGCAAATAAAATCTCTAAGAATGGCCATTTAACCCCAAAAGACTTAAATCCAGGATCAATAATGTTTTCCCAGACACTGTCGGGGGTGTTGAATGAACACTCTGGTGCAACTGAATTTTAGAGAAGACAAACAATTGAACGAAAAAAAAAAAAAAACAGCCAGCAAAAATATGTTCAGACAAAAGTAAATCCAAACCAAAGGTGCCCCTTTCTGTTGATGAAAAAAAAACAGCAGTGAAACATTTCACTGAAAAAAAAACGTTGTCATAAACTAATGAATGAGGACTTTTATTTTGAAGAACAAATGTCTCTCACTATATTAAAATTACATAGTACTGCATAATAACATCATGCAAAATGTGGGCATTTTCTCTCTCTCTCTCTCTCTCTCTCTCTCTCTCTCTC
The DNA here is from genome assembly GCA_024036415.1 of Prochilodus magdalenae. NCBI lineage: Eukaryota > Metazoa > Chordata > Actinopteri > Characiformes > Prochilodontidae > Prochilodus > Prochilodus magdalenae. The sequence continues at coordinate 264,390 of JAMWET010003602.1, read as the reverse complement.
TCTCTCTCTCTCTTTCTCTCTCTGTATATACACATATATACTGATATATGGGACGGATGTATAGCATGTGGAAACTATGCCACAAGCAGCTGCAACATTTCTGTCCAAATTTTTTTTACCGAGATCTTGTATTGATGATGGAAGATTTGGACCACTGTGCAAAGTCTTCTCCAACACATCCCTCAATGGGGCTCAGGTCTAGACCCTGTGGTGGCAATCCATGTGTGAAAATGATGTCTCATACTCCCTGAGCCACTCTTGATTTGCGCCCAATAAATCATAGCATTGTCATCTTGGAATATGCACATGCCATCAATGAAAAATCCATTGAAGGAATAGCCAGGTGGTTCAGTATATTCAGGTAGTCAGCTGACCTCATTCTTTGAGCACATAACGCTGCTGAACCTAGACCTGAACCACTGCAGCAACCCCAGACCCTAGCACTGCCACCATAGGCTTGTACGGTAGGCACTAGGCATGATGGGTGCATCACTTCAGCCTCCTCTCTTCTTACTCTTCTTACTCTGGCTATCGCTCTGGAACAGGGCAAATCTGGACTCATCAGACCATGTGACCTTTTTCCATTGCTCCAGAGTCCAATCTTTATGCTCCCCAGCAAGCTGAAGCCGTTTTTGCCGGTTAGCCTCACTGACAAGTGGTTTTCTTAAGGCTACACAGCTGTTTAGTCCAAATCCCTTGAGTTCCCTTGACACGTTTAAGTAATCGCTGATCACAATCATTCAAGATTTCTTTTCGACCACATTGTTTCCTCGAAAATGATGTTTCCTCACTGTGCTTCCACTTTTTAATAATGCCTTGGACAGTTATTAACCCGATTTTAGTAGTTTCAGCATTCTCCTTAGATGTTTTCTCTGCATGCCAATAATTTGACCCTTCAGAAACAGATTAACATCTTTTCCATGACCACAGGATGTGTCTTTGAATGTGGTTGTTTAAGAAAGGAGAAGCTACTCACTTTATCACATCGGGTTATATAATGTGTTGCCAGCTAAAACATTATCACCTATGCAGTAATTAATGGGATGCCCATTTGCTTAGTTAAATCCAGGTGGTGACCTTGGTGGCCAAGCAGTGTGAATATATATAATATATATATATATATATATATATATATATATATATATATATATATATATATATATATATATATATATACACATACATATATATATTTGCGAGAGCTACTACAGAAAAAGAAATTCATTGCATAGCGCAATTGCTTGTTGCTTGCATATGACAATAAATAAACTCCTGATTCTTGAATCAAGTGTTAATTCCCTGTTAATGTGGGAGTTTTAAACAAATGCATATAAATAAATAAATACAGTGTAAAAACTGGTGTTCAGATGTAATTCCATAATGCCAGGCGATCCGTCAGACGGAGTATCAAAATCAATTAGCTTCCAATCATCAGAAGACATTTCTCGTTCATATCAATTACGCCGGGTCTCGCCTTGCATTACAAGGTGCCAGCTGTTCATAATTGCTATGGTGACGACCCTGCCTGTTAGCATTTGACCTTCGTGTCTGTAGGCCAGGTTTAATTGGCTCCCGCATAAGCTTAAGAGGCTGTGACGAACTGTCCATGACCAGATAAATGAATACATGATATGAGGCATTCACGATAAGCCGTAAAACCGTGTGTGCAGGTCATTTGGTGTTTGTGTGTGTGTGTGTGTGTGTGTGTGTGAACTGCTGCAGAAGCTCAGGGTTCACCTTTCAGGAGTGAAATAAATAAGAAGAAAGCCCCATACCTAATGTGCTTTTATTCCGAGTGCATAGCCGATCACACTCTAATGAGATCAGAAGCCCATGCCCAGGTTCACTTTAACAGCCACGTACAATTTCAGCTTCATTTCCAAGTCAAACGAGTCTTCTCTTGCCCCCAGACCTCCCACCGTTCCATATGGTAAACATAAACACTGTGCTATGCGTTTCATTTCCTTGTCAAGAAGAAATGGTCAGCTGTTATTATGTCCAATAGTAATATATATTCCATATCTACACATATAAACTCACCGGACAAGAAATTAGTCACGTGTTCCTAATAATGTGCAATAACTTCACCAACACGAATTACAGTTGTGATTGGATTTGGTACAGTTTCTGGATGTAGGTCACATCAATGTTTAGACACACTTTGTCTAAGACACAGACTTGGTGGATGCCTTCCCTGGCGCAATTCTAAGGGGAATTCCTGTAGACTGGGATTTTAGCCACTGCTGGTAAACTTGTCCAGTCCATGCCTAAATAAAGCACAGCTATTACTGGGTGCTTGTAGTGGTATTACACCCTGTTAGTTATGTTTCAGTCACAGGGGGCTCATTTTTTTGTTCAGTGATCTTATAACCTAACCTAAATCTTATTCTATCTTAACCCTAACTTTAGCCTAATCTAACCACAACTTTACCAACCTAATGACCTAAACTAACCCTATGTAGGACACTACCTTATAATAGAGCACATCTACCTTAAAACCGAATGAATTTCATTGTGGAGACCAGCTTGTGGTCCCCGTGAAAAAAGAAAGCTCCCCACATCGTTAGTGCATAAACAGGTTTTGGTCCCCACAATGTGGCATAAGCCTGGCACACACACACACACACACGCACACCCTCGATATTTACAGTCCTGGTCCAGAAGAATGAGGCAGGCTTTGCATTCATTCAGATTCATGCCTTCTTCACATTCCTCCTCCTGGGAGTGCTTAAGCATCTCTCTCTCTCTCCCTCAGCATCCCCCTCTGTTTCCTAGCCAGGCCAAGGGGGCTGAGATTAGCCTAACTAGATTAGAGGGTCCTAATGCAATAGGCCTCACCACTCCCCCCACTCCTGCAAACACACTCATGTGAAAGTAACACACATTCCTGCGTCACTCATTCAGACCACGGCCCATTGGGACCTACTCTGCATCTACTGCGCCATGCTGAGAGTGTATAGGGGGACTAATAAGCCCTGTAGAACACAGTATTGTAAACAACAGCACTGTCGGATCAGATGAGAGCGGGTGATAGTGACTACTGAAGGTATATGGGACTGTATACAGTACACAGTGAGTGTAACACAGCGCAATACAGCCAAATGCTCCCATCCACACTATAGGAAATGGAAATGATACCAGAAAATGCAGGATCATCAATGGCATGACACCATTACAGCCTTTGGTGACGTGGACGTGGTGTTGGGGCAGTCGTTGTAATGGTGACAGTGAGAAGGCTCGTTCTTGCTTATGTCACTTACTTGGCCGAGGCTGAAACTTAAATCATTTGCATGTATCAAGGCGTCAAACCTACCCACAAAGTTTAGTTCCTGACAGCTGATTCCTTTTGGGTGCAACTAGAGTTTTCATGAATGTTTATGTTGGTAAATCATGTTTTTATCGATATGTGAAGGTTTATGCTTCCAGTAACAAATTATCACTCAAACGCCAGGATCTAAAAAAGGCTATATGGTAATAAAACAAGCACATTACACACAGATTACAGAGGGAACGCAGAAAGAAAGATATAAAAAACTTCAATTATATGGCAGTGCACACTATAAAAGCCCCTTCACTGAGAGGTAATAATGAAAAGACAAAGAGAAGACACAGAAAGAGCATATAGATGTCAAAGTATTACTGAAGTCTCTTCCAGTATTTCCCACAATAAAGACCTATATGTATATATAGTGTACTTGTGTATATATATTTCACTGCTGCCCAAAGAAAAACAAGTATTTTCAAATGTGCCAAAAACCTAATGTAGTTGTAATGTAAGTCAATGGAACCAGACTTTTTTCCAAGTTTTGAGTCATTTCTGTTGGTTCATTCATTAAGAAATTTCACATAATGTAAACAGCAGTGTTCAACTGATGCATAGAAGTGCAAATCAACAAAAACGGAGCCACGTGTTTTCAATGAACAGCAATGATATACTACACAGGTAATAATTACATACACATTTTAACTCAGTGGTACCTCAGGTACATTAAGTATATACTAGAAATGTACTTTAAAACGTACACGTATCTGTAAAGAAATTTTAATGGTGTCTCAAAATACTACAGTTAAGGACAGTTAGTTCTTTTTAAGTGTATTCTAATAGCACTTTAATAGTTACATAGTTACACATAGTTGTACATAGTTGGTATATGAAAATAGCACACTTGCAGTACACTAATAATGAGTGCTAGGAAGTTTACTAAGTATGCTTGAATTAGATATATTCCAGTGTACTTTTTATTCCCCTGGGAAAACTTTACACTAACCTGATTCAGAAATAATGATATATAATGCTGGTGTTTCTGCATTCCTTTCTAGAGTGTCTAAACATAAATTATATTAGTTTTTAATAAAGATGAAAAAATATTTGATTTGTACCACTTTCACCTCAGAGTTTCAGTATCGGTATTGAACAGCTAGGAGTGTTAACGTGCCATCTCTAATCTAAAGCAACAGGGCTTAAAATCCTCGTCCATACAGCCAAGAGCTGTCCTGAAGCTGCTGTTGCCATGGAAATTAAGTGATGCCATATTTTGACATGATAATGTCGCGGAGCGGCCGCTGCCTGACTTTGTGGGGTTCGGAGCGGGGGATAATCTATTCCTTCCCTTTGTGGGGCAGGCCCGCGGGGTGGGGAGAGGAAAGCAACGGGAGACTCCTCTGTCTTCAATCATATCAAAGGAAAGCTTCTCCATTAGAAACACAAAGACATCTGAAGTAGGAGAAAGAGAGCTGAGGTCTATTTCCTGTCTAAATGTATTCTGGGAAATCATCTGGATTTATTCCTCTTGGTACAGTGTGTATGTGGTAGCGAGTGAGTGTGTGTGTGGATGTGGTATTGAGTGAGCGTGTGTGTGAATGTGGTCAAGAGTTTGTGTGGATGTGGTAGTGAGTGTGTATATGGATGTGATAGTATACGTGTGTGCGGATGTGGTAAAGTGTTTGTGTGGAGATGTGGTAGAGTGTTTATGTGTGATTGCAGTAGAGAATTGGTGTGTGGATGTGGTACTGAGTATCTATGGATGTGGTAGTGAGTGTGTGTGCAGATGTGGTAGAGTGGTTGTGTGCGGATGTGATAGTGTTTGTGTGTGTGGCAGAGAATTGGTGCGATAATGCCATACTGAGTGTCATTGTGGATGTTGTAGTGAGTGTGTGTGGCAGTGAGTGTGTGTGTGGATGTGGTAGAGAGTTTGTGCTTGGATATGGCTGAATGTGGTAGTGAGTGTGTGTTTGGATGTGGTATTGAGTGTGTGTGTGGCTGTGGTATTGAGTGTGTGTGTGGCTGTGGTATTGAGTGTGTTTGTGAATGTGGTTGGAGTTTGGATGTCGTAAAGAGTGTCTTTGTGGATGTGGTATTGAGTGTGTGTGGTATTGTGTAGATGTGGTATTGTGTGGTAGTGAGTATGTGCCTGGATATGGTATTGAGTGTGTGTGTGGATGTGGTAGTGAGTGCAACTGTGTGTGTATGTGCCAGTGAGTGTATGCGGATGTGTCAGTGAGTGTGGATGTGGTATTGAGTGCGTGTGTGGATGTGGTAGAGTTTTTCTTTGTGCATGTGGTAGTGAGTGTGTGTGTGTGTGGATGTGGTATTGAGTGTGGATGTAGTATTGAGTGTGTATATGGAAGTGGTAGAGTGTTTGTGTTTGGATGTGGTAGTGAGTGTCTTTGTGAATGTGGAAATGAGTGCGAGTGTGTGTGTATGTGTCAGTGAGTGTGTGTGGTAGTAAGAGTGTGTGTGAATATGGTAGAGAGTTTGTGTGTGTATGTGGTATTGAGTGTGTGTGGATGTGGTATTGAGTGTGTGTGGATGTGGTATTGAGTGTGTGTGTGGATGTGGTAGAGTGTTTCTTTGTGGATGTGGTAGTAAGTGTGTGTGTGGATGTGGTATTGAGTGTCTTTGTGAATGTGGAAGTGAGTGCGTGTGTGTGTGTATGTGCCAGCGAGTGTGTGTGGATGTGGTAGTAAGAGTGTGTGCGAATATGGTAGAGAGTTTGTGTGTGGATGTGGTATTGAGTGTGGATGTGGTATTGAGTGTGTGTGGATGTGGTATTGAGTGTGTGTGCGGATGTGGTATTGAGTGTGTATGTGGAAGTGGTAGAGTGTTTGTGTTTGGATGTGGTATTGAGTGTGTGTGTGCATATGGTAGTGAGTGTGTGTGTGGATGTGGTATTGAGTGCGTGTGTGCGGATGTGGTATTGAGTGTGTATGTGGAAGTGGTAGAGTGTTTGTGTTTGGATATGGTATTGAGTGTGTGTGTGCATATGGTAGTGAGTGTGTGTGTGGATGTGGTATTGAGTGAGTGTGGATGTGGTATTGAGTGTGTATGTGGAAGTGGTAGAGTGTTTATGTTTGGATGTGGTAGTGAGTGTGTGTGTGGATGTGGTATTGAGTGCGTGTGTGGATGTGGTTTTGCTTGGTAGTGAGTGTGTGTGTGGATGTGGTATTGAGTGCGTGTGTGGATATGGTAGAGTATTTGAGTTTGGATGTGGCAGAGAATGTCTTTGTGGATGTGGTAGTGAGTGCAAGTATGTGTGTGTATGTGTCAGTGAGAGTGTGTGTGCGGTAGTAAGAGTGTGCGAATATGGTAGAGAGTTTGTGTGTGGATATGGTATTGAGTGTGGATGTGGTATTGAGTGTGGACGTGGTAGTGAGTGTGGATGTGTAAGTGGTAGAGTGTTTGTGTTTGGATGTGGTATTGAGTGTGGATGTGTAAGTGGTAGAGTGTTTGTGTTTGGATGTGGTAGTGAGTGTGTGTGTGAATGTGGAAATGAGTGCAAGTGTGTGTGTGTATGTGTCAGTGAGTGTATGTGTGTGTGGTAGTAAGAGTGTGTGCGAATGTGGTAGTGATTGTGTGTGTGTGTGGATGTGGTATTGAGCGTGTATGTGGAAGTGGTAGAGTGTTTGTGTTTGGATGTGGTAGTGAGTGTGAGTGTGTGTGGATGTGGTAGTAAGAGTGTGTGCGAATATGGTAGAGAGTTTGTGTGTGGATGTGGTATTGAGTGTGTGTGTGTGTGGATGTGGTAGAGTTTTTGTGTGGTATTGAGTGTGTGTGGTATTTTGTGGATGTGGTTTTGTGTGGTAGTGAGTGTGTGTGTCGATGTGTTATTGAGTGTGTTCGTGGATGTGGTACTGAGTGTATTTGTTTGTGGATGTGGTGTTGTGTGGATGTGGTTTTGTGTGGTAGTGAGTGTGTGTGTCGATGTGTTATTGAGTGTGTTCGTGGATGTGGTACTGAGTGTATTTGTTTGTGGATGTGGTGTTGTGTGGATGTGGTTTTGTGTGGTAGAGAGTGTGTGTGTCGATGTGTTATTGAGTGTGTTCGTGGATGTGGTACTGAGTGTATTTGTTTGTGGATGTGGTGTTGTGTGGATGTGGTTTTGTGTGGTAGAGAGTGTGTGTGTGGATGTGGTATTGAGTGTGTGTGTGGATGTGGTAGAGAATGTCTTTGTGGATGTGGTAGTGAGTGCAAGTGTATGTGTGTGTATGTGCCAGTGAGTGTATGCGGATGTGTCAATGAGTGTGGATGTGGTACAGTGTTTGTGTTTGGATATGGTAGAGAGTGTCTTTGTGAATGTGGTAGTGAGTGAGTGTGTGGATGTGGTAGAGTTTTTCTATGTGGATGTGGTAGTGAGTGTGTGGATGTGGTAGTGAGTGAGTGTGTGGATGTGGTAGAGTTTTTCTTTGTGGATGTGGTAGTAAGTGTGTGTGTGTGGATGTGGTATTGAGTGTGTGTGTGTGTGTGGATGTGGTATTGAGTGTGTATGTGGAAGTGGTAGAGTGTTTGTGTTTGGATGTAGTAGTGAGTGTCTGTGAATGTGGAAGTGAGTGTGAGTGTGTGTGGATGTGGTAGTAAGAGTGTGTGGGTGGATGTGGTAGTAAAAGTGTGTGAATATGGTAGAGTTTTTGTGTTTGGATGTGGTAGTAAGTGTGTGTATGTGGATGTGGTATTGAGTGTGTGTGTGTGGATGTGGTATTGAGTGTGTATGTGGAAGTGGTAGAGTTTTTGTGTTTGGATGTGGTAGTGAGTGTCTGTGAATGTGGAAGTGAGTGTGAGTGTGTGTGGATGTTTTAGTAAGAATGTGTGTGAATATGGTAGAGAGTGTGTGTGTGGATGTGGTGTTGAGTGTGTGTGTGGTAGACTGTTTGTGTACATGCACATTTATGCAGTATATATGTATATATGTAGTAAAACAAATCCAGCATAGTTTTTGTCCAGCCCATGGTAAATCCAATCACAGCTGTTATCCGTGCTTCAGGTGTATAGGTGACTAATATATACAGTAGTTGGTTCTGAAAGCAGTGAAGCCAGTTTCTTACAAATTTCAAATGGTTTGTAAAAGGCTGCAGTCAATAATAAATGAAACTGTAAGTGATTATGATAAGTGATAAATCTGTACGCCATTGAGGATGAACAATGCCTCATGCTCAAATAACAAGATCCAAATCTGGCAAATGAAACAGCTGATTATAGTATATCTATCACCACTAATTCCAATAATCAGAAAACTACAGCTTATGATTTCACATTATGTGACACCTCAATATTTTTCTCTAGGGACTGACTAATAACTAATAACTTTTTTATACTTTTTTTTATATTTACAGTATTTGGGTTATTCCCAAATACTGTAAATATAACTGTATATTGCTGTCCAGTTTATATTCTTTCAGTTTTCACTGTATGAGTTATTACTGAATAACTATTACTGAATAAGTATAATCAAGTGTTGGGGCATACGGGATATATTTTTGTACTACCTACATGTGTGTAAACACATATGGAAGTGGACAGACGTATCCAACCTCTTCACCTGTATGGACCGGCAGCCCACTCACTGTGTGAAGCTATTAATTATGGATAGAGAGCAGATTAAAGATTCATGCGCAGCAGATAAATGCTTTGCCGTTCATGTCTGCTGTGGGGATTTATCACAAAATGGAGGCTTGACTGTAAGGACGGGGCAAAGGGGGACGTGTCCATATGTGCCAAAGTCCAGCGTTCATGTTTTATACCATAAATGATTCAGTGAAACCAAGTTAGGAATGCCGTCAGCCACTTCCATATAGAAGTTATGCATTACATTCACAGTCATTTCACTTCGTACTTGTTGCCACGTTCTGGAAGTAACTCATCACTATGTTGAATATGGAATGTACTTATTATGTACACAACATAAGAAGAGACAGCTTTGGTAATGATGATTGGAGCAGTGGTTCTGATTTGTCCATACTGAAGCTGTTCAAGCATATGAATTGCATCCTGCTTCTGACTTGAAAAGAGCACTTACTGTTCATCAAACCAATCATCTGGCAGCCAGTCATCAATCGCAGCTGCCCCTCCCCCCACTTCTTCACAGTTTGTTTAGTCAGTTATGATATTTGAATGGTGATGGTGTTCAGATCAGCAGTTAGCAGTTTGATCAGTATGAATGAGCTCTTAGGTGCGGAGCAGGAAATGATATTCTCGTCTCTCTCTGTGCTTCAGCTGAGAACTGAATGCCTTTCTGTGGCGGGTTTTGCTCAATAGGCTTTCACCCAGGCTGAAAACGGCTTTCACCCTCCTCCTTCACACTCAAAGGCCGTCGCTGAAGGGCTCTCTGAAGTCTTCACGCGTTAGATTATATAAAGCTCTTTATTTACCTTAGCATTTGCGAAGTCAAAGGCTTCTTCAGCCCTCGACTTCACTGAGTGTCAAGTATTGTTTTAGTTTGTAGAGGACTGCAGCTACCCGACCATTAGAAGTGTGGTTAAAAGTAATGCTTTTTTCTTTCATTTGAAGGGTTTAAATATGGTAAATTGTGACTCTGTATGAGTCCATGTGTGAGCAACACATCAATTCCACACTCTTATTACTGGATATAAAGGGATGCAGTTACGGAGGACATTTTTAATGTACATATCTACCAATGCAGATGCACATCTCTCTTTGTTTTGACTTTTGTCCATCATTTGAACACAAATAGACACATTTTTGTGTCTACTTGCTTTTATATTGGTAGATATGTACATAAAAATATTGTCCATGACTGTTTAAAGCATCAGTCAAATCAGCCCGAATATTCTGATATAATCATGCGTCATTAGTAGTGATAAATAAAAGCCGAAAGATCAATAAGCTTGTGTTAGAAGCTTTATCCACCTAAAATGGTCTCTTAATCATCTGTGATTAACAATTAATGAATGATTTCTAGTCTAAGGGAGGATGATATCTCCATAATTTCATAATTATAGCGCTTACATATTAGTACACTGGTAGTACCTTCATATTTAAGACTGAAAAATAAACCACAATATTAATAACAGTGGTGTAACAGGTTGAAGGTTTAAATTGTCAGTATTTGGCTGTGTTTTGAATTTTAAACGATTTACATGCTGCATATATTTTGTAAAATAAATGGACCAACAGGAATGGCCTATAATGATTTCAGGTTCTGTTGACTTACATTAAACGTAAAGTCCTGTAAAGCTCTCATTTTGGTATACAAGATACAAGGTTTTTCACCCCTAAGCTCTTAAAACTCTATTCCATGATGTTACCATATTCAATTTTGCTAAAATGCAGTAATATAAAAAACATGCTTTTATGGTTTCATGGTGGTGGAAAAGGAGGACAAACACTTGATGACATAACATGACTAGGAAATCCTATTTGTACCCACTTTTTTACCATGGACCCTTGACAATGAAAAGGTCATGACCTGGGGACTCTTAAAGTTGACTAATTATATAATGTTTAAGCTAAACTTCTTCACGAAAACTGAAATACTATCTGGGGTAGCGTTACATTTAATTTGTACAATTAAGTCAGTTAAGACGTGATACCTTTATTGTTAAATGGTCAAATGAATGTGCTGCCATATGGTATATGAATATGACTGTGTACATTCAGTCTTTTGGACTGTAACTGACTGTGATTACAACTTTTGATTGTGACTAAAGAAAGGGAAAACAATATTATTCATTTATTCATCCATCTTCTAAACCGCTTATCTTTCTGGGTCGTGGGGGGTGTTGGAGCCTGTCCCAGCACTCATTGGGTAGAATTTATAAAACAGACCGCCAGTTTATCACAGTCCATGTTTTCTTTTATATTTATTTATATTATTAATTTCAGAAATGTTGTTTATCATAAATGTCTGGATTATACATTATCTGTTTAGTCTTGTTTTCAGTAAAACAGCTGTTTATAGAGAAAGATTTGAGTTTATGATTCTTTCCATAGTGTTCATTGCTGCCAACTACTTATTACTCCTCTTTTAGAAAATATAAATTTTATTATTTCAGCTGTTTTAATTTATAAAAGCAATAAAAACATTTTTATGATGATTAAGTAATAAATAATACAATAGAGGGTGAATCCTTTTAGGTGTGCATGTGGAACTTCACTTCCTTAGTCACATAACTGCAGAACTTGACAACTTTTATATGAGCTACTGGATAATTTAAACCAAATAAGATATCTTAAAATCAATAACAGAGCAATGATTTAAAGAGTTAATCAGCTCAATCAATTTGAATATTTCTTTTACCTATTCAGTCCTTAATCTCTAAGGGCCTATACGTTAGTCTACAGAGTGTACTTACTCTGAAAACAACAGTTACATATTAGTTACATAGTAATTACTGAATTATTACTGAAATAAATATGTCATAAGACTGGAAATTGCACAGAAGTGGTATCAGTTTAGCAACATGAAGAAATCAGTGAGGAATCTGTATCAGTGTTTATTATCTCCAGCCTGCAGTGGCGAAAACGATCTGATTAAACTATAATCCCAGCCCAGGCTCAGAGGATCATTCTGAAGGAAGTTAATGTGACCAGACATGGGTTACGTTCTTTCCTGGACAAACAGCTGTACAGGGGCTCACTTTTTCCTGATGAAATCAGAACATTTAGACCTTTATTGAAAAAGTGATTAAATGAAAATAGTGTCTAATCCCAGCCACGTCTGCCGTGCCGCTTCACCCACACGCCTCTGTTGAAGGTCTGTAACGTAACTCTGTTTTGTTTCGGCTGCAAGCTTAACTCCGAAGTGTCTCTGCAAGGTTAAACTAACATGACGTAGTGCTAGTTAAAGCTGCAGAACAGCCGGCTTTTACAGACTTAATGAAATGCCAACAGCACCACACAGGCTATTCTTCCTGGCCCTTTATTCATTCATTCATTCACGTTACATTATTTGGCAGGCCACTGAATTTTCTGAAAACTCACTTGTACTGGACGAGAATTCTTCGAGGAAGAATAACATTGTGGTAATGCATTCAAATACTTTGTATTGTTGGGGGAAATATTTTAGTAACATGTAATTTGTGTATAATCTTTGTATCTATATATAATATCAATGTGTGTATGTAGGGGCAATGTTTATATTGTAAATATTTATTATTTACATCATTGATATATATATATATATATATATATATAGCTAGTAAAAAAGGGGAATTAAAGAGGGAATTGAAGTATAGCTGACATATGGACCTTTAGAGTCAAAAGGTTCCCATATTTAAGCATTTCAAATAAAAAAAATACATAAACTATACTTTTCATAAATATATAATGCATATGATTGCTGTTGCTACAATATTTTATTATTTTTAAATGTAATCTCAATATGCCAACTAACTGAAATTGACTAATAGAATGTCATAAAATTCAGCTACAAATTATTTGCACAAGTTTCTTTCTTTTGGAGATACAAGGTTTTTGTTCCAACACCAGTGACATCCAGTGTGATGCGAAATCTAAGAACGTGATCTGTAAAGTCATTTATCTCATAAGTGATTGTGTTGTGTTGTTAATGCCAACTTTAAAATAAATGCAAATAAACAAATCAATAATATAACAATTTGAAGTGTGTGACTGTGTTATCCTTACCCTTTCCAGACTCCAGTCTTCAGAAGTCCAGTCTTTACTGTTACCATCCAGCGCCACCTTTATCTCATCAGTCCTTCATCAAGTAAATTAAGGGGCTGCAAGTGGACTTGAACAAATCCATGCTCTGACTGAAGTACAGCCAGGCGTCAGGAAGCGAGCTTTTATTCTTCTAACCAACATTTGGATAACGTTCTTAAAAATTAAGACGTAAAATCAGATTGTTCGGTATTGGTGTACATTGGCCATTATTCTCAAGTTATATCATGTTTTATTAAGGAAATCCACCTGGAAAGAGCTCCACCCTGATCTCAGATCTTTATAAAGCACTGTATCTTTACAGGAGCTATTTTACTGTATAAGTGTTCAGCAGTGATGAGTTGATGGAGGCAGATGTAGAGAGAGCTGGATGTGGAGCAGTGTCTGAGAGAAGATCTGAGAGATGTTCACAGGCTCATGTGGAGCTCGACGGCAAATGCTATTCCTCAATTATTCACACAGTTTAAATGGCAGCTGCTGCAGGCTGTGTGTGGTGTGTGTGTGTGTGTGTGCGTGTGTGCGTGTATGGTGTGTGTGTGTGTGCGTGTGTGCGTGTATGGTGTGTGTGTGTGTTTGCGTGTGTGGTGTGTGGTGTGTGTGTGTGTGTGTGTGTGTGTGTGTGTGTGTGTGAATTTCTCTTGGTGTGTGTGTAATGATTATTCATGTTTGATTCTTGATCTGCTAAGCCCATTGATTGGTCATGTATTTATTACTCACTGTGCAGCTCAAAATAACACCAGATGAAAGACCACAGGAGTATTAAAAGTGTCATATAATGTCAAATGTAATATAATTTAAAAATAAAAAACTTTATTCTTAAAAGAGTAAAAGTAGCTTTACAGTAGAATGAAAAAATATTCTAGATTTTGAATGGAAGTTAATGGAACCATATTTTTGGGGAATTTTGGAATCATATTTGTTTGCCAAATTTGCAGCTTTTCTATTGGACAATACATCACGCAATTGCATCGCATTGTAAAAGCCAGGTGTTCTTTTTTCTATCTATCTATCTATCTATCTATCTATCTATCTATCTATCTATCTATCTATCTATCTATCTATCTACTATATTTTATACTATATTATATATTGTACACTTAAATACCGAACAGCCAATCAAAACAGACTCAATTAGCATTCATCTGCCTTAAAGGCATAGCAACAAAAACATCCTGTATAATTCAGGAAATAGTGGACATGTAAAACTGATGGTGTAGCCATTATTTTTCATTTTCACAATACTGGATCTGATAGGAAAATAGAATGAATGCAGTTACAGAATATGAGCCCCTAAGGTTTAATCAGGTGTTGATAGTAAGTTATATAAAACTATGTGTTTTATATCATTACAGGTTGTTGAAGGTGTGCTTGACCTTAGACGCACCCTTCACACTGTGTTTCATAAAATACCACATTTATTAGAGAAGTAGAAATGAATGTATAAATAGGCAAATATATTTGAGGAATGTAGTAATTTGATCTATTAGTGTTATCACCAGTAAGGGCTGGAATTAGGTAGCTTCTTAATGGGTGAGTGTGAATTCTGAATAGGTCCCTGTTATAACAGTGGGAAGATATTTGTACTGTAACAGGCTGTTACTGTCACAAGGCTGCCCTCTATCTGACAGCAGGGGATGATCCACAGTGCAGCCGTGCAGAGCCCACACTCGTTTCCCATGGTGCACCCGTGCTTCCCGAGAGAACGCTTGAGTGCTTGAGTGGTTTCATTTGTTTTTTGCTTCCAGTTTTTTTTTCCAGAAATCATTTCCCACATACATACATGACCAACCTTTGGAAGGAGGGAGTTTTTTCCTCCTTTGTTGCAGTAGCAGTCTATACTCTTCTGGCTTTATGTTAGATGTTGGAACATTGCTATGGAAATTTGATTGCATTGAGCCAAAATAACATTAGTGAAGCCAGGTACTGATGTTGGGTAATTAGTTCTGGATCACTTCAGCTTATCACAAAGCTCTGTCACTCCAAAGAATGCAGTCTCAGTGGTCCCCAGCCCAATACTGAGGGGAGCTTCATACCCCTCTTTTGTTATTATATTATTATATTATATGCTGTGTGCAAATTAAATGCCAGTGTCAGCCATGAGTTCACCTTAAACTAGTTGATTTCTCTAATGAGAAAGGCTGGCTGGTGTGAACGCAGGTAAACAGTTGAAATAACTCGGTGAATGGGGCAGCCAATAGAAAACCAGCATTCAATGCAATTATTTATTTAGCAGACATGTGGCAAAGACCACTTTGACTTTTTATAAAAGAGTGTATCTTTGTTTAACCACACGGTGGAGATCTGGTACTTATATGTGCTAAACTCTCTCTCTCTCTCTCTCTATCTCCCTCATTCTCTCTCTGTGTGTGTGTCTCTCTCTCTCTCGCTCTCTCTTTCACTTTTCTCTCTCTCTCTCTCTCTCTCTCTCTCTCTCTCTCTCTCTCTCACTCTCCATCTCCCTCATTCTCTCTCTGTGTGTCTCTCTCTCTCTCTCTCTCTCTCTCTCTCTCTCTCTCTCTCACTCTCTCTCTCACTCTCCATCTCCCTCATTCTCTCTGTGTGTGTGTCTCTCTCTCTTTCACTCTTTTCTCTCTCTCTCTCTATCTTTCTCTCTCTCTCTCTCTCTCTCTCTCTTTCTCTCTCTCTATCTTCCTCTCTTCTCTCTCTCTCTCTCTCTCTCTCTCTCTCTAGATAGATAGATAGATAGATAGATGAAGACACAAAGAAAATGAAAGAAAAGTGAGAAAGAGTAAAACATAAGGAAAGTAATTGAAAAAAGTCAGATCTGCTTTAACCTGCTTGTGGGTCAAAATCTTAATAACAAAAAAACAAACAAAAACAAAAAACAGAAAAAAAAAAAACATTGATTAGAGGCACTAAATTACTTCAGCCCAGGCCCGTGCATTATATCACCCCGTCAGACCTCCATATATACACACTTATACACTACCTATTCTCACTCAGAAAACCAACGGAGTTTGTCCAGGGGTGACCGGCTGTATGCATACGACTGTATACTGTGTGTAACTACTCTTTACGTGTGATACTGGACTCTTATAACTGTACGTGATTGATTACATCTGTTAAGAGCACCAGCAGATGAAGCTGAGCAAACACACACACACTCTGTCAGCTGTCCATCACTGCTGTAATTGATGATCTGGCTGATCCTGCGTCTGCGCAACCCCCTGCCAAGGAAACTTGTACTGTATCCACTCAGAACAGCCGCCTGTCAATCAAAGCTTAATGCCCGCATAGGCACCCTGTCAGTCAGGGCCTGGGTCAGTCCTCTTTTCTAGCCAGGAAGAACCAAATCAATCCCAGTTTGGTGCAAATGAGTTCTCAGGACATGGGTCTGCATCAAGGATGCCTGTTTGATTGAACCTTTAGTGCAGTTTCTCTCCGAAATCTCTGCCCACATCTTTAGCTGAGTCACACAGTTGTTCTCTCAACACTCAGGACTAGACCAGAAGGCCCAAGTGATCACAGTTTTCAGGTACTACAGCAAGATTGCAATGCTAAGGAACTTACCAAGGTAGAATCTTTTAAGGTGATAGTTACGTAAACCAGATGTACCTAAAAACATCCTCAAAGAAAGCTATTACAATTACATATGAAATACAGTGATCGAAACCAAAGATATAGATGTTATATGATATGTATGAGATAGAACGCTGGAATAAAACCCAATTTCAGGAAATGTTGTTTTGTAAATCATCATGAAATGAAGAATCAGTGTTTCTTTATTCTCCCAAACATTTATTTAGCTGGGAAATGTACAAAGTATAGATTTCCAATGTTTACACCGACCAACCTAACTGTATTTAAAATTTAGAATTTAGATGCCTGCAACACACTCAATAAGGATCCTAATAAAATAAGGATACATACTTTATAAGTGGAATTTGTGTCAGATTTGGCTTGATACAAAACTTCTGCTCAACAGACCGCAGTCATTGGGTCATGTTTTCTTCTTCATGATGCTGCATACATTTACAATAGGAAACAGATCTGAAGGTTTTGAGTATACAACGCTCCACTGTTGTAACACCTGGATAATGATGTCCGGTTATCTTGATGGCAGATCTCTCTAGGAGCACCTTTATGTACACCTTTGCATCAAGGGCACCTTCACACTTATGCACATTACCCCGTACTCTGGTCACTGATGCCCCATGTAATGACAGATGTTTTTGCTTTTCATTAATAAATGTTCGGATGAAGTTCTTGTCATCCATCTGACCACAGCTCACTGTCTTTCAAACCATCTGAGACAAGATCAGGCCCGGATGACTCTGTGTCTAAAGCTGTGTTTCTTGCATAGGACTGTGTAGGTCTTTCTTCTTGTGTTAAATGTGTTGAGTGACAATGTTTTCCTGAAATGTGGATATTTAACCCAATAACATGACAGCATCTCATCCAGTGCTGTATTTCCTATTTTATTTTTATTTAATTTTAGTCTTTTATTATTCTTACTGTTATTAGTGTATTTTTTTAAATTATTTAGTTTTATTTAGTATTTTTTTAGTTTTTAATTATTATATTATATTAATATTATTTATAATATTAAAAAAATATTAAAATTATAATATAATATTATTATATTTTTATTTTATTTTATTATTGGGTTTGCAGTATTTTTTCTTTTCTTAATCCTACGATTTATTTATTTATTAATGTCTTTATTTATTTATTCGTTTTCATAGCTTCATTTCCCTGTGTTGCTTTACGTTTATCTGTGTACTGTCTTTTGTTTCATCATTTTAATTTTTACCAGATTAAATTCCATTTTTATTTCTTTTTTTAATCCCTTTAAGATGAAATTCCTCGGCTGCATTAAAAAAGTCAGATACATTTTTTTGGTGGAGGTGGAGTGACACCAGGCCTTCCGTATGTTCATCTTGGTGCTGACCAGGGTGCCTCCACTCACGAGTTTGTTGGTTGTCTCCACCAAGACAAAGGAGGACTCGCCACTGAAAAAGACACACTGCCATTCTGAGTCACTGAGTTGCACTCTTTGGTGGCACTGCTGCGGTGTTATGATTATCAGTGGGCTTTATACCTTGATATACCTCTAAAACTGGAAACTGCCCCATCCCTAGCGAGGTGCTGAAACAACAAACCTCAGGCTCAGGTAGCAGGCTCTACATAAAGAGGACGTCCCCTGAGTGACCTGAGTTTACAACTAAGTTGGGGAGTAGCCTTTAGTGTATGCTGTGTAGCCTTAGGCGCTGAGCCCCTGAGGTTAGCCCTGAAGAACACAGAGGCTGTGACTGATCTGGAAGTGCTCTGTGCTTCAGCCAGAGACTAGAAGTTCAGATTAGTCTTTCTCAGAATATCAATGAGCTGATTTGATTATGGTGTTATGTAACTGCACGATGCTGGTGAAGCGTGGCCTGTGGAAGGACAGCGAAGTCCATTGAAACTATGAAGTAGCTCTATTCATCTTAATCAGCATTGTGCTTCCAATCCCCTAGAGGTCACCATGTCAGCAATATAACCTTTTTAATCACATTAGCACAGCGTCATTGTGTTATCCAGCCAGTTTCGAGATTAAGATTCTGTAATAACTGATCAGGCTGTTTGAGCTTGTGTGAATGGCGGTCTAAATATCCAATCTGGATGCATTCATCCCTGCGACTAATCGCCTCGCTGACAATACTGTAATATTGTAGGCCCCGCAAACAGCCACGGTTGCTTCAAAAACTCAAATTAAAGCAGATTAGGCAGGGCTTAATCAGAGATGGGGGGGATCTCCTGTTGCTCTTTTCAAGCCTGGATCTCCTCCATGCCTCTAGCACTGTTGCAGATTTCAGGGTGCACCTCCAGTAGCCTTTTTCAGGAGTTTAGCGAAGTGTGGGGTTGTTGAGGTACCTGGAGAAGGACATGCTTTCACTGCTGCTGTCAGTGAACAATGGCCAGTGGCCTGCGACCCCCAGGTTCTTCTCACAGCCACAAAGCTGTGAGAATCAGCCTTGGCTCGTCTGAATAGATTTGTTAAAGGCCCCCGGTGGATGGGAGAGGGCAAGGCCCGACAGCCCAGGCCTCGTGTTCAACGCTAGCCCAATTGGAGGTGCCCGGCATGGGGCTTGAGGGTTCCCTCCCTCCCCCTCCCTCTCCTCGGCCTCCGTCACGCTGAGATAATCAGGTTTGTGTGAGGAGTTTGTGCTCTTTTGACAGTCATCATCCCCTCATTGATCCCATTACACCCAAGCCTCCATTGTTCTCGGAAAGTGTTTGAAATGCCTATTGGAGGAGAGGGGAGGGGCAGGCCTTTCTCAATCCTGTCAATCAAGCGGGACATTTTTCTCACTGTTGCCATAGTCCGGGGTGAGAGGTCAGCAAAACAGTGAATGAGAGCTGACGAAGCGATAATAATGGTATATTTGAGACGGCTTTTTCAGTGGGGGAAATTCCCCAGGCACGCTAACACACAGTGAGTAAATGAAGACATGTTTGGATACCACGGCCATGCTGGGAGGGTGAGGGAACGGAGTTGGGGTGGTGGGGAGGTGAGGGGATACTGGCGTTTGAAAACTTAAATAGGCTTAGGAGAATTTTACCCATGAGTCTTGAGGAGAAACCCCCACTGAATTTGTGGCCCTTTGGAGCCTCTTTGTTCTAGTGCCCATAAGCTCTGCTGAGGAGCTGGAGTGACCTGCCTGGATTGACACGGGCCTCGAAGGGTTTGTTTTCTTAGCTGTGATTCCACCGATCAATTGTATAGTCGCCTTCTTGTTGGAGAGTGAAAGGCCGGGAGTGATGATTTCACTGGGTGAAAAAAGACCCAACTTGTCTCTCTTTGAAATAAGATACTCAGAGTATGTGTCATTTATGGAAGTGATGTAAAGATAATGACTTTACATATTCTGGTTGTCTTCTGCTTCAAGGATTCAAAGACTGGCAATAAAACCTATTGTATATGCTTTGTAGATGTTTACCTTGCATTTAACTTACATTCAATCAATGATCATCTTAAGTTCACCTCAACTTCACTGTTATATTCAGTAACATCAACCATAAACCAAAACATAATCCAGAATTTTACCCTAATCCTAATCCTAATCTTCTTTAAATCACTTTTGTGCATCAAATGTGTTGCACCAGATAGTTTGTCAGAAATATGAACGTCTGTAGAAAGTATATTGGAAGAAGGGATCTTAAACGTTTAAAAAATATTAAATATATTTTTCTTACCCAGTATCTAGGCAGATACATCCATGTTAGTGCTCTTATTGTGTAGGCCATTAAGAAAGAGGCATATTGTCAGATTAACCACCACAAATTTAGAAACTAAGGAAGAGGATATAACCAATCATGTATTTCCAATGGAGGAACGATTTTTGTGAGAACATAAAAGATCATTCTAGGCCTTCTGGGTGTCAAAGATACATCACAGCCTTTACACACCACTGGCTCTGAATGAAGGTATGACAAGGCCATTAAGACTGTCATGGACAAGCTTGAGATAGGCCTGGATTGGCCATAAGACTCAAGTGACTGGTTGAGGCCTTGTAGATATATAATTGATGGAAATTAAATCTTTAAGATTTAATTAGATGAACACTATCATTCAGACAAAACAGAGATGCTCATGCAAGCTTAAGATAGCAATGGTTCAATTCAATTTACAGTAATTCAGTTAAACATAACTTTATCATTATACCAAAACAAGGTTGTACCGTATGTTGTACAGTTTATTGACTAGAATAAAGTCAAATAAGTATATGCAGTTTGATGTAATAGTATTCCATTAGCATTTGTATTAGCTTCAACTAGCTTATATCACACTAATAAGCTCTTAACAGGTGGATACAGTTAAGTTAAAGTCCTGTTGAATACGCTTTCAAGAGCGGAACAGGATGTAGCATCACAATTAATTGATTTCTAAATTTTGGGAACAATGGGATTCAGCCAGTTGTTAGAAATGAAAAGTTTGGGGGTTTTGTAAGAAATAAAATATGGAATGCAGTTCTAAATATCCATGTTGAATTAATAACACCCAAAAATGTTCATATGAATTATCATTACCTTTGTACCAACAGACCACTAAAATCCAACAGGAGATCTAGCAAAAATCACTATTACCACAAAAGTGTTGTTCCTTATTTCTGACCAGGTTTTGGCAATTACTGACCAAACTGAAGACCTTGCAGTAATGATCATGGTTGTCCACTATCTGATATTAACTGTCCAACGTCTATTTATCTCACTTGTCCAAGCGTCTAGCGTCTCTGTTGTGCAAAAAGCAGGCAGGGAATAACAGATTAGTACATAGTTTACTAGTGTGCAAAAAATCTGAAAACAACATAAAAATGCAGCTGTGGGCAACACCAATACACAGTCCATATATACTTCATGTATACATATATATATATAATGTAAGATTGAATATACCGACATTTTGAAATTACAAGACCCCTCAAAAGTCACAAGTCTTATTGGTCAGTCAGTGATTTTTATGAATAATAAAAGACTTAAAAAAAGGTAAAACCATCAAAAATTTCTGGATTGCTGTTGCGGGGTCTTACATAAAGGAAGTTAAATAACTTCAAAAGACACTGCAGAATTCTGTCAGAAGGAGGCCATTGGTTGATTTATGACCTCCTAATGTGGTCCTGAGCTTCGATAAAGGGACGAGACAATTACCCCAATCAGCCTTGTTATTTTCAGCTGAGTGTCATGCTCTGAGAGGTCTGTTGTCTGCCTGCACAAGCTGAAAGGGCATTCATCACTGTTCTCTTTATAAATAAGCCTGGACGCTCTCGCTGTGGCCCAGAGCTCCGGCCGGTCCCACCGAGCACATTTGACTTCGCTTTGGAAGCTTGTTTTGTTTTATTAAGGTGAGCCATCCATCTTCGCTGCAGCACATGGAGTGATTTTATAAACAGCGCTGTAATGTATAGAACTGAAGAAAAGCCTCCGGCCCTGAACATAACAACACCACTTAGGTTTCCATTCAAATCCACAGTGGCCCTCCTGTGGCCACTCTGGGACTGGCAGATTCTTTTAATGGTCCGGAAGTCAACTTTCATCTAGCACTGTGGTCTTCAGTCCCTGCTGTGTGTGTGCTTGTCTTGCTTGTGGATTAGGATCAAAAAGCTGTAAAAGTAACAAATATATATCTTACATTTTAGATAAAAACATGTGGAACCTAATTTCTGTAAAAGCCATGTTCTTTTAGTAACTCGTTTAGTTTAAGTAGAAATGTAAAATTGATAAATTTAGAAACGGACTCAAATGGAAACCAACCAAACTTACAAACAATGACCTTTCTAGTTTTTTGGACCTTCTTCTGAGATTGTCAGTCTAAAGCACCTAAAGTTCCACATTAGCCATCTCACTTAATTGATTTGTTAGCTCTAGTTCTGCAGGTAAGAAATACCAGTTTTATGCTCACCTTCATTTCTACAGTTGCACAGAATTCTGTACACTACCAGTCAAAAGTTTAGACACAGCTACTCTTTAAATGTTCTCCTTAGGTTTATCTTAATGCTTTACTTTTTATAAAAGTGAAGACATCCAGCTATAAAATAGAATTTATGGAATCATGCAGTCCACCTTAAACACATAAACTTTACAGGAAGATAAAACAGCTTTCTTAACCGGAAGTGGAGGCTGATATATAACAAGGTTTGTTTCTAAGCAGTTTTGGAGCAAATAAAAGTTTTTACACAAGTAAATACATATTACAGGTGGAGATATGGAGAAATATAATACCGTGGTACATCAAGAATAGATGTGGTATATCCGGATATGAACTGTTTCAGACTCGCATCAGTTGGCGCTGTTTACTGTAAGCCTGTAGAGTCTTTAATATATTGATGGTTTTCACATTTTCATATCAGGACTGAAACACCAGAGAGTGGGTGGAGTCTTTTGCCACACCCCTGGATTTTAAAGCCACTCACAGCCACCTGGTGAGCAGATGATCCTAGTCATGTACTGGCTGGCATTTTTCTACTGAAACATTTAGAAAAGTTTTTAGAAAAGGCTTTGCTATCAGTATTAGTGTTCATTTTAGTATTAGTATTAGTATTAATACTAGAAATAGTAACTGTATTAGTTCAATTGTAAGTAGTAGAATTAGTATTAGTATTAGTATTATTATTAGTATTAGTATTAGTATTATTATTAGTATTAGTATTAGTATTAGTATTAGTATTAGTATTAGTGCTAGTACTAGTATTAGTATTTGTACTAGTACTTATATTAGTAATAGTATAAGTATTAGTCTAAGTATTAGTCCGAGTATTAGTAATATAATTAGTATTAGTACTAGTATTACTAAAATATTACTATTGGTGCTAGTACTAGTATCAGTTAGTTAGTGTTTGTTGTAGTAGTATTAGTACTAGTATTATATTAGTATTATTAATGTTAGTAGTAGTACTAGAATTATTGTTAGTAGTAATAGCAGTAGTAGTACAGGTATTAGTATTATTAGTAATATTATTAGTATTAACTTTAGTGGTAAAATTGGAAGTTTATTTGTTGTCCATTTTAAGTATTTATACTACACCTACATCTGTACTTTAGTTTACTTGTTTAGCTTCTGGTGCCTATTGGTGATATTATACTACTGGATGACATACTGTCACCTGCTAATGCTCCAATCACACCTTAATAGATTATAACCTATTAAAGACAGAACCAATTAATCGTTAAGAACCCTCTGCCTGGCATACAAGAACAAGATCAAGGCTGTATACATATGACCTCCTGTTACACCGCATCAGAGCATTTACAGAAGAGCTGTCATGCACCATTGGCTTTTTGTGGGCTGGTTTTATAAAGACTAATTGTGCACAGGAATAATAAGGTGAGGATAATACACTATACAGTAAAGGTAGAGTTAACTCCAGGGTCCCAGGAGAACCTCATTTATTCTAGACTTTTATTCTGGAGTAACCCACACTGAGGGTACATAATTAACCCCCAAACAGCTCCTTCTATCAGGAACATCCGAAACACAGTAGGCTTCCAACAGAAGCAGCAGAACGGCTTCAGTTGGTGGTAACTGCAGCGAGGTGAGGCTGCGAGTGACAGGTCAGCAGTGAGGAGTTTGTGCGGATGACTTCATTGTGTGTGCTTCACGCTCCAGCAGGCAAAGAGAGCATCAGCTTCCAACTGACCTGTTATGGGCCTGTGTGTTAGTTAGGTAGCGGCTTCCCTTCAGAATAATTACCAGCATATTACTTCACAGTCTGCCAGTCAGTGTGTGTTTGAAGTGAGCATGAAAATGGCTGTTCAAATATTAATATTTATTATTTTATTTATTTATTTTCCAAACTTTCTGCATTATTCAGTCTGTGAGATGTAAGCAAACTGGTTTATAGTGCTTAGATGTGATATTGATTAATTGTGAAGTATCTTACCAGGTCAGCTTTCTTACAGTTGTGCAGGGGGTGAAGACTGGAAGTGGGTTATAGTAAGAAGTTATAAATATAAATATTTATTCCCCTTATTTTGCCACACCCATGTCATACTCTGCCCCCTCATGGGACTGCATGGTACTACACATGGCTGCTGACATGTGTTGGCTCATTCTGGCTCCACCTGCTTTGCCTACTGCTGCACACACCTGCAGCCGATTGTTCCCTTCTGTTTGTTCTGGTAGCTGTGAAGTCTCTGTGTTTATACCTGAGCTCTTAGCTGTGATTCTGATCCATGCCCTGGCTTCTTGATCCTGATGTCTGGTTTTGGAAATGTCTCTGATGTTGCCTGTCTGTGTTATAACCCCTGCCTGTTATCTGGACTGTGAGTATTGGAACGGCCCACATAAAGCCACTCGGCACTTGGAACCTGCCTCAACCCCCTCATTACAGTCAAGAGTTTGTTTCTTCAACCTTTATGTTAGGACTTCTGATTAGCTACTTTGAACTACTGTATTTTTACTCTTCTGTATCTATAATTTCTCCCTTTGTTATTTAATCCAATAATTTACATTTATGATTCCTTCAGTTGCAGTAATGTTTTTTATTGGTTTTATTTGGTTTTGTTAATTTATTGGGTTTTTTATATTTTATATTCTTCCCTCTTTTTATTAAGCTCAACAGACAAAAACGAGTCTGTGACTGAAACGTTCCTTATAGCAAACACAAATGACAGCTGTGGTTGGATTTGGCATGTACTAGAGCTTCTGGATGTTGGCCATATTTATGTTCAGACACTCTTGCATCAAATATTGTGCAGTTGGGCCAGATTTGGTGGAAGCCTTCCCTGGCATGATTCTAAGGAGAATTCCCTGTAGACTGGTATTTTAGCTACTGCTGGTAGACCCATATGACCGTACGCTTCCATACACCTGCAGATTCTCCTTCACACTATGATTTCTGGCACACCCAAATGCAGTCACTCCTTTTAGTCAATTACTAACATCTGCTTTGGAGCCATTAACCACACATGGAACGAGACATTGACTGCACTATACCACCTCTTCTCAATCTATAAATCCCATCACTCACACCCCACACATATTTATAGGCCCATTATCCTTGTGCAGCGACATCTGTAGGAACTTGAAGTTATTACCACCTTCCCAGGTTCATATTTAACTATTTAAAAGTCCTTCCGATAAATCATGATCACAAGCTTATACACTCACACTGCACTGAGACAAAACTGACAATGATCAAAAAGTCTTATTCATCAAATAAATCATCTGCTCAACGTTTTGCTTTCCATAGCTCCACCATTGTTAGGTGCTGATATCTGCTCGGGGAATGTGGCTCTCAAGGACTTGATTCTTGATTACGAAACTGAAACTGAATCAGATACATCACTGGGTTAGAAAGGTCTGGCAATCATGACGAAGGAATGCTGTGCCGAAGGAATGCTGTGTGTAGTGGATGTAGTGTACATGGGCTCGACGACACTCCAATCGTTTGAGCAAAATATTCCGCTTTCCAATTACTGGGATCCTCTAACTGACCAAATTATACTACTCTTATTGTATTATCAGTGGCTCAGCGGTCACTGTTCTAGGGCTGTACCCGACTCAGAATTTTGTCAGTCGAATCGGATTCGCCCGCCTTGGTCGACGATTCGACTATTCGTTCACGTTTTTTTCTCCATGTACATTATCTAGTAATCAGTAAATCAATCTGCATACGTCCTCCTCATTTAGAGAGTCAGCAGAGTCACAGGAACATATTTCTGAACTAAAAGAGGCGGGGCTTATGATGATCGAGCTGAACTGGAGCCTGATTTAATTACAGGATACAGCACCGGGCAGCAGCGGGTATATATGCTAAACATTAGCGCTTATAGTTTATAGTCTTTTTAATTTCACTTCTTTTCATCTCATTCAAATAATGAGCTGCTAAATAAAACCAAATTAGTCCATATTTAAATTATTTTAGATGATAAGAAGAATGGTAAACCTGAAACGGTTTCTTATATTACCCACACTGAAATAATTATGTCTTGTTTATCGGCAGGCGTGACTGTACTTATCCTTAAATAAAGATAATCTTAGCTGTAGACGAATAAATAAATATACCTGTAATTTAGGATCTAAAATAATGGGATTATAATAAAACAAACGTCTCCAGTCCATTTCCCCTACAACGCAAACAGTCGTTATGTCTAAACCAAAAGTCAGCTCCCTCGTCTGAAGCAGTGTTGGATGTCTGACTAAATGACGAGCAGAATTAGGTTTCATTTGTTCAGATTCTCTTCTTCGAAAGGTCCTCCAGACTTTCTCGGAGACTTCGCTCGCCCCATGTTTCTCAGCTTCGCGGCTTCCTAAGCGGTGAACCGCCAGCGCACGTCGTCACGTGGATTTAATTTTTTAGCAAGCATGCGTGACAGCCCAGCTAGACCTTAAATATATATTTATTATTCCCCCTTTATAATGATTAAAATGTCTTTTTACATTCTTAAAGTTCTTGTGCATTTCTGTAAGCTTTAGTCTGTTTTACAGGGAAAAAAGGTAACTGTTGTCAGTCGACCTGAAGGGTCTCAGTCGACTTAAAGGGTCGCCGACTGATGATTCGAATCGTCGACTTCTAAAGGGCAGCCCTAGTTCTAACAGGGATTGCTACTTTGATTTCAACAAATAAATAAATAAATAAATAAATTTTAGGCTTGCAGACATCAGGCAGTGAATTTTTTACCAATCACTTGCAGCCATGTAGCTTTTAGAGAAGTTACTCTCTACTGGATGCTTGGTTCCCATCATTAACACAAACACAGTAATAGTTCTGACTCTGGGTTTCTTCAAACCAGTTCATTTCACAGTCATGCAGTGATACCAAAAGAAATGTATACAGTGGATATGGACTACACGGTCCTCTACTACACTCCAATCATTTAAGCAAAATATTCCCCTTGCCATTACTGGGATCCCCTAATTGACCATATTATACTACTCTTATTGCATGTTTACTATCTCTGTGGTCTTAATCTATACCAGTGGATCAGCGGTCACAGTTCTAACATTAAGTAATCAAAGATGGCCGCTGCTCTGATTTAAACAAATGAATAAATAAATACATTTATTTCAGACTTGCAGACAGCACTTGCAGTCATGTTGCTTTTAGAGGCATTACACTGTACTGGACGTCTGGTTCCAGTCACTAACCCTAACACAGCAACAGTTCTGACTGGGTTTCTTCAAACTGGTTCATTTCACATCAAACCACTCTAAATGACTTTACTAACATCTTAATCATGTAATTATCCAGGCAATTTTAGAAAGACTGCTGGAGTTCCTCTTTAAAAGGTGCCATTGCAGCATCATATAGGCCAACGTTTAGATCTTATTACTACCTTGACTGCAAAACGATTACGGTCGATAATGGAATAGACACACGAGCGCCTCTTAAACACAGACACTCACGCACGCATGCACACGCACTCCCAGTCTGGTGGGGGTCTCAGTAATGGAGTCATTACAGGCTTCAGTGGGTTGAGGACTTATCACAGGATACAGGAGGCCTATGGGGAGAAAAAGAAATCAAATGAGTTTGCCCAAGCGCACAAAAGAGCGTTTCATTAAGCCGAGCCCATATCAGCAGAGGACGAGCAGACAGCAGCCTGCGCTGTTCAGCCAGGATCCGCTCATTTATTAAAGAGGAACTAACGGGATTGAGCGCAATGTAAACTGCACTCATCTGGTTGAGTATGCTGTTTAAACCAGCCATTATCCTGCTCTTTACAAAGAGACCGCAGGGACCATCCAAGAGCTGTCAGTGTCCGTTTTCTGCCCTGGGGACGCCTTCTGACCACACAAGCCACCGCTTATCACATGTCTGTCAGCATATGTGTCTGTGTCTTCATCAGTTTAACATCTCCCCTTCACTCAATTCAGCTTATCTGCTTTATGATAGCTAGGGTCATTGACAATCTGACAACTGGTCATCTCCTCTTTATCCTGCTGTCCTGGATGAGGTACCCTTTTATACTGTGTATTTACCATGACATGAGAATGTCTCAGTGTATGGAATCACACAGAGAGGATACAGCTGGGATTTAAATTGGGATTTGGTATTATTTCTTTCATGGGTGTCGATAATGTAGAGATAATATCAGTAATATCATCTTTTTTCTAATATGTTGTTTGTTATATATATTTTTATTACTATTATTATCAATGAATAGTTGTCCTAAAAGAATGATTTGGCATGTACCGAATGATTTGGGAAGTACCAGTCATCCAAGCAATGCTTGGCATCCAAAGTGTCTTTGTTTACTTTGCTGAAAATACTAGGCTTATGTAGACACTACAAGTCAATAGTCCCCAAAATCATTTCCATAAATATATTCCCCAAAACGTTTCTGAATCTGCTCAAACCACATTTAGCTTTTCGCTAATGTCATATTGACTTGTCAATATGCTTAGCACACAGTATGGCTTTCTGTGAGTTTTGAAAATTGACAAAAAATTATTACATAGCAAAATAGTGCTGACAATAAGAGGCTTATGTAGCTAGAAGTCAATATTCACCCACATCTTTTCCACAAACATCTCCTCTAAAACTTCATTAGCTCTTCATTAAGGTCACACAGACGAGTCGATGTGGTTTGCACACAGTATGATTTTCTGTGAAAAATGAACAAAGATTTTTATTACGTAGCTGACCCAGTCATGTTAGACTCTGACATTTTTCCTGGTCATGTTGCATTGTTGCTAGATTACATTCGCAATTTCTGTTGCTTCTACTCGATACAAGGGTTGCTTCTAAATATTCGCCACAACAGCAGAAATATTTGGGTGACTATTGACTTCTAGTGTTTATTAGAAAGACTAGCCTTGTAGGAGCTCTAAGGCTAAACCAACACAGATAAACTGGGACTTTAAACATGTCTTGGCTGATTGACTACATCTGATCTTCTGATTTGGAGTTGATCTACCCACACCAGCACAGCACACCCTAACATATCACGTCACGTTAGTATCACTGCAGTTCTGAGAATGATCCACCACCCATATATTACATGCTCTGTGGTGGTCCTGTGGGGGTCCTGACTATTAAAGAACAGGGTATAGAGAGTAAATAAAGTATAGAGAGAATAAAGTATAGAGAGAAACAGATGGACTACAGTCTGTAACTGTAAAACTACAGAGTGTCCTATATGGTCAGTGGGGTTGATGATAGTGTAGGAGAGTGTAGATAGGTAGATGTAGCTGATAAAGTGCTGAGTAAATGCAGTGTTCCTAACTTTCATTAGAACTAACTAAACACACAGAATTACATAAAGTCTTATTAGATCAATATACATTCCATGAAGTTATTACCATTTTCACCATGTCAGAGATGAAGATTTTATTACTGATGGCAACAATACACCCTCCAGTGATTTTGCTACTGTTGCACCCAGATTTCCCCTCGGGAATCAATAAAGCACATAAATCACCTTCTATATCTATCTGGACAGCCAGAATGCAGGGGAAGCCTGCCAGGGGAAGAAGAGAAGGGGCGGAAAGAGGGTGTCACTTGATCCCCTCTTCTTCTCCCTCTTCCCCAGTCAGTGCTTTATGTAATTGAGTCAAATGGGCCATATTAACCCCAGCCAGCTTGTGACGGGCCATGCCATTGATCACATAAACAGTTGGCAGGTATCCTGTTTCTCCATCGCGTCCTTCCCTCCCCTCCTGCCACTGAAGTGGACACAGAAACCGAAGGAAGAGCGATCCCCAGGAATTATGGAGTGGTGGCCCCCGTGGGACTGCAGGAAGTGGAGCTTTATTGACTGCTGTCAGTCTCTCAGAGGGAGGTCAATGGCCAAGCACCAGGCAATTTACTGCACTAGACCAAACGTCAATGGCTCAATATCGCCCAGATTCAGCTCGGACAATGAAGCTTTGAAAAGTGCTCCATTCATCAGCGGTGAGGTATACTGTGCTGTACAGCGTCGCTGGAGCTTATCTTTAAATAACAGCTGTAGAACCGGGTGGGCTAAAAGCTGCACTCGGCTCAAATGGTGTGGTGACAAGCTGTCCACCGGTTGTCTAAATCATTTGAGAGTCATCAGTGTCATGATGTATCCTGTGGTGTATCCCCTTACTAAAGAGGGGGATGTCTAAATGGGGTTTGAAATATAAAGAGGGGGTAAGTCATGGACCGATGTGGGTTGTTCAGCCTTGGTGGTCAGTGTCTTGGGGGGTCCTGACCATGATGTCTATGTGTGTATGTATCTACACATGGTTGAACAGTAGAATGAAAAAAATGAATGGTTTTCAGGTGATATATTACAAATGTAAGATACAATGACTAAGCTCAGTAAAGCTGGATAGTAGAGTTTGTTGTAAAGAAGCTTGGTTCTAGACATTTGCTGACATTTAAAACCTGTATGTTAGTCTAGAACGCTGTTGTACCTAAAATCCTGTATGTATTTAATCCAGTTACAAACCTGCCAGACCTGTTTCTGAGAGGTTTCTGAAACTTCTATTATTGGCCTGAGCTTTATCTGACAGTTCCCTTTCTTGTATGACTCATTTGTTTAATAATGTTGTTTAAAATAGACTTTGAGTCTTGGTTCCTCTCTGTGTTCTTCATCATGCTGTTATAGATTTTCTCCCTTTGAGTCTTGGTTCTTCTCCCTGATCTTAGAGAGTTCTTTCATTTTACGTCTCCACTTACACTCAGTAATCAATCATCATACTTTTAGAGTTGTTCTCTGTTTGAGTCTTGGTTCCTCTTTACATTCCTTTTGAGTCTTGGGTCTTCTCAGCATTCCATCTTCTAAAGCTCTTACTTTTATGTGTCCAATTAAGCTTAATGATTCGTCCTCATGCTTTTAGAGACGTTCCCTTTTTTTAGCCTTGGTTGCTCTTCATGGTTTTAGGGAGTCTTGGTTCCTCTCAGTACCTCATCCTTGTGTTTTAAAAGAGTTCTCCTTTCAGTGTTTTTCCTTATCCTGATAGGGAGTTTTTCCTTTAGAGTCTCAGGTCCTCTCAGTGGTTTAGTTTCATCTTTGTAGAGACTTTTTTCCTTTTGAGTATTGATGCTCCTCTGTGTTTCCCCCTTTTGTGTCTTGGTGCTTCTCAGGATGGCTTCATCATGCTCTTAGAAATGTTCTCCATTTGACTTCGATAACCTTGGAGAGTTTTTCCTTTTATGTCTCCATGTCTCAGTAAGTCTTCCTCATGCTTTTAGAAACGTTCTCATTTTGAGTCTTGGTTCCACCCAGGATTTCTTAGTAATGCTCTCACAGAGTTTCTCCTTTTGAGTCCTGTTTCTTCTCAGTGTTTCTTCCTCATGTTCATAGGGAGTTTTGGCCTTGGTCCCTTCTCATGCATTAAGGGAGTTCTTCCATTTGAGTCTCAGGCTGTCTCAGTTTTCTTCCTCTTAAGCTCCCCTCAGTGTTTCTCCTTCATACTTTCATATCCCTTTGAGTCTCTGTGAGTTCTAGATGTTTTGCCTTTATGCTTTTTGCAAGTCTTTCCTTTTGTGTTGGTTCCTCTCAGTGTTATTTTATGATGCGCCTAGAGAGGTTCTCATATGAGTCTTGGTTCCTCTCCCTGATCTTAGAGGTTTTTTCCTTACATCTCCAGTTACTCTCATTGATTAGCCCTCATGCTTTTAGAGGTTTTCCTTTCGGGATTTTTTCCTCATGCTCATACAGAGTTCTCCTTTTAATTCCTGGTTCTTTTTAGTGTTTCTTCTTCAACCTCATAGGGAGCTTCTCCTTTACGCTTTTAGGGAATTCCTCATTTTGAGTTATAGTTCCTCTCAGGGATTCTTCTTCATGCTTTTAAAGAGATTCTACTTTTGAGTCTTGTTTTTTTCAATATTCCTTTATCGAGTGTTTCTCTCTGTGTTTTTCTTTTAGTGCATTGATTCTTCTCTGTGTTGCTCCCTTATATTGTTTAGAAGTTTTCTCTTTCATTACTGTCTTCTACTCAGTAATTCCTTCTTATGCTTCCAGAGACTTTCCTATTTTGTGTGTTTGTTCCTCTCAGTAGTTTTTTTTCCTTATGCTCTTAGAGAGGTTTTCCTTCTGAGGCCTGCTGGCCATTACACCAGCTAAGCATAAAGATTTGGTGGCACAGCTGTGTGCCGCTTTTTTTAGTTTATTCCATATTGCTTATTTAGAAAGTACAATAACTTATTTCTGATTGAAGTTAAATAAGTGATCCTTCTTCTATTCTTCAATATCACAGAGCATGATGGTGGTGGTTTGGGGGCCCTTCTAAGTAGTACATTACAGTGCTTTGGTATAAGTTTTTATTTATATCTGAAAAGTGCAATATCAATAAAACTGATACAAATAATTAAATCATTGTCAACATTCATTGAATGTTTCTTTATAAATGCAATGAAAGTGTATAGCGTTAAATTAAATACCTAGAGCAGGCTGATCTGTAAAGATGGCTTGTGAGGATATTTGAATTGGTCCACTAGAAAATGATCCTCGCCCCTAATCAAACCTAATGGGAAAACAAACACATTTTGACCACATATATAATATATTTAATTATTTATTTAAATTTGTATTGCATTTGAATTATTTATATACTTTATATACTGTCTAATTGGCCCAGACATTGTACAATTTGTACAATTACATTTGTACAATTAATAGTAAAATTAAAATTAAGTGTCAGAAATAGAGAGAGATGAAGAGAGAAAGTTTAATTGGTGATGAAGTAGAAAACAACAGTAGTCCTCCATAAATCTTGTTCCCTAAAAGCCTATTGATTGTACTTTGACCCATGGTTCTGGTTGGGCTCTTCTAGAAGCTGGCTGTGTTCTCCTCTGCTTGACTGGAGCTGTCATTGCACATATCCTTTAGAACAGGCCTTTCACAGTAGCCTTAGCTTTCCACCAGACCTTGTTCACTCCCTCACAGACCCAAATACACCAGCAGGTGTTTATTATGTAGGGCTCATTGTTTGCCACATTTTGTGAAATTATTATTGCTTTTCAGCAGCACTTTAGTTTATAGATTGGTAATAAATGGGTATTAATATTGTAATATTAGGGTTAAGTTGTACTAACCTGATAAATATATGTTGTAGGTTGTAAAGGATGTCAGTATAGCTAGGATGAAAGTGGTTAAGAAACTGGGCCTTTATGTGAAGGATAATCGGCCATGGGCTCCTCTGCTCCATTGGCCCAGTGCGATTGCTATATATATATATATATATACATATATATATATATATATATTCATTAAGAACTACAACATCAGCATTTTATTTTCAGGTACTCAAAAAATGACCATTATTACTGTATTACCTGATTACACCCCTCTGGGTCTCAGCACTGCAATTTGTTTCTGGAACAGTCTTGTCTCAAAAGTTGTTGGACTCTAACCTCTGCTTTACGGGTCCAATGTGATTGCCTCACCCGCTCCAGTAGTTGATAAATACTTATGAATCCAGCCACAGGCCAGAAATTAATTTTCCCCAAACATCCATATGATATTTGCATGAAGTTACATAAACTGACCAGATGGTGGCGCCTGGATTCAGGAAGTGCTTTTGGAGGAAAACAAACAGCAGGCTTTTTCCTATTCAAACCATTAGTAAAGTGTTTCATGGTAATGTGTGAATAGGCCATTTATGAGACTCTTTACTGTAATAAACAAGCATTTTTTTGCTGTCTCTGAGTTGAAATATCATTTACAGTACCCTATTACTGCTGGAATCTGAAAACCATTATCTTGGGGCATTTATCTAGATTCAATATTGAAATGATGTTTTTATTTATTTTGTTGATGATTATACAGACACAGAGAAGGAGAGAGAGAGAGAGAAAGAGGGGGGGAGGAGAGATAGACACAGACTTTATATAGTAAAAAAAGCTAAAACGTTTTTCCAGCAGCAGTGGTCCCAGTGGAGGCAGGATTGAATGTGGGTGAATAATACATGGCTGGTGAGGGA
The DNA here is from genome assembly GCA_024036415.1 of Prochilodus magdalenae. Lineage (NCBI taxonomy): Eukaryota > Metazoa > Chordata > Actinopteri > Characiformes > Prochilodontidae > Prochilodus > Prochilodus magdalenae. The sequence continues at coordinate 230,140 of JAMWET010003602.1, read as the reverse complement.
GTAATGAAGCGGCAGTGATGGGGAGGAATACTCCAGCTCTCAGTGGGACGGGGAAATGCATACTTTAAAGAGCGGCTGCTCTCTCTCTCTCTCTCTGTGGCACTGGCCTGGAAAACAAGCCAAGCAGATGCACAAACCCACCACCAGGCCCGTACAGCTTCACACAGCTGTCTGGAGTGGATATTCCACTAAGCTTAAGCTATGTCTCTACCTTTATCTCACCATGATAGCTAATCTGATGCAGTATTTAAACCCAAGTCTGATATGATAATATGCATACTTACACATAGTTAGAATTGCCAAGACAGACTTCATAGAGGCTTAATTAAGTTCTTAAACAGTCACACAGGGGGTCTATATGGTTGCATAATTCATTCATGCCTGCTCGATAATGCGTAATATAGTGTATATACAAACTGCTGGGTGAGATTAGGGTGGCAGCCTGATAGACATGCATGTGCTGATTGCATCCCACCATGCAGCTCTGCCACAGGCTTGAAGTGTCGCTAGAGAGCCATGTCCAACATTCCCTGGCCACTATGTTGGTTTGCCCGCAGATTCTCGTTCAAGCATCTTTGCTGCTGCTTCTATTGCCATCCTCTATCAGGTCCATGAGGCTTATCCCACTTCTGACACCAGTGTGATATCCATTCTCCACGGGGCAGTTCTGACACCAGTGTGATATATACGGGCAGTTGTGGGCTGGAGGGTTGCTGGTTCGATTCCCTGAACTGACAGTAACGATTGAGGTGCCCTTGAGCAAGGCACCTAACCCCTAACTGCTCCCTGGGCAACGTGGATAGGGCTGCCCACCGCTCCGGGTAAGTGTGCTCACTGCCCCCTAGTGTGTGTGTTCACTAGTGAGTGTGTTTGTGGGTGTTTCACTTCACGGATGGATTAAATGCAGAAGATAAAATTTCCCTACTGTGGGATCAATAAGGGATTAAAATCCTAATCTTAAATCTACAGGCAATGAAAGAAATCCATTTTACTGAACATTCCAGCAGTGGGGAAGACATCGCCCAGTACAGCTAAAATGGCCATGGTGTTCTATAAAGCCATGTCTTCCGTACATCCATGGCTGAACAAGCCAGTAGTGGGAAACATATACCGTACATATACTGTATGTGACGGATGGAAACTGACTGACTTCACGGCTGTACCAGTAAGCAAACAAGTCAGCATTTTAAACAATTTTGTCTACAAGATATCTACTAAATCTACAAGAAAGAATGCTTTAAGAACTCAAAATAGATTATGAGTCTTATGTCATCATTGTAGACATTCTAATAATATTCCAACTGCTATAACTGAGTTCACCTTCACTTCTAGTTCCTCCGGCTTTATTTTATAATTAAATCCCTAAAGCAGGGAGTCCACTAACATGTGCAGGGTGCCTCTAGGATCAGGGTTGAGAAATAGTGTTATAATGTAATGTAAAATAGCATAATGTAATATATTGTGGAATGGAGGCCTGCTTTATGCAGCACCACGTAATAGTACATTTCAGTGCACAGTTACAATGTATTTGCTGAATGAAGCATATTTTAAATATGAATAAATAAATAAATAAATAAATAAATAAAATGTAGCAGGAGCAATAGTGGTCAAATTGTGTGAAAGTCAAAACCCTCTACAGCAGTGGTGAACAGCCCTCCTGGAGATCTACTTCCATGCAGGGTTTACTGCCAACCCAAATCTAACTGACTAAACAAGGACTTCTGATTACAGTAATTGTGTATGTGCTGAATTTGATAAAGGAACATGACATGCATTATGTGACATATGTTTGGCCATGTGCCACTTTTTAAGGTTATACTTTTCCAATATGTTGAATCCAGCAAATACATTAACATCATGTAATACTATTTGCCATGAATTGTCTTATGGAGCAAACCACACAATTTGAGTTGAACTTGAGGATTGAGAGCATGAAGTTTCAAGAAGCCCTTAACAATTTAATAAACAAACAAAAGGTAACACAATAGTAAGTGTTAAAACATATAACTTCAGGTAGGAAAGCTCCTGGCAGGTAAAGATGCCTCCAGGTTGCCTCGATGTTTACATTTTTAATCAGCTAATGAGGCATTTGTAGTGGAATGCAGTTTGACATTTTGAAAGTAACCTCTCTTGTTCTCCAGACCTCTCCAGCCGAAGCTCAGGGCTTTTTTCCTGCCTGTGTCTGTCAGAGAGGGTTCCTGTGTAAAAGGGGAATGAAGTGTCAGAGATCACTTGACACAGGGTCCCCTGGTGCACCTCTTCGGGGCCAGAGTGTGTGAGAAAAGAGCCAACTCCCTCCCCGGCTCCTGTCCTTCCTCTTTTTCCTTCCATTTTCTGCCTGGATGAACGAAGCGTCTGCCTGAGAGCATCCTCTTCATCCCCCTCCGGACTCTATCCACTCCAGGCCGCGAGAGCGGGACGGCCAGACATGGAGGGGTTTGGAGGGAAGAAAAAGGAAAACGGGAAACAGCAAAGACTCCAGATGACAGAAGAATGGGGGTAAACAGCAGGCAAAGACCAGAGACTGAGGGACAGATTTAGGAGATTTAGTCCTTCACTGTGTTACTGCAGGACATTTGGGTTTAATTGTATTTGTGATGTCAGAATGTAAAGCTTATATCTCTATACATCTCCATCACGTCAAATCACATACATAGTCATACATGGCACAACTAACAGTGAAATGGTTTGATGACAGCCTGCTCAAATGAGAAATATGATAATACAAAGGATGACTGTCTGAAATATAAACAATGTTAGAAAAGTTAATAAGTTGTTTAAATAAAATATGAGTACATATATTTGTCACAAGATAACAATATTAAGTAAAAATGTAAATAAATGTAAAAAAAAAGAAAAATGAAAAAAGGAATGCAATTATATAAACACTAAATATACAAAAAACTGTGTGCAAAATGTGCAAAGTGAAATGTGCAACAGAATGCTGTGTTCATAAATAAATGCGCTCACTAAAAAACACCCCTGGGGTGTTTAAGGTGGTAGTAACTTCAGGCTTCTGCAGATGGTGCTGCATGAGGATGATGGCGCTATAAATACATGTGGGGTGTGAGTGATAGGATCCATAGATTGAGAAGAAGTGGTGCAGTAAATGTCTCCTCCCATGTCTGGAAAATGGCTCCAAAGCAGATGTTAATGATTGGCTAAAAGGAGTGACTGCCTTTGGGTGTGCCAAAGACCATAGTGTGAAGGAAGTAGCTGAATCTGCAGGTGTATAAAAAAAGCGTACGGTCATACAGGTTTATCAGCAGTGATTAAATCACTGTCTACAGGGAATTGAGAATTGTGCCAGGGAATCTGGCACAACTGCACAATTTTCTGATGCAAGATGTATAGATATATATCATCAATTATTAAATATATATTAAAATGAAAGGAATGAGGAGAGGTGGGTGTTTGACTAAATAATGACAATACACAAAGATCAACATGTAAATGAAACAAAGAAAAAACAACAGTAAGAGGGCAAGAAAAATGTAGAATATGGTCTCTTAAATTAGACTGCAACATTTACATTCTCATGTACTAAAATAGGGGTTCCATGACTAAAGGTTCCATAGAGGACTCTAGGTGTGTCTCCTCTGACCTCGCAAGAGCCCATTATGGTTAATAGTGTCTGGTCGCATTCCACTAAGTGAAATTAAGCCCAGACAGTAAAGCCTCCCCAGGGGAAACGTGAGAGGAGGTCCTCCCCTCAAACCAATGACATTTAATTTGTCTGGTGATGAGAGGGCTCATATATTGAACAAGCGCTGTTGTCTGTGTTTTGAGCAGGAGTGGAAATAAATCTTTCACTCAGACGGGCCGCTTCGCTCACGTCCAACAAAAAAAGCTGTCACTCAAAGTTGCTGGCAATTTGTATTTGCCTGTAACAATGAAGGATGGTATTCTCATCTGAGCACGGAGCGCCGGCTCCAGAACATTCACCTCCGAGCATCTCAATCAGCCCAGAGGAAAACACTTTAGTAGGTTATGATGTGTGGCTGCCACGCGCACCAGTGCGACCGAAGAAGACTCAATCGAGGAGCTGCCACGCTGAGCGGGAGGGATGCAGGTCTCACAACAATGTCTTTTCTCCTCTGAAACACCTCAGAGGAACCATCAGCTTCATCACAGCTGCCCAAGAAATCACAGCTGAACTATACTTAGTATTTTACATTCACCATTATGGCTTCTAATGATGGATTCACATGAACAGGATTACTCCAGCTTTTTTAAAAGCATCAGATCTATCTGCTGCATATGGTTTGTTACCACAGACAACAGCTTAGCTCTCTACATAGAAGGTATGTGACTTTGTTCTGGGTAAAAAACAACCAGATGCAGTTTACATGCCCATTTACTTCCTATGATTTGGTCCTAGAATTAAACAAGCTGTTTTCCTTTTTTTGCTGAGCTCATAAATGATTTAACGGGCTGTACTCTGATTGGCTGGTTTACAGCGGCACACTGTGATGACCACAAAGACCCAATATGCCTAAATAAGCACACAGGAATATAAATGTAATTATGCGATAAGTTCACTCCTCATTTAGCCAGCTATGCTAGTTACATGGGACTTGCTAACAGCCAATGTTACCTATACTAGCTATTCGCTTTCCATCTGCACATCAACACACAGTAGATTAAAGTTGTTCCTCACTTTGAAACTCTCAGTTGAAGATGATCTGCTTCAGCCAGCAAACGCTGATGCAATCGCACAGCATGGCTGCTACTTACAGGCTGCTGTTGGGGTTGTAATACTAATAAAGGTGCAGCTGCGCCTTCAGTCTCTTCAGTGTTAAACTTTAAACATATGTTGTCCAAGAGTTTGAACCTGGATTAAAGTTGTCAAGGATCTTCTTAAAGATGTGGGAGTTGTGGGTGCTTTCAATTTGCCAGCTTGTTTTGGGAATTTTCTGTTCCTTAAGTGGTACTGCAGTTACATTCTGGTTCCTTTAAAAGCTGTAGCATTTCTCACAACGATGTTGGAACGTTGGATTATCCAGGTGGGAAATTGTAATCCAGCTTCATCTGCGTTAAAAATGATGTATCAACCATCCCTATGGACTGTTTAATTTCTTGTAAATGTCATGATGCTAACACTGTTGCTCTGTTGTCATCATTTCGCTGGGTTGGATGGTGAGTTGGTACATTTAAGGCATCACTGTGGGTGGAATTGAAACTGCTATGAGACAGTTTAGTATTTTGGAATCAGCTCATTTTGTATTAGAGGGAGGAACAACAACAAGGTTTACAGTATCTTCACAGTTCTATGTACTGAATGCTCCTTTTTCAACTGTGACAATGTAAGTTTCCAATTTATGGAGCACATATTATGAATTAGGGTCATATTTCAAAACCAAAATTAGACACCTGAATAAACTATATTTATAATGATTATGGTTATTGATTATAAACTGTTTTATTACATAATTAGTGGAAATCACAATCAAACACATCAACTACTGCCCATCCTGTGCAGTCTGACACTACTTTTTTATGCGTGTTACAAGAAACAGTTAACAGTGACTAACTGATTTCAATTCAGACTTTCAGGTCTATTTCTTACTTCAGGTCTGTCAATCTCACCCTAACAGTTGTTGGTTATTCTATTCTATACTTCATGTAATTGTAAGTTCCTTTTTTGGGGGGTTGTGTTGCTATCTGGTGTGCACTAGAGGACGATGGGTTCCCTGTTTGAGTCTTTATACCTCTCAAGGTTTCTTTTTCTTGCTCTTAGGGAGTTTTACCTTGCCACTGTCAGCCTTGGCTTGTTTACTGGGGTCTTGGACCTGAATTCTCTGTAAAGCTGCTTTGTGACATCTTTTGTAAAAGGCCCTATATAAATAAACCTTGTTTTGACTTCACATAAAGACATTAAGACTTGACTTTATAATAGACTGCAACATTTAACATTTGACATTTGAAGTCTTTGTTATGGGAATTACACACAAATTATAAATGTAATATGGGCATCAGTTGGTAAGTTCCTGTAAGTTTTCAGTATGTTTTAGTGAGTCAGTCTTTACAAGCTGAATAATTCTTTTATATTTTATAATTATTAGTGCAGTTGCCAAAAAAGAACACTTCACTAATATGTAAGTATGTGTCCCATATAACGCAGTGTCTAGATCTGCACTTTAAAGTATGGAACACATCTTAGTATTAGTGGCTATTAAACTCTTATGAGGTCTTATTGACTTTCATTTTGCTCATGCCGTAGAAAACTAATGTTGATGTCTTCCCAACCACTGATCCACTCTACAGTAAGACTTTAATATAAGAGCACATTATAATGCCACCATAATGCACTTAGTTAGTCTTATCAGGCTAGGAGTTGGTAATTGACTTGGCTGTTCAGTGTTACTTTATTAAGCATTAACTTGGCTGAATGTACCATTTGTTCCAACGGTCAATTATATAATGTATAATGTATAATCATTTGCACAGCATTTTAATTGTTCATTGTTAAACTAATAGTAACTAATATATCAACCTAATAACTTCTTACCCCACTGCAATTGTACTAAACAAAGTTTCAGACATCAGTCTGTGAATTCACAACCATTTCATGGAGTAATTTTCTGGGAGGTAACTTTTAAAGGTGGATATCTGGCTACATTCACCACCACTGCAAACAATTCCACAATAAAGTGAGTTTCTCTAGAAGAGTGCACTTCACACCAAACCACTCTGAGTGATATTGTTAATGCTAGCCATCATATTTCTACAGAAATGTTGAGAAATCGGTGGGAATCCCCCTTTAAAAGCTAATGAATGCATTACCAGGACATCACATTAATTACCTACTTACCTAATACAGAGAGCAAGCACTTACAGAGTCTGATATCTGTGTACAAATGATAACTGCTTTATCAACTACACAGTAGAATCACCAGCTAATATCCAGAGGAACTGCAGTGCGCAGCACGGACAGCGGCTAGATAGGGTGAAAGTGACTCACTAAGGTCCTGATTGGTTGTCACAGATATCTGGAGTCATGCTGACTACAATGCATCCTATAGCTGCTGGGAGGTGCGTGGGGGAAGAATCCATACAGCGAACATAACAACCAAGGTTTGGTTCAGATACTCAATTTGGTTCAAGTCTGGGGAATTAGGGGGCCATGGAAGTATTTGGAAGCCATGGTCATGATCTTCCAACCAATGTCAGGCCATTCTAGCCTTGTGGCATGTCCCATTGTCTCACTGGAAGAACCCAACTTGCCCCAGGAAAGACAATCAGTATGTATGCGTGATCTGCAGGGATGGATTCAGTACCATGTTCACAGGGCTGTTCATGTGACTGACTGGCATGAACATTGGTGAGCATTAACACATCTTGACTGGCCCTCAAAATCCCCACATTTGAAGTTTCTTAAAGATTTGTGGGACCACCTGGAACAACCAGTAAAACACCAGGTGAGGCATACACAAAATCTGGCCCAACTCACCAATTCTTGTTCAAAACTTGACTAGTCCATGCCATATCCAGTCACAGCTGTGATTGGTGCTTGTGGAGGTATTATTGTGCTATTAGTTACGTTTCACTCACAGCTGATCACATTTTGGTCCAGTGAGCTCATGTTGTTATATATTTGACAGGCTGGATATAACAGATATAAACGATGAAAAACATTTACCTCAAGAAGAATGAGTAGTGTGCATGTTGGAAGCTGGAAAAGTGGCTTATTTCAGAAGCTCAGAGCTGTCTTAGTCTTACAATCTGGAACGCACAGAAAGCACAGCGAGTGGAAAAAAGACCCAGTGGGGAAAACACTCGGATATGAAACATGGCCACTGTATCTAGCCCTGATATGAATGTTCCTCACCTTAGAATCTGAACAAACAAGAGTGAAAACACAAGGTTAGAGGTTGGAGCTTGCACCGAGGGGCACGTTTATCTGTGTTTCCATCTCTAATGAAGAGTATGGAGGAGCTCCCGGACCTCGGGAACGAAGTGTTGAGTAAATGCACCGAAACCTGTTCATCAATTATGGATATTAAGTGAACTGTAACATGCCAAACCTCTTAGCCGCAACGGTGAGAAAGCGCATCCGAGCTGCTAAGATGTCAGCCGGCATCTCAGGTACGTCTTCATCCTGAGAGATGAACTTAGGATAGTCTGAGCGTGAGCGATGAAGGATTCATTTGGTGTACAATAGGCCTTAAATGCACTTTAGCGGATGTGACTGATTAAAAATGAATATTTATAAATTGATTTCATTATACATGTGCATCCTCGGTATTGCTTAAGGCTGTGTCTCTACATTCATTATGATTAATAACTTTGGAAATAGTGGCTTTATCTAATATCATACACTTACATGGACATCTGCATGAGATTTAATATTAAAAGGCCCATGAGATGTAACAATAAAGAGCCCATAATAGTAGAAATGCAAGATTTCCTTTTTGTCCTTCATTTAAAAGAGTCAGATGTAATACATAAATACTATGTTTTAAAATGCACAGTTCATACATGGCAGCTACAGACTCTGAAAACACCTTGCTGTAAGTTCAGTTTCTGTGATGTCACAAAAACCCACACATATATAGTTGCATATATAAATCTGCCTATTTGGTCTGCATCAGTTTAGCCCTGTCTGGTTTCGTGTTTTAACTTGGGTTACTTTTTTCAGTGAAGCACTATGCAGGAGTGGCCAATCAGAACAGAGCTCTTTTGCATATATCTGTCTTAAAGACACAGTAACGAAAATAGCCTGTCTAATTTTAAGAGGGCTGGAAAATTAATGTATTGTTATTTTAGGTACATTAAACCTCACAAATGTGGACCTTAGGTGGCCATCCATCATATCATGGTTTCCTGTTTTCCTGTAATCCTTGATAGAACGGAATGAGCTTTGCTATGCCTTTTGAGTTTTGATGATATCTCTGTGCACCACCAGGTGCAGATAAGTATAATTACCTAATAGTAACTTGTTTTACTTCTTACCCCACACAATCCCTATCCTGTGTGATATATGACCCACAGAGACCCTTGTAGATATTATGTTCGAAACACAGCACAGCACGAAAAGAAAATGCATTATAAATTTATCTTCAATAGAAAATGACAATAATGCTTATCCAAATAATATTAGTAATGCTAAAAGTGTCATTAAGTGTTCGTGTAAGTGCTTCATGAAGAGATGAGTCTTTAGTCAGTGACTGAAAGCATCCCAGTGCGTTTGCTAGTCTTGGTGACAGTCATAATGGCAGCTTATTGATTACACTCAGTCCTAACCTCAGTTCCAGTCCAGATCATTCATCAGTACTTACCTGCATTTATCTCTGAGGTGTTTGTTTAAGAACAGTTCATCCAAGTAAATGCGTAATGAAGCTGTTTCCTGTGTCCCCAAGCCCACCCTCACCACACTGTTTAATTGTAGTCAAGTGTCTGAAAGTACAGAGCAAAGCAATTATGCTAATCGTCTCTCAGTGGTCATCAATCATGTGCAGGCGAGCTGTGTGTGAAGTGTGTGCTAGCAGGCAGGTGTTGAAGTGAACACGTCCTCATTAATGAGAGGGAGCCCGAGGCTTTGCTACAGGACTCTCTAAAGCGAAAGAGCATTTGAGGAAAGACGGCGCTCATTTAAGCAAACTTTAAATATGTATTTGTATAAACAGAAGTATATAAGATAATTTGTTTTGGAAATTGTACATTATATATTGTCGCTGTCCAAAGAGAAACATGTCATGGTTTTTGCCAACAGAAATGGTCCAAAACTGCTTGGCAAAAACTCTGGTTCCAAATGTTTATAAATGTATAAAAAAATGTAGAAAATTTAAAAATACAAGTTATTTATATACTCACAGCTTGGAAAAAAGTCAGGTTCCATAGATTTCAATTAAACTTATGGTTATTATTATTATTATACTCTCCTGTAAAGTAGGCATTTTGGAGATAATAGTTTATCCTTTAGACAGATCATACATATATATATATATGTATAAATTAAATTAAAAAAAATATATATATATAAATGTATATATATATATATATATATATATATATATATATATATATATATATATATGATGTATTTATAATATATATTATACAAACAGTCAAAACTATTTGAAAGCCATACATACTTAAGTTTACATAATATAATATAATATAATATAATATAATATAATATAATATAATATAATATAATATAATATAATACTAATTTATTTATTCATTTATTTATTTAGTATAAATGTATATGTATATATATGTATATATATATGTATATACATATCTTTTTTTATATTTATTCATTTATGTGTTTTCCCTTTTCAGTGTTAGCAGCTTTATAGGAAATTGTGAGTGACAGTTCTTTTTGTATGGTTATTATGTTAGAGAGAGGGCAGGAACAGGACTGAACTGAATGGAGTGCGCTGCTTATTTCTTTCCCCACCTGTATTCAGGCACGCCCACTTTCGTGAGAATCCGCTAGCAGTTCACCCTCAATGAACTCCTGGGAGTGTAAACTACTAGCCAATCCGAGCAGAGGAGCCGGAGTGTTCCAGCGAATCCCAACACAGTGGGCGGGGCCTGTCTGAATACGGGTGGGAAAAAAACCTAACGCTTGCTGAAGCAGATTCACCTGCATTTGTAAGGAGATCGCAGCAGATGAACTGATGACCCTCAGCGCGACTTTCTGCTTTGAGATGCGTTTTCCCCTGCTTGCTGGACTTTCATCTTAACCATGTCCTACACGCAGTTTGGCTACTCCTATTCAGCGGCTCCTCAGGTAAGCACACTGAGGGGGGAATTAATAACCATAAATACAGTAGGTACTTTCTATAATTTTAATATGGTCAGTTCAGTTCGTTTGATTGGATTTGGTTACTGCTTAGAGTTACAGTGCTTTTAAAAAAAAATATATATATATTTTTAAGTTCAGATAACTTTTTTTATTGTTTTGTATCATATGTATTAAATTAAGAAATCTGCTATTAAGTGATGTAAACAAGTAATCACGTGTGGTGAGGCATTTGATTAACATTTCCAGACATATTCAGGAAAAGCATTACATAAACAACAGCTAATGAGCTCCTTATTCACCACTTATTAAAGCAAATGTTAGATTCCACCTTAAATGTAAGTGAAAATACATGTTAAGCAGTGTACAATATAAGGTGGACCCGCAAACCTAAATAACAAGCTGGCAAACAGGATCCACCATTAACGGCATTGTTATGTCTAAGCCAGTTTACAGGGAAAGTTAATTTGTGAGAATTGGGAACCTCCTAAAGCTTCAAGAACCCATTTCTTAAGGTTCTATGCAGTTTAAACCTTTTCTAGGACTTTCTGGAGATCACAAAAAAGCATCCTTCACACCCTCAAATGCCTCCTTAAGAGGCTATTAATTAATTAGTAGGTTCTTTAGGTTCTTTGTTGCAAGGACCTACCAGGACCAGCATGGAGAACCTGATCTAATTGATCTCCTCCTACAGCTCCTGTGGTCCTCAAACGCCTTGGGTGCATGCTATGAGTCCGGCAGCGGCTCTTCACTAGATGCTGGAGTAGTGGGCGCCTCCCAGAGCTCTCTGTACTGCCCGGTGTACGAGAGCAGGCTGGTGGCCTCCACGAGGCATGACCTCAACTCTGCTTATGGGAAAAACCACAGCTATGGGACTTACAGTTCATATGGGACGGATTCGGCTCCTCTGTACTCTCTGGTGCGTATCTTGACTCTCTCTTATTCGTTTGTGCATATGCTGCAGTAAAATATATCACATCAGAACTAGTTGTGTTGATATCATCTGTTTTATTAATGCTGAGAAGATCATTTGAATCAGGGGATGCTGTTTCTTTAGAAGCAGCGTAGGCAGGGATGTTCAGCTCCAGTGCTACAACACCACTGGTGCAGCTCATGAGCTAATCAATAAGCCCTTTAGGAGTTGCATCAGGTGTGTAGGAGCAGGACATTGCAACTGTGCAGCACAATGAAGCCCCAGGATAGGAAGGGAGGGTTGTGTATACAGTCGTATGCAGGCGTTTGGGTTGTTGATTAACTAAGTGGAAGGGATAAAAATTGTGCGTTTGTTGGATTAAATGAGTGCGCCACATTTCTACAAACTGAACACCTAGAACTGAACAAACAGACCGAAACTCTGCACTGAAATGTGCAGGAAATGGCTATACAATGCATAAGGTTCTCTGAGGTACTGGATAGTTACTTGGGGCAGAATGAGTAGGTACCTAGATAACCCAACTATAATAAAGTGTACTGTTTGTAATGAAATGGTTCTTTGAGTGGTCTTAAGTAAGAAATTTGGTTCATATAGAACCACTACCACTCAAGAACCACTAACCAACCATATCTGTTCTGCACCTTTCCTGGCTCTTTATTATTCTTATTATTCTCATTCTTTATCTCATTGTCCTTACCCCCCGAGTCTGCTCTTGTTACATGTCACGCATTGGTGTTCTGACCAAGACAAACCCCTGTATGTGTAATACACTGGCTTATATTATAGTTCTGATTCTGATTTGCAGGCTTGAAGGTTTTTTTTTTGCATGGTGAAACGGTAGTTCACAAGAACATGATGTATTTGGAACCAGTGCTTGTATCTAGCTCTATATAGCACCCAAAATGGTTCTCCTATCATTTGGATGTGCAGAGCATGACAATAGAAAAACCTTTTTAGTACTTGCATATAGTCCTATATAGTTCTATAGAGCACCAAAAAGGGTTCTCCTATCATTTGGATGTGTAGACTATAACAATAGAAGAACCTTTTTAATCATTGTTTATAGTTCTATATAGTTCTATATATAGTATAAGTATAGAGCCCTCAGTTTGAAGGTTTCACCTATCATTTGGATTTGTAGACTAAATGGTTAGAAGAAGACTTGAAGTGTATGCACTGCTACCACACATAGAAAGATGTTATACTAAAGTGTGCAAGTAAATCTTTGCAAGATTATATAATATAAGAGATTATATAAGATTATATAGTATTAAGAAGCAGTATAAAGATGTAAGCCCCTTATGTGTTATGCACCTGTCTATTGTATCTGAATCTAATGAAACTGAATGTAGGCTGTAACAGAACAGCAATACTCTATTACAGTCCTGCTGTCATACTGTGGTCCTTATTATTTACTGTCCTGCACGCATAGCATTTAATGACATCATGTGTACATGTTATGTTTTTACTTACCACCTGTCCCTGGCAGTGTGCCAGCCTTGAGAAATCCACTGGTTTTTCAGTTTCTGTATAATTTAGTCATTAAGATGTAAACAGGGTATGTTTCACTGTAGAGACCTAGTGGTAGTGATGGGAACCAGGTCTCATCTTGTCTACAACACAAATCTAGCCAGCAGTTAACCTACACATGAACCTACATAGTGTTTATATATATAACACTGACGATGTTAAAAAACATAGTAAGTCTGTTCTTTTGCTCTGGATAAGTTAAATAATATGCCAAAATATATTCTATTGTAGCTATTGTATTTGCGTCTGGTAACAAAACCATTCTGAACTCTTGCATATATCAACTGTGTAAGGTTTTTAGAGGCATCTAGTTCAATAAATATCTGGTTCCTATCATCGCCACTGTAAACAACTTGGATTCAGTAAGCTGTTGTAGAACAGTGCATTTCACACCAGACCACTCTCAAAAATTCAGATTATAGTATATAATATTACATTATATAAACATTATGAATTACATTATGAATTTGCTTCCGAATATCCATGACAAAGTCTACAAGATTAATATTAATACTGAGACTAATATTTAAAAATTATGGAATTATTAAAATATCAAATATTTTTTGATGATTTTGAAAAAAAAAATTAAGCTATTCACAGCCAAAAAACATACATTTTTGTTACACGTTTTTTAAAACGTTTTTTAAAACATATATATATATATGCATATATGCTACTATATAGAGCTATTGTCTTTGCTAAAGAACCCTGAAAAAGTGCAAAGACTAAAGTGTGCACTGTACCACACATAGCGGGTTATATAAGGTAAGAAATATAAAAATATAATATTAGAGATTTATTACTGATACACATTGTGAAGCAGACACTCACTGGTGGTACATATAGTTAAATAAACTGTCGAATGTTTTTGATGGAACCGTTTCACATCAAACCACTCTGAATGAAACTGGCAGATTGTCCTTGAAGTGCTCTAGCCATCTTTATCTCTGGTGTCCGTGTAAGTGGAGGGTGTGGTATGTGTTGAAATGCTCTCAAGCTTGCTTTCATGTTCTGATCATGCTCATGCCCGTGCTTAATCTGATGTCTTTGTGGGCAGGGCAAGCTTGGTGAGAAAGATGGGACAGGATCAGCCCATGGAAGGGTCACTCAAGGGCCAGCTTATTACCCCTGTGATCATCCATTCGGACAGTACCAGTATGAAGGATATGGGTAAGATACATGATATTAGGAAAATATTGTTTGTTGTCCTTATTGTGATATTGTAATGCTGGTGTTGCAGAAGTCTCTTTAATGTAAATGAGTCATCTAACGAATAGGAATGATGCTTTACTGTGTGACCAGACAGGTGCAAATGAGTGTTTGTGCTGTATTAAAGGAGCGGTGTGTAAGATTAGGGGTGGTGAAATAAAGTATATAAAGCTATGCTTTGATTAGTGTATAATCACCTGTAACTATTAATTTTTGTGTTTTTGTTAGCTTAGAATAGGACTTTATATATACATAGAAGCGGCCCATCTTCCAACAGAGGCTGCCAAGTTTCGACAGTGGCCTAAAACGGACAAATCACACACTTAGCTTGTATTTATCAGTAGCTCCATGTATAAAACTCCAGCTGTAATATTATACTACCAGCATTAAAACTATGAGGCTGAAGTTCAGCTTCTTATCCAGCAGCTTCTTTTTTAGATTTTCCCGTCACACCTTACATGGCTCAGCATTTACACTCTGCTCCTGACATTCAGCTTTTTTTTCACCAGCTTGATTTGTGAATTTTTCCATTCCACCTTAAGTGGTGCAATACAGAACCTCACCTTTAAAAGCTGCACACTGCTCTCTCAATGGCAACTGTATACTGCTCCAAATAACCCAGGTAAACCGTTAACGATATCACATGTCTAATTCACCACTGTAGTTTGATATCCCTCAAGACATATGGTAATCTCAGTACAATCCCAGTGCTATGGTATTTTGTCCTGTGGCTGTAAAGTGTAGGTTTATTTGGGCTCTTTGCATATAAACATGTCATGAAACACCAAACCGGACAGTTATAAGACTCGTATGTGCCCCTGTATAGGTACAGCTCTATGGATGTTAGCACGAGAAGGAAGAACGCCACCAGAGAGACCACCAGCACCCTGAAGGCGTGGCTGCAGGAGCACAAGAGGAACCCATACCCCACCAAGGGTGAGAAGATCATGCTGGCCATCATCACCAAAATGACCCTCACGCAGGTGTCCACCTGGTTCGCCAATGCCAGGAGGAGGCTCAAGAAGGAGAACAAAATGACCTGGTCTCCCCGCAACAAAGCCTCAGAGGACAAAGGCTGTGATGAAGACAGCGACGATGTTGAGGGGTCACAGGAGGAGAACATTAAACCCAAGAAAGAGTCTGATGGTTAGTTATTCTGTATTTTTTGTCTCTATTGTCTCCAGGCGAAGACTGTTCCTCTCAGTTCTAACCACATTTTGTACTCATGCCAGTTTATTAGAAAGATGTTGTACCTGTCTATAGGACCATTTACACTACCAGGCTGAACACACCCAGCCAAATGGATGTTGTTGGTGATCTTAAAGACTCTACAGATCCAACTGATGAGAGTCTTATGAATACATATCCTGATATACCACATATACTCTTGATGTAGCACAGTATTATATTTATTAATATCTCTACCTCTACTATATATTTAGCTTCGTAAAAACTTTAATCTCTTTTTCTGTACAGTTGAAAAGCTTTAGTTCCCCTTTCGGGTTAGTGAATATTCACCATGGACAGACCTATAGAATTGCTCCAAAACTGCTTAGAAAGAAACCTTGTTATATATCAGCCTCCAGTGCAGGTTACGAAAGCTGTTTTATCCTCCTGTAATATTGTGGTTTTTATGGTGGACTACATAATTCCATGAATGCTATATGAAATTGTACATAATTAAATAAGCAGAAAACTAATTGAAAGCTATGAAGAAGCCTCAACATTGGCTATTGAGAGCTTCAAGCTTTTCAGAAGATTTGCGTTTTTGTCTTAGTTGGTTTAGCATTGTAGCTTCTCATGATTGATGTATCCCAAACGCATTCAGTGATGGTGAGGTCTGTACTCTAAACACTTCACAAATATCTCCTGGAAAATGAAAAATTTGGACTTAATTTGGACTATATCCACTTTCAATGGAAATTAAATAAATGAGGGGCAGTCCTTGGCCTTTGCACAATGTGTTAAAATCTGTCTTCACATGAAGCCACAGAGGAACCGCCTTTTATTCTTTAAAGGAGCAATATGTAATATTTATAGTTTACATTCCAAAATGAACTAAATGTATCAACAGAACAATACAAATGATGTTTTGATGGTGTGAGAAAGATCGTCATGTACCATGCTGCAGAGATACCTGCTAAAGTTAGCATGCTAACCAGATAGACCCGGCCTTTCGTAATACGTCCCATCATACCTCTTTGTACCTGAAGAGATGAGATAGTGAGGTGATAGTGAATCACTGAGAGGTGGACTGGAATCATTCGGACATGAGAGGATAAAGAAGCAGCGCTGCTGTCCCGATGGCATTTCCTAACTTGATAGCAGCCATGTTGTAGTTTCTGATCCCATCTAGATTGTTAAAGGACAGGTAGACAATGTAGGGAACAGTAAACACAATGGTGGTTGAAGCTGTTAGTGTAATGTTGCCTCCTGTTCATTTGGAGTAGGAATTGAACAGGTTGGATAATCTTCCAAACTGCTCATTTAAACAAACTTTAAGTGCATGGTTATTTGGAGAACCTTCGCTAAATTCCAATAAGCTTTCTGAATGTATATAAAGGTTTTATGGAAAATCCTAACTTGGTATAAAACGTTTAGAATATGTGGAGACAAAAAACAATGTGTGGAAGAAGATCCGTGTCTAAACGTTGAATAGATGGTTCTTTGGAGAACACTCTTTTATTAATGAGACGTGTGGATGTCACCCCCTTTCAGAGTTTACAGAAGCTTACAAAAGCTGTCCACATAAGAGAAAAGGTTTTAGGGGAAGTGGGTGTCAAGCATCTGATAGACAGATAGATCACTATATGAAAATATAATAATAGAAAATGTACATAAATAAATAAATAAATAGAGCTTTGGAAACATTTTTCATAATTATACACTCTTAAAAATATAGTGTAATATAGATTATAGAATATAGAGGAATGCCATAGAAGAACCACTTTTGTTTCTCTAAAGAACCTGTCAAGAATGATCATTTAAAATAAGACGTGAATGGAGAACGTTGTACAGAGCACTTACACACATATTCAGTGCATTCCCCATCGCTCTAAAGCACCATCTCACAATGTAAAGAACCATATAAGCATGCAAATGGTTCAGTATAGAATGAATGTTCCTGAATAGAACCATGGTCTTTACTAAAGAACTCTTGAACCACCAGCTTTTAAAAAAAAATCGTATATTACAAAACATTTACAAAAAATATTGTTCTAAAAGCCATAGAGGAGCCATTTTTGGTGTTCTAAAAAGCGCTAAATGAATGGTTCTTAAGGAAAAGGCTTTGGTAAATGAAATGATTATGAAGACCCTTTTAAAGAACATCCATATACTTTAAAGGTTCTAAAAGACCTCTAACTTGGTTGTGACCCTTTCTAAACATTCATAATGTGTGATGGTCCAGTAGACATGAAAAATGTCCCTCACACTCACAGATCTCTTTTTCAAACAAGGATCTTTAGGGGACTAAAATTGGGCCCATACAAAGAACACCAGTACCTTAGTGTAGATACACATTGCAGGGGTGTAATTACTGGCTGTGGTCCATGTATTGCTGCACAGTTTGACAGCCCCTCCAACCTGTCAGTCAATGTAATAGACAAAAGTAGAAACACCAGTGTACAGATGCCATTTGGATGGTGGACCATTCTCAGCACTGGGATTACTGGGATTTGTACTGATTTTTTTTTTCCTGTATTTCAGGCCACCCACAAGCAGACGATACAGACTTGCCACAAAGTGATCTAGAGGATCTGGACCTGACGGAGTCTGACGGCTCTGAGTGCGAGCCTAAAGTGTCGTTCACTGTGAGCACTCTTCCAGGCTCCCAGGACTGCACGGACCATCGCTTCAGAGAGCCTCTCTTACACATCTCTCTTCCAGAGACTTCCGCAAAGTACAACGGCTTCGGGAAAGCCTGCTTAGAATCGTCGGCCGGTGGTGGCAACCACCCTGCAAAGACTTTCTACCCCTCCCAAGAAGGACAGACCTCCGAGAGCAAGCCCAAAATCTGGTCGCTCGCGCAGACTGCCACCTCATTAAACAGCACCGAATATCCATCATGCATGCACAAAGGTCTAGGCATGAGGTCGTCCTCTGGGAACTGCCATTTAGACTCAGACTTGACAGAAAACCAGCAGGACTCTGCAGTGTCCAGTCTCAGAAACTGGATAGACGGTGTCTTCCAGGATCCCTTGTACTCACAAAGCAACTTCTCCAGCTCTTCCGGACTATGG
Source organism: Prochilodus magdalenae (assembly GCA_024036415.1). Taxonomy (NCBI): domain Eukaryota; kingdom Metazoa; phylum Chordata; class Actinopteri; order Characiformes; family Prochilodontidae; genus Prochilodus; species Prochilodus magdalenae. Next base: position 211,470 of record JAMWET010003602.1, on the reverse strand, counting down.
ACGGGCTCTGACAGCTGCCCAACCTCAGAGAACACTGTCCATGGACTGCAGGAGCCCGTTACCTCTGCCCAGCTTACATAATCAGCTAGTTGGGTTATTGACAATGCACTCTTGTAAATAAAAGTGCCAAAAATGGTTCTTTAGAGCGGTTTCACAGAAGAACCCCTTTCCCCAACAGGAACCCAGTTGTTTTCTGTAAATGCGAAGCTTCTTAAAGGGCCCATATTGTATTTTTTTGTATCTTATTTGTCCCTCTTAAATTAACTTATAACATTTGTGTGGTTTTGTGTACAGAACATGCCCATAGTCCATTTACCAGGACCATTTCCCAACCTCTCTTTATCCAATAGAATGAAAGAGACTGAATGAAATGTTTTTGTTACTGTGCCTTTAAGGCTGATCAAAGGTAAATGAGCTTCGTTCTTATTGGCTGCTTGGTCCTGTATTGCGCCTCAATCAAAAAATAAATTGTCATAGCTGGAACATTCATTAGAACTGCAGTGTGAGTAGGTGGGGCTAAACTGTTGTAGGCTGCAAAGGTGGATATATGTAAATGAGTTGTTTTGGTGACATCACCTGAACAATGAATTCAAATCAGGCTGTTCTTGCTTACTTTAGTTTCCATTTATGGACGGTATGGCTTGTTTGGGGAGTGAACAGTAAAGGCTGGAACTTTATCAGTGTTTACACAATACTTTAGCACCTTTGCTACAAAACCGTTGCTTCAAAAATTCTGTTTTCCATGTCATGGAATAGCTTCCTTTCCTTGCTTATTTAAGTTATTAAGATCATATAGTGTGTGGTGCATCATATTGGTATTGTGCAAAAATGATGTATCTTCATTGGTTGTTTTTTTAGCATCATGAGGAAACCTTCATTACTAATTGCACTGTTTTGGAAGTTCATGACAAATGGACCAATCAAATGATCCAAAATTACCTGGGCAAAATTCTTCCTGCATACCAGAACCACACCTGGCTTTATTGAAACATCTTGAGTGCACGGTTCTTTGGAGATCTTTTTCTGTGTATAGGATGTGTGAGTGTAAACCTTGTTCATAAAATGAAGAGGTTCTAGGAAAAAGGCATTGAACCATTACATAGCACGGAGGTTCCTCAGGAGTTCTTTAGGTTCTGTAGACCTCTAAACCTTGTTTTTCACACTCACATGTCTGCTTTTTAAGCTGGTTCTTTGCAAGGGTACATGGTTCTTCAGAAAACTAGTAGTGGCTGTTCTATGGCATTGCTCAAATGATGTGGAATGCTTTAACACAATGAGGCCAAAAAAGCATTCCTTGGAGTGATGCTATTCCTAAAGGATCTTAATTTAGAATGAAATGTTACAGAGAACCTATAACATATGATTTGAGCGGGTTCTCCTGCAGAGTAACCTGTTTGGAGATACAGGGTTTTGTTTTGACAGCAAAAATATGTAAACATGGTTGAAGTTTCAGGCTATATAATGGAATGAGACTGCAAATTGGCTCATATTGAAACCACATGTTTGCAATGTCATAAAAAACTGATGTACTTACATTTATCATATATTCAGCCTACAGCTGTTAGCCCCGCCCATGCATACACCTTGTATGACTTCCATATGTATCTCCCATGTTTTCCATTTTCCATTATTTGCTCATTTTGAAAATACCAGCCCTGATGATAAACAGACCAACAGAAACGCTCCAAAATTTTTTTCCATTAACTTTAATGCAGAGTTATGCATATTTTCCTAGTTGGTCCAACCTAAAACATTACTATAATTTGTTACAAGCAAATGAATTAGGTTTATTCAGCGACTAAAATCACTGTAAATGAGCAGTGCTTTCATTCAAAGTCATTTCATTTAATTGCTTTAACAAATTAAAGTTTTCATAGGTTGCACTATTTACAGTGTAGGGCAATTACAATGTTTTGGTTAAATAGAAGAGAGGTTTAAAAATCATGTTTATTGTTGATTCATAAAACCCTATAAGTGGACCATTAAAAAAATCAAGACAAAAACATGCACTGTAAATGGTGCTTCATTGGTCCAACCTAGAAACATTACTCTAATTTGCTACAAGCTAATGAATTAGGTTTATTCAACCTTCGAGGAATCTCCATTAAATGTTATGGTTCCATGCCGGTTTCCTAGAACAGCAAGTATAAGCCAGGAACCATTTAGAGACTTTTATTTTGAAGACTGCATTATATATATATATATTTAAATATGCCCGTGATTAACACCAGTGTGGCTGATGTTAAGCATGATCTACAGTGAAGCCTATTGAACACATATCGGTTGTTCAGGACTGTAGGTGGTTATTCAGTGTTGGGAAATTCCCTGTGTTAATGGCAACAGCAAATGTGGAATCTGGTGCAGCATTTGTTGAGAAAATAAATAAATGTAAAACACTGAAATGAAGATAAAGAAAGACACATTTCCACCTTAAGGAAATGAAGCATTTCTCCCCCAGAATGTCTTCACTACTGTATGATAGCACCCCACACAGATATGCCAGTCTAATTTATTATTTATCTCACCAAAATAAAGGGTTGCTTTGTGAAGAAAGCATGAAATTGTCGTTCGCTGTCCGTGGTGCTGAAAGGTCCACTCTGGCTTTAAAGGCAGATATCCCTCTGCATCTTTCTTTCTCTTAGCAAGCAGTTGCAATGCTTTCGTATGAGGTATGGAAACTGTACATTGCATTCTGTAATCCTGCATCTAAGTACAGATCAGCTACAGCCAGCTGTAAATATTCTGAAATGTGCCTAAATCTCCACATCAAAGCATTACACTACCAGCACCGATTGTCCCATAAGGCTTATTGTTAGAATTATCCTGTACCGCCTCAAATGGTGAAGCTCTTTTCTGTTGGTTGAGTGCCAGGGCCGCTTAGCTCACCTCTCTTCACAGTCTGGTGCTATCCCTTAGCTTCTTATTTGCCAGTTTCTTCTTTGAATTTCCCAGTTCCACCTTAAATGGTGCAGTAGTTACAGTTTGGCAATCAGCTACCGATTCACCAGCTTCTTGTTTGAAGTTTCCTAGTCCACCTTAAATGATGCAGCAGTACATTCTGGTGCTGATATTCAGTTTCATATTTGACATTTTTTTCTTCGGGTCCTCCTGTTCCAGTTGGTTGCAATGTGCAACCTAAACACTAGGTTGCTGATCTTTCAAGATCAGTCTTAAAATGAATTGTCACAAACACAGAATAGAAGATAGAGGATTGAATAAACACCATTTTTCATATACATCCAGTAAAATCTTGATCAGATAGTAATGATTAGAAATCTTTTTAAGTATGGAGAGTAACAGTAGCATGGTTTATTATGGTTCTAATGTCCTATTATCATTTCTGGAACTAGACTCTTAATTAGCTCAGTTTAGGTGTAGAGACTCTAGTGTCTCTCAGTCCACCAGTCTTTAATAGAAGCTCATTAATTAGTCTGACACTGATGTCTATTCAAATTGTCATAAGCACAGAACACTGAAGGAGAACAGGTTCCATTAGCTAGAACCAAGCTCTGTCCAACAGGTCAAAACAAAGGCAAAACAAAGTGACTGCTGTTCCCTGATTGATGGGCTCACTTCACACTTCTCTTGTTTGAACTTGTTATGCTTTTATGCTCATATAAGCCAAACGGGAGAACAGATATACTAACACACTGCTTACAGTACATTAACACATTACACTTACTGAGTTACTGTACACCAACACACTACTTACAGAACACTAACACATTACACTTACTTAGTTACTGTACACCAACACACTACTTACAGAACACTAACACATTACACTTACTGAGTTACTGTACACCAACACACTACTTACAGTACACTAACACATTACAGTTACTGAGTTACTGTACACCAGCACACTACTTACAGTACACTAACACTTACACTTACTGAGTTACTGTACACCATCACACTACTTACAGTACACTAACACATTACACTTACTGAGTTACTGTACACCAACACACTACTTACAGTACACTAACACATTACACTCACTGAGTTACTGTACACCAACACACTACTTACAGTACACTAACACATTACACTTACTGAGTTACTGTACACCAACACACTACTTACAGAACACTAACACATTACACTTACTGAGTTACTGTACACCAACACACTACTTACAGTACACTAACACATTACACTTACTGAGTTACTGTACACCAACACACTACTTACAGTACACTAACACATTACACTTACTGAGTTACTGTACACCAACACACTACTTACAGAACACTAACACATTACACTTACTGAGTTACTGTACACCAACACACTACTTACAGTACACTAACACATTACACTTACTGAGTTACTGTACACCAACACACTACTTACAGTACACTAACACTTACACTTACTGAGTTACTGTACACCATCACACTACTTACAGTACACTAACACATTACACTTACTGAGTTACTGTACACCATCACACTACTTACAGTACACTAACACATTACACTTACTGAGTTACTGTACACCAACACACTACTTACAGTACACTAACACGCTACACTTACTGAGGACTGAAGCCATCTTTATTGATAAGGAGTGGCCTAAGGCACCAGAAGTCATTAGCTTGTCCACTAACAAAACATCTCACCACTGCTGAGCAGAAGGCGATAGCCCAGTCGAAGTGATCTATGCTGAACCCCGAAGGAGCAGACTTATCCAGATCATGTGCTGTCACAAGAGTTTGCCTGTTTAATAGCTTCATGCAGTAGAGCAGGTCGCTGGCACAGGTTCTGAGAAACCAATAACATTTTCTTCATTCTGATAAGGGGACACTATTGTTCTGTTGTTGAGAACAAATAAAATCATTCATTGATAATTTGCATCACAGGTCAAATTCCAATGTTGCCAGAACAAATTCATACATCTCCAAATTAATAATTTTACAGGAGAAGGCAAAACCATACCTTCACTTTTAATGTAAGTCAACGGGACCAGACGTAATTCTAACATTTGTGTTAATAAAGCATTGTAACAATTATTTAAGTTGGAATAAATAAACAAATAAATGAATAAAATAAGCAAAAAAACTAGAAAATACCTATATTACATATATAATTACATATATACATATATACATATAGATGTATTTGTTTATATCTGTGTCTGGGGAGCGTGCTTATAATTGGTTTAAGTAATACTTTCTAGGATATCTGGTTCCAATCACCACCACTATCAAACATTTCTGAGACATTTCCTAGAAAGGACACCTGTCTGAATGACATTTATTTGTAATTATTATATTATCACTATCCAATGACAAACACGTATCTCCGTTTTTGTGGATTTTCACTTTAAGCATCATTTGAACATAGCAACTGCCTTTTACATTCAAACTTTATGATGAGTGGACCAACGGAAATGACCCAAACCTGCTTGGAACAGGTCTGGTTCTATTGACTTACATTTTAATCATACAAGAAATGACATATAACGCTAATAATATATATTCAATATTATTGAATATTAATTAAATATATTATTAAATATTATTTAAATAATATAATAATAAAATCAGATGAAGTGTTAATGTCATAGTCAGTCAGTGTGGAAGCAAACTGAAGGTCCTCGAGGAGAATCAGAGGAGAGAGGAGAATCGAGAGGAGTCAACTGTCTAAAGAAAAAAGCAAAACAAAGCTGTTTGGAGTTTGGTAGAAAGTCTTGTGGAGTTATGGTGCACTTGGAAATTATACTATATACTATAATTGTGCTGATACATGGTGGAGGTACTAAGAGGTTCCACTGCAGCTTTGCAAGGAGCTCAGTACTGGAGGAGCTACTGTGCTTTTCCCTCATGAAACACTGAAGTAAGAATACTTCTACTGGAATTTGGTGTGAGGGAACTCTCCGCAGCATTCAAACCTGATAATTTCTCAGTAAAAACTGGATTTTGACTCGTCGTAGATTGTAGTGATAGCAGCTGAAGCAGATAAGCTCTTGCTTATTTTTCAGCTTCGAAGCCAGGCATGATGATGATGATAAAGTATTCATTAGAACAGAGGAGGAATCCGCCGCAGCCTTGTGTGGAATTAACGATTTCGGTTGAATAATTCAGGACGAATTCACCCGAGAATTCCATTCTTTTTCTGCTTTATAAATAAGTTACGTTTAAGGTAATAAATAAAGACATCCGGCTTCTCCTCCAAGTTGACTTTTTCTCTGCGCTGTGTTAAAGAGAAACAGACAAAACAGCTTCTCGACTGCAAGGACATGACAGGTTGTAGCGGACATGAAAATCTTCCAGTGCCAGTGAAGATGGTGGTGTCTTACAGGCGGAATAAGAGTAATAAATAAGGGAACATTTTATACAGGCTGTGGGTGAGAAGATCAGTTTTCACTCCTGTAGTACAACATGGAAAACCTAAACCACTCATAGTGTCTAATACAGTCACTGTCTTGTATACAAACTTATCCAACTCAGTGAAGACCCTTGTGTAGTATAATGTTAAAGTTAGTGCAGGAAAAGACTAAAATATGCAAGGCTGAGGGACTATGCATGCTCAAAATGAGTGGGAATCAGCAATAAAAAAGCCCAGTTAGCACCTGACCACTCCTTGAATACTTGGATTATATCTGGGGGGCAATCCACATTAAAAAGACATGTTTAAAACAGACAAATCCCATCAATCCACTTCCAGAGGTGGTCTGAGACACATTTGTTATAGCTGGCCAATGCATTTACTTCTCAAAAATTTCACCCATACCAGTACAACCGTAATTTTTCCCAGTACAAGCAAAACCCTTTCCAGTACAACTAAACTCCTCTCCACATAACCAAAACCCTACCCATATAGCCAAGACCCCTCCCAGTCCAACAACAACCCTTCTAGTACAATCCAAATATCTCCAAGTACAAACAAAACCCTCCCAGTAACACCAAAATTCCCAGTACAAATAAAGGCCCTTCCAATACAACCAAAACCCCTCCCAGAACAACTGAATCACCTCCCTGTAAAACCAAAACCCTTTCCAGTACAACCCAACCCCCACTCAGAATAGCTAAACACCCTCCAATTTTAACTAAAATCTCATTTTATAGAATCAGGTAAAGCTGGAAACAGAACAGAAAAGCCTCAATAACTAAATCTGACACCAAATCTATCGATATTTAATTGCTCGATTTTTTGCTTCCGTGCACTCTGCTGCTGTTTTAACTCCTTCAGCTCTTAAGTCTTATAACCCACAAGTTACAAAAGCCTGCAAATGTCTTTCCCATGTGCACCTGAACTGGCAAAAGAAGATATTTCTGAGGAGATCTGATAGATATATAGAATATAGTTAATATAATAGACAGATAAGTAGAAAGTCAAAGGAAAAACAGGAGGTGCAAAGAAAATGAGACTCCTAACCACCAGCCTCAAGACCTGGTAGACCAAATAAAACTGTTCCCATCAGATAACCAGCACTTAGAGCTTTCATCTTTCAAAGAAAGGAGAACATAAAAGTGCCACTCTTGCTTCAGATCTGGAGACATCCACAGGTGTTTCTGTCCATCCATTTCACCGTGAGAAGACACCTCCATGCTATGGAGGTCTGAAGGGATGGGTAAGTGGTACTTTTAAAAAAACAAGTTGGAGGAGCAATGTGCAAGTCGCATGACTGGGTGTAAAAAGAGCATTGTAGACAGGCAGAGTCTCTCAGACGCAAAGCAATAGCTCACCAATCTGCGTAAAACTGCACCTAAATATTGTGGAACAATTTAAAAAATCTGTTCCTCAGTGTAAAACACTGGATATCAGGTATCCTATACTCTATACTTCATAACATCAACAACAGATTTGGAGACTCTGGAGAAATCCCTGTGCACAAGGGACAAGCCTAATGGTCAATACTGGATGCTTGTAATCTTTTGCAATGCACTAAAAACAGTCAGAGTCTGTACTGGAAACCACCGCATGGGCTCAGAAACACTTCCGGAAATCACTGTCCGTGAACACAGTTTGCTGTGCAATCTACAAATACAAGTTAAAGCTGTATCATACAAAGAAGAACCAATGTCAGCATAATCCAGAAGCGCTGCTGTCTTCTCTGGGCCAAAAACATTGTTTTTATTTACATTTATTTACATTTCATTTACACAATGTCCCAACCTCTTTGGAATCAGGGTTGTATTTTTCTATAGAAAAACCCGCAACATCATAACTACACCTGAAACTTCATAAGCAAAAAATAAAACACAAGAAAAACGTAACATATGCTCCTATTAGCACTGTGTGTTGGTTCCAGCATCTGTTTAGAGAGGAGCCGGATCAATAAACCACATTCATAGTACTATCACAGCCCAATAACAGCTTCCAGGCTGAAGTCTATCCCTACACTCTATACACGCTATTCTGTATGGAAAGAGGACCAAACAGACGGCAAAAAACCCTTTCAGCTTCCATTCATTCTCTCATTATTTATACTCCTTAAAATGTCTAACTGTCACCCATAGCAGGTACAGTTAGTAGAAGCTCTTGTCCTGAAACACTAACATGATATTTACAGCACAGCTAACACGACACTCACTGTTCCTCCAGCCATGTAATGCCATTATGTCCAGTTTGTTACTCAAGATGTGGTATGTGGAATGAGGATGTGTTTCTTTTCTGTGTTTCTCACAGAAAGCCGAAGTAAAACACAAGGAGCTACAAAGCCCCCGCGCTGTAAACATGCCCCTGGTGATGTCTATGACGGTCCCACTGAGAAACAAGGCCTGATTCAAATTTAATTGTCAAAAATCAACAAGGTGTCGTCGGTGCTGTGTCTGACGTGTTTTAACTAAAGCAGTCTGTAGTTATTGGTTCGCAATTACGATTTACATCCCTTATTTAATAACATGCTACTGAGCTCACTAAACAGATGTTCATCCATAGGCTTCATCAGGTTTGGGGGATATTTCACAAAGCTGGATTTTTCATTAGGATTTTTCTCCTTGCTGTACAGGGTTGAATTGGGTTTAAGTTGTCTAGCTAAATCAGAGGTGAACCAGCAGACAAGAGCTAGGCCTTTAGTTTGGGCCATCATTAATAAACATCACTATGAAAACAGGCATTTCAGCTAGCTAAGAGATTCTAGACGTACAGGGGTTGGACAATGAAACTGAAACACCTGTCATTTTAGTGTGGGAGGTCTCATGGCTAAATTGGACCAGCCTGGTGGCCAATCTTCATTAATTGCACATTGCACCAGTAAGAGCAGAGTGTGAAGGTTCAGTTAGCAGGTAAGAGCACAGTTCTGCTCAAAATATTGCAATGCACACAACATTATGGGTGACATACCAGAGTTCAAAAGCGGACAAATTGTTGGTGCACGTCTTGCTGGCCCATCTGTGACCAAGACAGCAAGTCTTTGTGATGTATCAAGAGCCACGGTATCCAGGGTAATGTCAGCATACCACCAAGAAGGACGAACCTCCACCAGCATCACGTAGTGACCTGGCCACTATCCTGCAAGAAGAATGGCTTAAAATCCCTCTGACCACTGTGCAGGACTTGTATATGTCATTCCTAAGACCAACTGATGCTACTGATTGGCCGCAAAAGGAGGCCCTACACCATACTAATAAATGATTGTGGTCTAAAACCAGGTGTTTCAGTTTCATTGTCCAACCCCAGTATGTTACTGCTACGCTATAAGTGACTCACATCATTAAGGTGACGGGACGTCCCTTGTAAATCAGAATGTCATTGGTTGATTCGACTGGCAATTTAAAGTATGATAAGTGCACTGCTGCATGCTCGTCCCTTCTTATCCTTGATGCACCCAGTTGGGAGTTCTCTACTTCTCTGAGGGCCTAGAAGGCCATAAGGGCTCCCTCCAGGCCTAAACTCAGATGTCTTTATGATGTGCTCTTCAGATCTTCTATTCCTAATGCACTTTAGGCTCAATTCTGCCTTTACTACAAACATGTTTCAGATTATGATTATAAAGTGTTGATTTACTATACATCAACATTCTGCTCTCTTAAATTACCCTATGGACATAATCCCCAATCAGATCTTGCGTAGGCCTATAGCGGAAAAACGTTCATTTCTCAGTTCAGTGGAGTCTTAGATTGACCATTAACCCCCCAAGCTATACGCTACACACACACACACGCACACACACACACGCACACACACACATACATACGCACACACACAGTGTGAGTTATATGTCAGGGTACAGTCTGTGACTGAACTGAGAAACATGACACCACCTCATAAGTAAAGGTCATGACTTTAGTTCATATGGCACGGGCGAGTTAATAATGACAGTTAGTTAAAGTGAGCTGCAATAACAAGGTGAATTTTGAGTGCTCCAGGGTCTTCTGAGAAATAATTAAAGAGGGAGAAGTGTGGGGTATGAGTGTGTTACCAAATGAGCTGTGGAGGTGAATTGATTACAGGGTTCACTATAATTACCCTGAATATGTGTTACCTTTTGAATTGTCCAGCTGTTCATTTCAAAGACTTGCTTTAACCCTTAACGTCTTCACCAAGAAAATATATTTTTTTTTTTTTTCAATAATAACAAAGCAAGTAATCAATTTCACTTACATAGCCTAACCTAGAATCCCTTAGCATAAAGAAACAATTAGGCCATTTGGTAACACATGGTTTTCAAAAAATATTTTTCCCTCATTAGACTCCTTTATGTTGTACCTAAACCAACATTATAATATGCTGAAAAAATAAGCTTAACCAATTAAAAAAAAATCTAGGGCATCATTAGGTAGACAAGCAAAACATGCCTATTAGAGTGATAGCAGAAACTTTAGGAGTGGCCAAATCAACAATCTGGCACTCTTGGATTCTTAAAAAAAAGGAGTGCACTTGCGAGTTCAGAATCACCAAAAGGCCTGAACACTAAGAACAGAAAGACTCTTTGATAGATGTAGTAGGATGAATTGTAAAGTGTACAGAGCTACACTTGCTGCTGAGATTCAGTCAAATGCTGCAAAACTGATAGTGAAGCGCTTCACAGTATAGATCAATAATGACACTAAACATACTGTTAAAACATCCCAAAGGCTTCTTAAAGCAAAGGAATGTATTGCTCTTGAAAGGCAGAAAAGGTTTTTGCATTTGTGTATTAATAATTATATTCATTTGTCCAAATACTTTTGATCTGGTGAAAATGGAGGGCCTGTGTAAAAGTGTTAAGGCAATTCATATCTAATTTGGTACAAAGGCAACATTACAAAACATAGCACTGTCCAAATACTTCACTGGTAGAAATACCTGACTGCAGCATATTCCAAGATCCAGAGGTGCGCTCCTATTCTTGAACCTACAGGGAAACAAACAAACATAGTGCAGTGATGTGCTAAATGCATATTAATATTCATTAATAAGCTCCACGGACAAAAACAATTTAGTCACCTGGCATGTTTAAGGTGTTAGAAACTTCAGGCTCCTGCAGATGGTGCTGTGCAAGGATGATGTGGCTATAAATACCTATGGTCTTCTGGTCACATGTCTCATTCCATATGTGGAAAATGGCTCCAAAGCAGATGTTAATGACTGGCTAGAAGTAATTGCATTTGGGCGTGCCAAAGACTATAGTGTGAAGGAAGTAGCTGAATCTGCAGGTATATGGAAGTGTACAATCATGTGGGTCTACCAGCAGTGGCTAAAATCCCAGTCTACAGGAAGTTCTCTTCAGAATTGTGCCAGGGAAGGCATCCACCACATCTGGCACAGCTGTGCAGGTCTTAGATGCAGGAGTGTATGAATGTTGTGGCCTACGTCCAGAAACTTGTCCAGTCCATGCCTAATCCAATCACAGCTGTTATTGGTGCCTATGGAGGTAGTAGAGGCTATTAGGCACATTTCAGTCACAGGTGATTCATGTTTTGTCTGGTTGGCTCATCTAATAATATCAAAAATAAAGCTTTTGGGATACAAAACATGTTTCTCATTGCTGTTTCTGGCAGCAGTGATATATTTATATATGCAAGTACGGCAAAACCTCCAGAAAGCTCCTCTATTCTTGAAGTTCTAGAGAACCAAAAGCAGTCCAAAGTTGCATCCAGCATCTGACTACAAATGCAGCAAAGCCATCTCCACTGTAAAAGCTTTAAGCATTTTTAAGCCAACATGCTCCTATATCGTTCCCAGCTCCACTTTAGAGCCATGAATAATAGACAGTGTGATTTTCTATGCAGCACAATTCATATGCTCAGTTTCACTCAAAGATTTCGCTCTGAGCAATGTTTGAACTAGCCACCTGCCTGCGAGGCCTATATTGCACTGGAAAAAAAAGGAGGGGGGAAAAATGCGGAAGCCCTTAACAATGAAGCCTTTTCCCCGTACCTATCACACAAGCTGGACAGGACATAGCGCCGATGAGGGTTAATAAGCATCACGCTGTCTTCTGCCTTCTGTCACCAGCCCCCCAATTATAGCAGCATGGCTGCTTCTCTCCAACCTGAGAGCCTCCAGCTGGAAAACTCAGTTCCACTGCACGCACCACCAGAGACCTCTACACTGCCTCTACACTGCCACTGGGCCAATTTGGCATGGCCATGCCGACGGAGAATACTCTTGATGAAATATATATATGATCTTCCTCAAACATGTATTGTTCCGCCCTGCTGTTTCTTATCAGACTGAATCCCCTCTGACACTCCACAAAGTTAGCAGGATGAGACTGGAGCCTGCTCTGCCTTTGCTTTAAGAACCAAGTTATCTTCCCACTCTCTCTTTTTTGCTTTTGTTCATGCTCTTTTTTTCCACCCTCTTCTTCACAGAGCTGCTCCAGACAGCTGACGGGCCTGAAAAACTGTCCATTGACTTGAGTGATGGAGACCTACTGCAGACTAACAGTGTCAGTCAATGTAAGAACATTTACACAAACTGCCTCAACAGTTCAAATTAATTCAAGGCAGATTTTTACCAAACAGGGACCCCACAAAACGTCTTCCAGGAACTCTAGAGACCCCCCACCAAAATTTGCTCATGATACCCGGACCACATAAAAACATCCTTCATTGTTCTTATCCATGTGTCCTGCTTACTAGTGTAAAAACAGGATGTGTGTTTCAGTCTGCTGCTAAACACAATTATACAAAGTGTCTAGGCATTTAGAGACAGTCAGCAAGTATCGATCAGGTGAAGTATGGAAGCACTTGGTGCTCTAAAGATAAACAGCGCCCTCTGGCTGTGGAACAATGAAGAGGCTTTGCCGTATCGTGTGAGGTTTACAGAACCAAGGCTAAAATAAATTTTATGTATATAATTTAAGTGTATATAAGCTCTTGCATCTCACTCTGAATAAAGAGGGATCTCCAAGGGTTCTTTAGTAAAGACTATGGTTCTATATGGAACAATAAACAATCAAAGAGCCAGTTAAATGCTTAAAAGGCTATTTGCATGGTGAAATGGTTCTTCAGCTTGAGAGAGACCATGGCTCTGTATTTCACCACAAGTAGGTTCTTCCTAACATCATAACTATAGCTGGACCCCTTTTAGTACTGTATAGAACCGTTTCTGTATGAATTCTTTATAGGATTTAGACATTCAGATGGTTCTTCAAGTGTCTCTGCTTCACATTAACAGTCAAAAGAACCATTTGCAGGTTAAATCATTCTTCAGATTGATGGAGAATGTGGTGTGCTCTATATAGCACCAAATAGCAGAACCCCTTTTGGGGTTCTATATAGTACAGGTTCTACACTGATGGGAATCGGTCTTCCTGATTCCCATTAATACTCAAAGAACCATTTGTATGGTGAGACAGTTCTCCAGATTGATGTGAGTATGTGGTGTGTTCTGTATAGCACCAGATGTGTTCTGCTATTGATGGATGGCATTATTGAACAGAACAGGTAGTTGTGGGGTCTTTCAATCATGTTTCGTCATTGTCAGAAAACAACCAGATGACATTTTGACATGGTTGTATTGTCAAATTTTATAAGGATTACTTAAGACAGCCAAGGAAATCGTCAAGACCAGATTCGCTGGCTATTTATTAATGTGAAGCCTATAATATGGACATTGGTTGGATTCAAACAGAGGGGAGAGTGGTTAGAATCATTTGTTGGTCATAGGTTGCATTCGTTCATTGACAGTGAATGCCAAGAAACATGTACTCCACATTTGTGTTAGTAAGTAGAAGTCTAATTTTTTTTTTACATTCCACCTTAAATAGTTAAGCAGTTGCATTCTGGTTTTGACATTCAGCTTCCTGTTTAAATTTATCCAATCGCACCTTAAACAGTCACCATTTACATTCAGACCCTGATATCCACATTCTTCTTCACCAGCTTCTTCTTTGAATTTTACTGTTCCACCTTAAATTGTGCAGGAATTATTAGGGCTCATCTCTAGCTTCTTGGCTATTGGCTTGCTTCTTGTTTAATGTTTTCCTGTTCCATCTTAAATAGTGCAAACAATTAGGTGCCAGAATGTAACCAAGCACCCATTTAAGACGCAACGGGAAAAATTGAACAAGGAGCATATATGGTTTGATGGTGTCATCTCCAGGAAGGAGACAAAGATTAATAAAGTGTTGGTAAAAATCTACATGGTAATACCAACAGTCAAAATGAACATTAGTTCAGATAAGTGAAAAATCAGAAGGCAACGGTTGTTGACAGTAAGATTTTATTATACAGGAAAGTAAAGATGCAATCTTCAAAGGGAATAATTTATAACCAGCAGACTAGAAAGACAGAGGTGTTTTAGTGATGGTGTTTCTGCTGAAACTGCCGTCCACAATAACCACAGGTGCCCACTTTGGTCAGTTTGTCCTGAGGAGAAAGAATATTATTAAAAAAACTCAAATGTAGAGACAACTTCAATTATGAGACATACTGCATCTGATCTAGTTCTATTATCATGAGACACTGACATGTGTTCTAGGAATTGTAATTGAAGTGTAAAAAGATCCTTCAATGTATCTGTAAAAATGTCAAACTTTTAAAACCACTTTTAATTTGTTTCTCTCATCACATTTTCCAGCCTTGAAATAGCAAAGTTTTCCCAGTAATCAATTTAAGCAAGAGGGGATAAGGCCCCTAACATTTACTAAACTACTTACCAGGTTGATGTAGACCTTGGGGTGGCCAAGAGCTCCTCCGCCTCCATCACAGGACACCACTCTTGCTTCTAAGTCTGTCACAGGCTCCTCTGCAACCAGTTTGATAGCAAAGTTCTCATTCACCTACACAATAAGAGACAGAGCGAGCCAAAATAAAAGACGACACAAAACAGAATAATCAGAACCGCAGTCATTGGCGTGTTTAGGAACGGGACATAGCGCAAAGAAATCTCTGAATATTTTATGACAATAAGTTGACATTTTACATTACCTCTTTTTGTCTACCCACAAATCTGGCTCTTCTCACGTCATTTTCATCATAAACCTGCAACCAAAGGAATACAATGTAAACAGTGTACAGATCACTGGGGGCAATCTGATAAGGGTTTAAGTTTGAATACATTCCGCTTCTTTATCTCTCTAATAGAAACAGCAGCTGCTCATAAACTGGGCAGTTTTCTCAAGGGGACATGGATGCATTTGTCCGTTTCTGGCTCTGTACTGCAGCACATTGTGTTTGAAATGAAACTATGAGTGGTAGGTTTAAAGTGCAGCACATCAGCCTTTAAAGAAGCATGGTCAGACAATAAATGAAAACAGAGCGCAACAAATTTAAACAATGCAAATGACGACATACTACTCAGCGCCACTCAATTCCATCACCAGGACCACTTTATTTTTTATTGATTATTTACCACCCTAAATATTTGAGTAACTTTTGTTCATTGCTTGCAACTGCAAAAGAACCACCGTTTTGGCATAACACCAAGTTAAACTTTTATTTTCTCAGTGATGCACGGAACAGTCCCTTTCTAATGGGGTTAATCTAGCTGTAAACATCTGATAAGTATATCATCAGCTGTCAATCAAGCTTTTTATTAGTCATGCCCACAGTGTTTTCAGATTGGTCTGATTAGTGCTTTTTAAGCCGCATTTCATCATATTCATATATTTATAGTTTTCATTCAAAGTCAAGTTTTTTTTCTGCAATATACTGTGATATGAGATATCCAGGAATTTCCACCAGATGAGTTGCATAGCCCATTTTGGACAAAAACAGTCCAAATGACTGGGGCAGTTTTTGTAGAAGATTGTGCAGAAAAAATAAATAATAGCTAAAAATAAGCTGAGGTTTTACTATGAACACTTCTTTTGAGAGCGAACCATCTATTTCTGAAACTTGATGCTATACAATTGGTTTCAGTGGACCAAACACAAATGCAGGTGAGCAAAGATTCTCAGTCTTTCCAGGAACCCTTAAATCAGAGTAAACCTATCAGACAGACTTTTCTTGTAGAGAAGTCATGGAGAACTAGAATTGTGCATGCTGTCCTTTTGCATCAAGCCACAATAATAAAAAAAAAAAATCATAGCATGACATACTGATTAACATCTTCAGCATTTATCAGACGATCTTATTCAGAGGGGCTTAGTGTTTGTGTTCAGTCAGAGAAAGCATCTTACCTAGTACAAAAAGATTACAATCAAAACCACTCTTAATTTTAAACACTGTCAGAACAACCATGCTAGTGCTCATTCCTTAAAAGATGGGTTAAGTGCAGTAGAATGCATTTCAATGAATAATCAGATTAGATCAGTGAACACTTGAACTTCAATCTGCGCTTCAAGACCACTGTTCTTACAGCTAGTGGAAGTTCACTTCACCATCTGGGTGCCCCAGAAAGAGAGGAGTCTTAGAACTTGTCAAGACTCCATGTATCTTGAAAGAGGTCAAAGGCATGGTGTACTCGAAACTTAAAGGGCTCAAGGTACGATGCCACAATTGAACTGGCCCTACTTGACATTGTACGTCCTATATTGTGCACATCATAATGACCATGCTGAATCAATATACTGTGAAGCTCTAGTTTGGAGTGACAGAATGACCAGGAATAGGCCCGCAATTCAAAGTACACACAGAAAGTTCAGCTTGTGAGTGGACAGCAAACGTCCGTGAATGACAGCTGATGTTCTGCACTTTAATGTTTACTGTCCTATTTTATATTCAATCTGCATGGCAAAGATAACGCCTCACAATCACTTATAAAAACCTGCAGCTCTTGCTTATATATCATTAGTGTCCAGTGAAGGAAGACAATGAAGTATTAACTGGTGGATTACATCCATTTGCACGCAGACGCAAATACATGTGCATATGATTTAAAGCGGAGCTATGTCTGGAGCTTAGCATGTGCAAGTGTAAAATACTTCTACTGAATAGATTAGCCTCTGAACCAACGCATTAAACTCTAGATTAAGTGCAGGAAACTGAGAGAAACTGAGGTCACCTTCTTATTTGGAGTTTTCCCGTAAATGGTGCAGCAGTTGCATTCTAGCGCCCATTTAAGGTGGAACGGGAAACCTTGAAAAGGTTGATGATTTACTGAGAGTAAAGATAATGGTAGCATTTTTGCTCCTATTAAAACTCTACTGAAACCAGATTAAAGACTATATGAACTGCTACAGCTAGCTAGCTTGCTACATTAGCTCACTGCTAACAGGTACTGCTAGAAGCTTTATGTTGAAGACA
This sequence comes from Prochilodus magdalenae, assembly GCA_024036415.1. NCBI lineage: Eukaryota > Metazoa > Chordata > Actinopteri > Characiformes > Prochilodontidae > Prochilodus > Prochilodus magdalenae. The sequence goes on along the minus strand of JAMWET010003602.1, from coordinate 193,898 downwards.
GGCCGTACCTGTCCGGTGTGGGTGATTTTCTCTCCGTAGGTAGAAACCTGGGAACTGTATCCCTGAGCAGGAACCGCGGAATTTCTCAAAACTCCGAGTAAAGTCCTCGTATTTTTACCGAAGGACAAGATCTTAGGAAAGGTGGCAGCCATGTTTCCCCTCTGACGTCACCCAGCCAACTCTGAGGCGAAGATCTCTCTGCTGGCACCTGGCGGACCAGAGGGCATATGTCTCCACCTGTCAGTTATTTATATTCGCCTAATTTTATTAACTGGTTATGATGAACTTACATATTAAATAGACTGAAATACAGAAACAGCAAATTAGTCCGATAGAGTCCCCCAGTTTGTATTATGATTATGGGCTAGATGTAAACGAGCATCTGTACATGACAGGGCCTCGTCTCATTAGTTCCAGCTAGCTAGGTAGTAGGTGTAAGAGAATAAGGAGTAAGGTACAGAGACTAGGGTGTATGGAGCAGGGAGAAGGAAGAAGAGAGTAGGGTATAGGAAATACAGAGCGGGGCGAAGAGAGAAGGTAGTAATGTATATAGCGTAGGGGAGCAGGAAGAATTAAGTAGGGCTTAGGAAGCAAGAAGGAGGGAATAGGGAGTATGGAGAAAGGAGTAAAGCTTGAGAAGAAATAGAGTAGAGTATAAGGAGTAGGGTAAAAGGAGTAAGGAGTTAGAGAGAGGAGAGAAGGGCTAGGGAATAGGGAGTAGGGAGTAGTGCGAAGAGAAAGGGGGTAGGGTATAGGGAGTAGGGAGTAGGGAGTAGGCACTATCACATCTGAATGGAACGTACAGATTGACTTTCCTCAAAGTCACCCACGTCACAGGAAGTACTAGCTCTGGGACATCCTGATGTGCTGAAACATGCGTCTGAGGCAGTAATCGGCACCAATAACCGCCCGTTAGGTGCATTTATCCCTAATATACACTTTATCAATCAAAGGTATGTACGTGTCTGATCTTTAATTCACAAATAAATAACTATAAAAGCCAGTTCTTTAGGGAGGTGGGGGAAGAGCATGCTGTTAGCTGATTAGCAGGTTAGCCAACTGGCTACTCCGTTTAAGATCATTAGAGGAGCTGCAGTTGTATCGTTTAGTTTTGTTTTCTTCAAGTCCAGTGCTTTTAGTAAGGTCATTTTGGGGCTGTTATGGCTAACTTAGAAGAGTATAAACTTAGAGAGTAAATCTTAAATGTGTGCACAGGTCCGTGCTGAGTATGTGGTGCACTATTTGGGTGTAGACGTCCTAATTTACAGTAGCTATAGTAGTTATACTAGTAGTATAATTGTATAGTGTGTAGTTTTAGTCCACTACCCTGCAGACCCCTCTGGGTTTTGAACAGAACACCACAAACATTCCACATATTATAAAATAAAGCCACACCAGGTTTGTCATAATGTCCCTTATTGTTATGAGATTGAACTAGGGTTCATCAGTAGTTTGGCCATGGGTAAGGGAAAACCAATTATTCTGAATTTTCAAAATTTATATTTGTTCTGCATAATTCAGTTACATTGAGGTGTAAACCGAATCTTTCGAGTCGCTTGAGGTGAAAAAGATTCATTTGTTGAGAAACTTATGAATGATTAAATGTATCGTCACTGTTTGTATAAAATTTACAGTGGAGGTCAAAAACCTTATTTATTTGTAATGTAAGTCTGTGGAAACTGTAAGTCTCTTTCCAAGCAATTTTGGGCCATTTCTTTTGGTCCATTTATCATAAGATTCTCACTCAGTGTAAACAACAGCTGCTGTGTTCAAATAATGATGCACAAAAGTGAAGATACATGTTTTCCATTGGACAGCGATTAAATATATATATATATATATATATATATATATATATATATTTATTTGAACATTATTTGAAATAGGGGTAAATCTAAGGTTAGTTATTAATTTTTATTGCTGATTTGCAGTACAGTGCCCTGTATTAAACACTTCTGACATCTGGTTCCTATCACCTCCCATATGAACTAGTCACTCTGATTAATTTGATTACATCATAATCATTTAATTGTGCCCGACTCTTGTAAATTGAACATTATAACATCCTATTTCTACTTTTTTTCTTTGCAGAAATACAGTTTAATTAGACTGATGCATCAAATACATTCTAATGCAAAAATAAATAAGAATACTCTACTGTGTTGCACACTGTTTCTCAGTCCTGGTCCTGGAGGTACCCTGCCCGGCCCCCCCAACACACCTGATTGCCCTGTCAGAGTTGCAGGCAGTGTGTTAAAACAGAAACCCACTAACATGTGCAGGACGCATCCAGGACCAGTGTACATTGTATTTGAGTATTGCATGTTTCTTGCTGATCTGCTGCCTCTCGATAAGCAGTTCATCTCAACATAGGCCTCAGTCTTATGTTTGCAGTTTAATAGTGTCATGTTCATTTTTCTACAGGTGGTGGCGCCATGGCACCACTATTCTTCCCATGCCTGGTCAGTTCCCTGACCCGGCAGCTGTCCCATGTTGTGAAGTACACAGCTGTCACCACTTTACCTGCAATGGGTGCACAGCGCTGTGTTTCCACCATCGCCGCTGCCATGTCTCCAGCCAGAGGAGCCCTCAGCCTTCTTCAGGGGCTGCACAGTCCATTCCGCTCTCCTTTACTCGGACAGTGCCAGCAGCTCATGTGTGCGCAGCCTTCTGTAGGCATGAAAACAAAAACGGCGCTGAAGAAACGCTGCAAAGACTGCTTTTTTGTCCGCCGCCGTGGACGACTCTTTGTTTATTGCAAAACCCATCCGAGACATAAACAACGGCAGGGATGAATTTCTTCTGAAGCTATGGCCTTCCTCATTGTAGATCACTGCTTTCTGTAATAATAAATATGTGTGGCACTTCAGGCTTGGTGTGTTTGGATCCATCTTCCTGCTTTCTGGAATGTGTTCCCCTGATGTTCACTTACAAATGTTGTATGGTTGTATATGCCAAAAACATGACAATGCATTCTATTATGAAGCCCTTTGAATTATACAGGCTGTGACTGTCACTTTAAGGCTGAAGTAAACTTAGTGGTCACTTATCTATAGTATATATAGTCAGTGTATCTAAGCTTATTGTCCAGTTTATCAGCTCTACTGTCCTTATAGGAGCACTTTGTAACTCTATAGTTACAGACTGTAGTCCATCTGTTTCTCTGTATACTTTATAACCCTGTTCTTCAATGGTCAGGACCCCTATAGGACCACCACAGAGCAGGTATAATGTGTGCAGTGGATCATTCTCAGCACTGCTGTGACACTGATGTGGTGGTGTGAGTGGATCAGACACAGTGCTGCTGGAGTGTTTAAACACTGTGTCCACTCCCTGTCCACTCTATTAGACACTCATACTTTGCTGGTCCACTATGTAGATGTGCAGTCAGAGATGATAGCTCATCTGCTGCTGTGCAGTTTGTGTTGGTCATCCTCTAGTCCTTCATTAGTGCTCACAGGACGCTGGTGGATGATTCTCTGTCCAGTGGTAACACTGGTGTCCAGCAGCACTGCTGTGTCAGCTCGTTGGTGTCACTGCAGTGTTGAGAATGATCCATCACTCACATAATACCCGTAATACATGTGGTGGTCCTATATGGACAGTGTAGCTGATAAAATAGATAGCTAGTTTAGATACGAGGTGTGCCTAATGAAGTGGCTGGTGGGTGTGTTTATGTATGACTAGCGGAGAAGCTCATCACGCATGCGCTCCAGTCGCCGAATGGGCGGGGCCGAGAAGATGAGAGCTCAGTGAGACGCACTTCAGGACAACAGCAGGTTCAGTATCGCTCGCTTCAGCGCGGTCGAAGAAGGAACAGAGTTCTGTTCAGCACTCCAGAGTCCATGCTGCCACCGTGAGCATGAAGTTTGCAAACAGTAGACGTTTAACGACGGCGAATGGAGATGATTCACGCCTCTCAGCCCACTTTAGAAACCCGTTTACGCACGAGTTGCGTTTCACTGCTCTTCAGAAAGTCAAGGTGAGCAAATTCTCTCTTAACACTGAGCGTCACATTAAAGGGGATTTCCACCGAAGTTCTAGACAAAGTTCAGAATGTCTAGCTAATTTAGTTACTGAGTTGTAAAGAGTCGCTTAGAGTGGTTCAATGTTAAACGGCTTGTTGGCAGAGAAGCTTGCTGACTTAGATGTTCGTTACAGTGATGGTGATGGTAACCAGGGGTCCTGATGACTCCCAACATATTTACTACCCCTCCTCCATGAATGAATCTACATAAATGTACATGTTTTAAACCCTAGTTTTATCACACAACTACCTTAAAACAATATCTCAGACATCAGGCAGCATATTCATAACTTTATGTGAAGGAGATTTTAGAGTTGGACTTCTGGTTCCCATCATCACTACTGTAAACAATTCTTCTGGTTCAGTATGTTTCTCCACAACAAAGAATTTTAATACCAAACCACCCTCAGTGACTTTGTTGACATGTAAATCCTTTAACTGCCCTTCAAGGTTCAGGAAATAATGGGAACCATTTGTTATGTGTATCCTGTACGCAAAAACTATTTTCTTCCTGTCATCCATAAAAAGGTCTTTGACCAACTTTTTGGCCCTCAGTTGTTCACTCTCGCTCCCAAACACATTCAGTTAATGGGGAAATTGCACTGATCCATAGCTAAACAGTTAGAAAGTGGTTTGAAGTGAAATGGATAGTAAACTCACTGGACAAAAAAAACAAAAAACGAGTCATCTGTGACTGAAACATACCTTATCACGTGTAATATCTCCTCAAGTACTAATAACAGCTGTTACTGGATTAGGCATTGACTGGACACGTTTCTGGATGTAGGACACATCAATGTTCAGGCACTCTTGAATCAAATTATTGTGCAGTTGTGTCAGATTTGGTGGATGCATTCCCTGGGAAAATTCTGAGGAGAATTCCGTGTAGACTGGGATTTTAGCCACTGCTGGTAGACCCGTATAAGTGTATGCTTCCGTACACCTGCAGATTCAGCTGCTTCCTGCATCCTATGGTCTTTAGCATTCCCAAATGCGGTCACTCCTTTTAGCCAATCATTAACATCTGCTTTGGTGCCATTTTCCACACATGGAATGAGACATTCGCACCGCGCTGGGCCATCTGCAACAGCCTGAAGTTACTACCACCTTAAACACGCAAGGTGACCAATGTGTTTGTGCAGTGAGCGTATTAAGTTGCTGTATTTGCGATCCCTGGGTAAGGAAGTCTGGGTCAGCAAGTTTCCCTACAGTGAACCATTTTACATGAAACCATCCAGAATGACTGTGCTTACATTGCAACCACTAAGTTTTGCAGGATGTTTGGAAAGTCGGTACAATTAATTTTTAAATGTGTAGCAGCTGTTTTTACCATTTATACTGATCATAAAGTGGGTTTTGCTTGTTTATCTAACCAGTAAGTTGATGTTCGTGCAGATTAATAAATTATTTATTAATATTTTGACTGTTTTTCATTAGCACATTACCACAGGCATGGCAGCTGGAGTTCAAGGGGAATTCCACCAAATTGCTACAACAGTTCTGCTCTATTCAGTAGTGGAGTGTTGGTTCATCATAGAGAGGCCTGATCTGGAATTCTGTGCAGCAGTGATGGGATCTAGGGGTCACAAATGTCACAAAGTCGTTGTGACCTCCTGGTTGACTTGTTGATGGCAAATGACCTGTTCTTATTTACAGACATATGCCAAAGTTTTAAAACCCCTTGCTTGGTCATGTCACATGACCCGAGCCACCCAAACTTCAGTGTATGACAATATACAATACCAGTCAAAAGTTTAGATATGGCTGCTTATAGAAGGTGTCTATATTACCTTGCATGTTCAAATACACATGTATACAAATATTTTTCAACATGTATATGAAATATTTGCAAGGGGTGTGCAAGATCTCTTCCTCCGCATTGCAGCTTTAGAGTGTTTTGAACAGCATGGCTGAGGCATTTGGCATTTGGGAGACTGATGCTACATTCCCAGTGTTTAAAGACATGGCCAGAAAGTCCTGATCTAGACTTTAGAGGTCTATATATATAGTGTTTTAATCTACACCCTGGTTAGTGAAGAGCAGTGCTTTTCCTTTACATCCAGAGCTTCTGATTCTGGTCCGACTGGTTGTGTGAAATGCCACTTTGACGGTAACTGATCTTTCTGAAAGAACCTGCAGGCGAAATAATGCAGAGTTGGTTCTTTGACAGAGTCAGAAATTGTCATCAGCTGTAGTTCAGCACTGTTTAATACACACAGATGTGCTTGAATAAAAATTAAACAGTGTTAAACTCAGTAAGTGTAATGTGTTAGTGTACTGTAAGCAGTGTGTTGGTGTACAGTAACTCGTAAGTGTAATGTGTTAGTGTACTGTAAGTAGTGTGTTGGTGTACAGTAACTCAGTAAGTGTAATGTGTTAGTGTACTGTAAGTGGTGTGTTGGTGTACAGTAATCAGTAGGTGTAATGTGTTAGTGTACTGTAAGTAGTGTGTTGGTGTACAGTAACTCAGTAAGTGTAATGTGTTAGTGTACTGTAAGTAGTGTGTTGGTGTACAGTAGCTGAGTAAGTGTAGTGTGTTAGTGTACTGTAAGTAGTGTGTTGGTGTACAGTAACTCAGTAAGTGTAATGTGTTAGTGTACTGTAAGTGGTGTGTTGGTGTACAGTAACTCAGTAAGTGTAATGTGTTAGTGTACTGTAAGTAGTGTGTTGGTGTACAGTAACTCAGTAAGTGTAATGTGTTAGTGTACTGTAAGTAGTGTGTTGGTGTACAGTAACTCAGTAAGTGCAATGCGTTAGTGTACTGTAAGTAGTGTGTTGGTGTACAGTAGCTCAGTAAGTGTAATGTGTTAGTGTGCTGTAAGTAGCGTGTTGGTGTACAGTAACTCAGTAAGTGTAACGTGTTAATGTGCTGTAAGTAGCGTGTTGGTGTACAGTAACTCAGTAAGTGTAATGTGTTAGTGTACTGTAAGTAGCGTGTTGGTGTACAGTAACTCAGTAAGTGTAATGCGTTAGTGTACTGTAAGTAGTGTGTTGGTGTACAGTAACTCAGTAAGTGTAATGTGTTAGTGTGCTGTAAGTAGTGTGTTGGTGTACAGTAACTCAGTAAGTGTAATGTGTTAGTGTACTGTAAGTAGTGTGTTGGTGTACAGTAACTCGTACAGTGACCGTTGGACACGAATGAGGAATTACTGAGTGATTAAAAGGTAGGAATGATGTAGCCTGTTTATAGTGACAAGCAGACTTCTAAATGAAAGCTTTTATTCTTAGTCAGGTCGGCGAGTTTTGAATGTGCAAATATTTCTCAACATAGATTTTCTCCAGATGCAGCTGGAGGCGATGACATTCAGATCTTTATCAGGCAGAGTAGACAAGCCATGCTGCCTGTGTGCATAACTCCACAGTAACACCCTGCTTTCATATTTGTTCTTTATATTTATTAGTTCTGTAAAGATCATTATGGGGCTCGTGTATGCTAATACACAGTGTGCTTTTTGGGACACTGTCCTCCAGCTGTCAAAGTCTTCCAACCTCTTCCAACTTAGATGAATAGTCTGCTCTGATAAGATCACCGCTGTTCATCTTTGACATTGTCACCAAGCCAGTGTTGGCAGGGCCGCAAGGGCAAGGGCAAGAGTATCTGAACATTGATGTGGCCTACATCCAGAAACTTATTCAGTCCATGCCAAACTAAAGCTTAGCTGTTATTCATGCTCGTGGAGGTATTACACAGCTTTAGGTATGGTGAGCTTATTTACACAGGTCTCCTGGAAGAAGTCCAGTACTTTTAGTTAAAATCCAAGACCTTGTTTATCTATTTAGTCCTTCATTAAATAAAACCAGGAGCAACTGAAGGAATTTAACTAATTCATAGTTCAGAGAGAAGTAGGGCACCAAACCTGTGGTCTTGTGTCCAGCTTGCAATGTGGTGATAGTGTTACTGAAATGAAGACAGTTATGCTGTTAAATGTGTTTTTGGACTTTCTTAACAATACTGGTTCTGAGCTGGCTTTAGGGCTCTGTTTTCAGTATGTGGCTCAGCGTTTTCTTCAATCCATATATTTCTGTCTTTTTTTTATAAATATATTTTGCTTTATAGATGCTTACTGTCTTCATTTGTCTAAATTATTAGTTTATTTGTAACCTTTGAATTTGACCTTTACCTTCTTTACCAATACAGTGTTAATTATTATATTTGCATAATGGGTGGGTGAAAAAAAGGCAGAAATATTATATTACAATACCTCAGGTCAGTTTCATTATGCTTGGTATAGTCAATGTCAAAGAAAAACATGTTTTACTGTTTTTTTTTATTTTTACTTTTACTCATTATTTGAACACAGCGGCTGCTGGTTACACTATGTAAACATTTCATGATGAATAGATCTACAGAAATGGCCTAAACCCTCTTGGAAAAGAAGTCTGCTTTCATTAATATTAGAATCAACGTTTTTGTCCTGTCCTGTAAAGTTGCCATTTTGGAAATACTTGTTTGTCAATGGACAGCGACAATATGCATTATGATATAATGATATTTAATTTTTCTGAGATTTAGTATGGTGGGTCAGACTAAATAGAACGTATAAAATTTTTTAAGTAGAGGCACTGATAATATCTGCACAGGGTGGAATAATGTATCATGATCATGTTAAAATATCATCATATTGCTCACTTGCTTATTTGTATTTTTAAGAATTGTATCTATTCATTAATGTATTCATTTTACGTGTGCTTGTTTAACAGTTGTATAGATGGGAGTGGTGCTCCTCTGTGCTGCCCCTATATTTGGGGAGCAGATGGGGAGAGAGTATAGGGGAGAAGGGGGGATGGTTGTGGGACCCTATAGGCAGGGAGATGAGATGGGTGTGCATGGGGTGTTTCTCTGTGACCCCCTGTGGGATACGCCACATGATGGGGGGCAGGTGGAGTTGGGAGCTGGGTAATTAGTTGTGGTCCCTGCATTTCTGCTTAACAGGCTGGGTTAACATGTGCTTGGCGGGGGCAGTGTTTTAATGTAACTTTTGTTTTGTAATACAAACATGCAGTTGCTCATAGAGACAGCATGCTTCTATTGTGTTCATATTAGGCCTGCTGCAATTATTACATAATCACATAAACCCAGTTTTATCAGACTGAGTTGATGGCAATGGTTTAAGCTAACTGTTGTTAGTTTTCAATCATATTATGCTGCAACAAACCAAATGTGAATTGAGTGGAAGATGACTGGAAGTATACAAACCTGCTTCCTCCCGCAACAGTGAAAATTAATACAGTAAACTTTGTTTATTTGGGTGAATTTGAGCACAATATTCAATTGTCAGTACAACCCGTGTAGCTACTCAGTACACGTAACTGGCAGACAGGGTGACTAATCAGCCAAACAATACACAACGAAAAGACAATCGTCAGCTTCATGATCGTGACAGTCCTACATATTGTTGTTATGTAATAAACTGGAGACACACTGATGAATCAGTAATGAAACTAAATAAGGACTTAGTTAGGGTTTGTGAATATACACTGCACACAGAATGAATCAGAAGACTGCCCTTAACACCACATCCACTTTGCTAGTAACTCCAATGGTGTTGTCACAAAGACCTGGTGTCACTCCACATCCACCCATATCACACAATTTGCAGGAACTGTGTGAGAATATTGAAGCTGCATGGGATGAATTATCACAGGACACCATTAGGAACCTCTACTACTCCATGCTGAGACGTCTGGTATGTTGCCTTAGCAAACACAGCAGCCTGACGCCATACTGAGAGACTTCTGTATGTGTAGCTCAATAAATATTGCCCATATCAGTCTAAATGTATCATCATTTATTGTTCCTGGTAGCCTTTATCTTCCTCCTCAATAGCACTGCAATCCCACACTTCCTTCTGGGTGCAGCTATTCTTTGCTCATAGAAGTGCTCAGCTGGTGAACACGGTATTGCCAAGGCCAGTGTCACGATGGGTATTAACGTGCGTTGCTTTGTCCACGTTTTATTCTCCATCTACGTTTCCTCTCTGTTTGGATTTCCAGGCTGGTGTTTCCCCCACCGCTATCCTCCCCATCCCCTTCCCCCGGGGAGCCATAGCCTCGGCTTCCAGATCTGTTTAATCGTCCTGTCTGGAGAGGCCGCAGGTGTTGACAGCTGCTCCAGATAAATAAATAAACAGTAAGCAGGCTCCTCCCGCCCCCACCTTCTCCTGATGGACTCATTGAGTGTGCATAAGAAACACATTCACATTTAATCACCCCTCTGCGAGCATTGGGTCGTTATTGGTGTCAGTGGCTCTGGCCTAACAAGGTTATATAGGGGCATGGCTGCAACACATAACCCCCAAAGTCTGGTCTTATAAAGCCATCAGGACCATCTTTAGATGATGTTACTCAGGGTTGATGGATAAAGGGCATTTTTTTTTAACGAGTATTTTTTGAGGATTTATTATCCTAAGGTCACAGTGTGTGGGGGGAAATAGACATGTTAAGGAACCAGCACATTCCTAGTACCTTGTATTATACATTATTAAAGTGTGTGGTCAATAATCTGAGTTGTAGTCACTAAGTATATATGGTTATTTTATATATGGTTTATATTGTATTTCTGACAACTAGATACAAGATCAGCTTGCATAAGGAAGGAGCAAAACAAATGAAATAAATTATTTTAAAAAAAAAATGTGTGGACCCAGTACACAGGCCACATCAATGTTCAGCCACTCCTGCATCAAAGAATTGTGCAGTTTGGTGGATGTCTTCCCTGGATTTTAGCTGGTAGACCCTTATAACCATGCACTTCCATACACCTGCAGATTCAGCTACTTTCTTCTCATTATGGTCTTTGGCCCGCCCAAATGCAGTCACTCCTTTTAGCCAATCATTAACATCTGCTTCGGAGCCATTTTCCACACATGGAGCGAGACATTCAGTGTACTGTACCACCTCTTCTCAATCTATGAATCCCATCACTCACACCCCACAGGTATTTATAGCCCCATCATCCTCAGGCAGCACCATCTGCAAGAGCGAGGTTATGTTCTTTGAGCTAATAATCAGGCTGTTATGTTTTTTGGGGGTGTAACTGCAACATTCAAGTCCAGAAAATATTCTAGAACTGCAACACAACCAATTTCAGCTGGAATAAGAATGATTGCACAGTTGCATGTTCTAAACTAAAGATTCTAATCTCTGGGCGATTACAGTGGTGCATCCATGCTATCAATTTAATAAGAGAAGAGCTGAACAGTTTTTGGCAAAATATTAAATTGTGATTTTTTTCTGACCAATAATGCAAAAGCAATTTTAATTGTGATATATATATTTTTTAATAATTTGAGCTCAAGGCCTTTTTAGGCCAAGACAGCTAGCATATCAAGTTTTTCTGGCTTAAGGCTTAAATGTAGCCAGTTAATATGCCGGACTACCAGTTTATTATGGCTGTGTTCATGTACACTGTTAATGGGTTGTTTCTGATTAGGCGAACTCGCCTTCAGGAGGTTCTCAATCTCTGTGTTGTTAGGTTAAATATTTCCAATTTAGTATAAATATTGCAGCTGTTGTGATTTGAAAATTCCCCTTTGAATTTAGGTAAAAAAAATATATATATAATTTTATGGCCCCAAATTAGAACTTGTAGAACTATAACAGAGAATGCTGAACTATTGTACTATTTTCTCTGGTAACTGCCATACAGTTGCCTACTAAACACAAATATTTTATAATGAACAAATTCATTTAAATAAATTACAGTATGTTAGTTTACATAAACACAATGTACTTCAGTTTCTTATACACTCATCATTAAAACAATGGCTGTACCCAATGGGAAGTTTCAGATTCCAGTGCTATTTGGAAGGAAGATAAAGGTTACCAGGAACAATAAATGATGATACATTTAGACTGACATGGGTAATACTTATTGAGCTACACATACAGAAATAGGGTCTCTTAGTATGGCGTCAGGCCTCCATGTTTGCTAACACAACATATCACACATCTCAGCATGGAGTTGTAGTGGTTCTTAATGGTGTCCTGTGATAATCCATCCTATGTAGCTTAAGTATTCCCACACAGTTCCTGCAGTTTTTGCCGTAGGGTTGTAGGTGGAGTGGTGCCAGGCCTTCTGAACATGTGTCGCATGACAACAAACCATTTATCTGACCACGGTGCCTCCTGACATGTATTTACTGGTGGTCTCTGCCAAGACAAAAGTGGGACTCATCACTGAAGATGACTGGCTGCAATTCAAAGTCACTCCATGACAGTCTGGCATGACACCATTGCAGTCTTTGGCAACCTTAACGTGGTGTTAAGGACAGTCTGACTCGCTGCTTGCTGAATGTTCGCTATTGTGGCTATAATGTCAGTCAGGTACAGTGATAAGGCCGATCCTAGCTTTGTGTGGCTGAGCGTGAAACTTGAACTATTTGTATGTCTTACAATGTCAAACCCCCCAACCAAATTTCATTCCTGTAAGTTTATTCCTTCTGGGTGCAGCTATTTGTAGCTATTTGCAAGAGCTCCCCAGAACTTCAAGTTCTCGAGATCTGTGATTGGTGTGGCGCAACGTATAACACCACTACCCACCAGGAAGCTACCGTCCCATGTGGGAGACTGGGGTTCGAATCCCAATCTTGGTGACTATGGTGGGCTACACCAATAGTGGGTCAGCTAAATGCCATACAAGTAAATGTAAGATCTTTCTTCCTATAATCATAGTGTCTGTTGCAGCACTACAGCCAAAAATCTATATTTTGGTAACTGGGTAACATACTATTTGGTAACATACTATTCAAACTCTACTACTCATTGAATTATTAATAGCACTGAAATTAACCTAAAATTTCATTGTGCTCCAGCTGCAATTTAAACAATGTTAAATATTTATGATCAGTTAATGCTGTATATAATATAATTAACTGTAATGCAATATAAATGCTGTAGTATTGCTTTGTGGGGCATTGGGGGTTTAGAGGGATCTTCAGTTTCTATGGTAAAGTCCTGTTTTACCATGTTGGCCTTTGTGCAGGCTTTTTATGGTGCACGGTACATGGGACATGATTCCTGGAATGTAGAAGCACACACTCCTGCTTGGTTTAAATATTCATTAACTGTGTGTGTTCAAGTTGCTTTGTTCTGTGATCTGTGAAACGGCCAACAGTTCCAGTAAAACTGCTCTGTGTTCTGCATATAGGCTATACTTGGGCACCCCTGCCAGCCCAGGTATGTTTTGTCAGTTGTTATGAATAAACAAGAACACACCTGGCGCAACATGAAACACAGAAATCAGCTGTTTATGTTTCCGTATTTCTCTGCTGCATGTTCATGTTTCCATTCCAAACCTTACATGCCTATACATTTACATATTTAAGTAATAAGATGCTGAGATGAGTTTGAATATCTTTGTCTGTCGTGTTTTGGGCACAGAAGACTGGATAACATTTTAAGCACTGGTACGTATCCTACACCGTCATGTCAGAATACCACCTTCTTGTTTCTTAACTCATTGTTAATTTTAGCAGCTCCACTGACCATATAGGAGCACTGTCTAGTTCTACAGTTCCAGACTGTAGTCCATCTGTTTCTCTGTATACTTTATTACCCTGTTCTGTAATGGTCAGGACCCCCACAGGACCACCACAGAGCAGGTATTATGTGGGTGGTGGATCATTCTCAGCACTGCAGTGACACTAATCTGGTGACTGTTAAGTGTTTTTAAAATGTTCGGGCTGAAAGAAACAGCATTCTGTGCCTCATAGCGATATGTGGCGGACGATGACATGAAGCCACACAAATGTTAGCATGGTGACTGGGTTACTGGTGAAAATGGATGATTGTCAGAGGACAGCTTTGTCAGTGTAGACTGATCTATTTAAGGAGGAGAAAGTTATGTGAAGGATCTGCACTCTTATTTTTGTTGTATATACTGGGCTTGTCTGAAGTTCCACAATGAGCCATTTAGCGCCCGTAACTCAGACAAAAATAAAACAACATCCGGTTAATCGGTTTGCCGTTGACAGGACGAATTGTGAAATGGTAATGCTCAACAGATGCCCTCAGCTGTTGCCCTTTACTATGGCAGACTTTTTTTTACGTAGCAACTTCTTAGAACACAAACAACGGAAAATCTATTTTGCCGTTGTCTGTCTACAACTTTCAAAATGGAGGACATTCCTCCCCCCAAAAGGAGAGCATCATAACAGACCCAGAGCACGATACTAGAAGAGAGTTAAAATCATAACCTAACCTATAAAACACACAAATGATTGCTTTACTTACCTGACTGGGTGGAATGGACGACATTTGTGAGTCAGACAGGAGCTTACTAGCATTTCGAGGGCTGACCTGAAGTCCGGGACACGAGCGATGTCACATGGCCTTGTTAAACCAATGAAATGCAAGACATGTTTTTTTACACAGACGTGAGCCAGTGGCATACATAATATTGTTTGCGTGTGAAAAGAGAACTGTAGTTCATCCTGAACAGAGGACTAATGTGTGTCTGTCCAGGTATTGTGCCAGATCAAGGACTGGGAGTTGAAAAACCAAACGGTCCAGCCTAAAACCGGACATGTGGCCACCCTACAACAAACATGTTAACACCACTGGTTGCTAGTTCTGATGCCTTCTGATACTCACCGTACTGGGTTGAATGATGTTCTCTCAAGTGTCGTGTCGCTTTAGTGGGGCTTTTGTTGGGGCCAAACATGAGGTTTGTTAGTTTTATACATTTTGCTAGCTTTAGACTTTGACTGACCAAATGTTTCTTTCAGCACACACAATAAACTCTTGGTTAATTTAAACAGTACTTGGATTTTGCAGCCCTGCATTAGGCCCACAGTTTAGTCCCAAAGTCAAAATATATTCTTATATGCTACAGTCATATAGCAAGCCACACTTTGCAGTTCTACAGTTACAGACTGTAGTCCGTCTGTTTCACTGCTTACTTTATTACCCTGTTGGTCAGGAGCCCCAGAGGACCGGTATTCTGTGGTTGGTGGACCATTCTTAGAACAGTGACACTGACATGGTGGCGACGTGTTAGTGTGTGTTGTGCTGGTGTGAGTGGTTCAGTGACTGGTTGTTGCACAGCTTACTAATGACAGTAGAGCTGGGAGGCAGCTTTGTCTCAGTGTCCGAATTTCACAGTGCTTTGTACAGCCCTCTTATTCACAGCGTAGGACACATGACACATGTCCGCATATTTTCCTCTTCTCTTCATGTTAGTGTGATGTTTAGCTAGTATGCAGACCAGACTTGATGATGAAGTGTTTTGAGTGTGAAATATTGATGGAGGAGCTGAAGTGTCATTGCAGAGGCCACTGTGTTATTCAGCAGACTCCAGCACCAGGCTGATTACCGGCTGTTAGGGTTAGGGTCAGGGTCAAAGGTCAACAGTAATTATTTTTCTGTCTGTAATATAAAATTATTTTTTAAAATTAGAAATGGGTGAAAGATATTGAGGATCTTTTACTGGGCTTTTAAATGGCTCTTATAAGAAGTGCTCTAATGTTTTGAAATACATCACTGATGTGGTTCAAAAATAATTTATTGAAAAAGTGCATATATCTTGTTTCAATATTTGTTTATTTGGGTTTTAAACAGCTGATATTATTATATTATTATTATTATTATTATTATTATTATTATTATTATTATTATCCATTACCCAGCCACCACATCCACAGACCCAGTACACCCAGCCACCGGGGCAATCCACAAACCCAGCTTGCCCACCCACCTAATTAACAGACCCAGTACACCCACCCACCTAGTCCACAGACCCAGCACACTCATCCACCCACCCAGTACACAGAGCCAGCCCACTCAATCCACAGAACCACCCTACCCTTTCTTACTCGACCCACCCCAACTCACCCCTCGCAGCTTGACCCACCAAACCAACCAACCCGCCCAACTGTTTGAACTATCCATCCATCCATTCATCTCTCTTGTCACTCTTGTCTTAAACCTTGTTGGAGCTGGATTATATTTCCCTGGGGAGGTGCTGTAATTCTAGCTATTATTGCCAAGATCCTTAATTTTAATCCACTTTAATCCAATTTTAAATCCAGTTTAATCCTGTCTGTAGTCTTTACAAGTCTGCTAAGTATTAATTCCTGAGTGACTTGCTTTCTACAATTTGCCAAACTCTGATCTCCCACAGTAATAGCTGTTCTATTCAGATGAGTGTAATCTATATTTGGCGACCTGAAGTCAAGGCTACATAAGATAAATGCAGTTTGATTTGACCTAATTCCTGAATCCTTAAATGTGTGATGGGTCTACTGAGTTTGCGACAGTGTGGGGTATACTGCTTCGCTGTAATGTCTCCACCCTGGTCCACTGTTGTGTTTTTGTTTGTGTTTTGCTTTGTTTGTTCTTTTGTGACATATGTCATTGGGCTGCACAGCATGCTGTTATTGTTGGGCAGTGTAGTGCCTGCTGGTATAAACAAAGAATTTGGGGAAAAGACACTGGTCCATTGTCCCTAATGGATCAGCTAGGCAAATCATATACAAATGACATCACCAGCTCTCTTCTGGTAAAACGAATTCATTGCAAATAGGGCTTTACTCTTCACTATGTGCACATGCTTTGTAGTACTCCTGAGTATTCATGACTGTAAATTCTTCACGTAGTGTGTGGCTTTTCTGAGCAGATGCTTCATTGTAAGGATGCACTGGACACAGATATTTGGTTTTGTCATTGTGTATTGTGTTATTGAACTCTGGAAAAGCAGAATGCATAGGTGATGTTGGTGATGATGCATCAGGTGATACTGAGCTAACATATCCAAATTTTGTTCTTCTGTGTTTATATCTGTGTTTAGTTCCTCATAATACAAACCCAGGTCTGTTGTTAATGCCTATTACGTGTTGTATGTACCGCCACCAGTATCTGCTGTTGCCCACGATTCCCTTATGAGTACATTCCTTGATCGAAATGATGCATTTCGAGATGATGTGTTAGCCTGACGTCATACCAAGAGACACTACTTCTGTAAGTGCAGCACATTTATCTTCCTTCCCAATAGGGGAATGCCTGGAATACCATACCAACCACATTGGGACATCCTAGCAGCCACCTGGAATACTGAATCATCTGCTTAGCCTTTCTTACCACCTGGGCCTTTGTGGCAGCACCCAGAGATAGCATAGCAACCACTAAATAATGGGCAAGGTGGACAAAAAAATTAGAATTTTTCCTCCCCTGTGAAACCCTATGTGCTTTACAGACATCTGAACTGAACATGGAGAATGAGTTCTCCTGTCCCTAGGGCTCTTTAGCGATATCACAAAGCTTATCGTGAGAAGATGGGGCAAGTATTACTTTGAACTTTCTCTCTGTGACTGTGCAGATGATCTTAGCTCGGCAATGCTTTTGGGTAACTGGGACCGCACCACTTGGGTGAAGCTATACTTGGATGTAATCTAAATGCTAATGCCCCTAGCCAGCTTTAGTTTCTCCTGCGCCTGGGCAGATTTTCTCTCAGCCTTACACAACGTATTGAAATGAAATTCGTTTTCGCCCCTAAGTTTCCTCTCTGTCGGAGCAGGTGCTCTGCAGGCCGTCTGCTTTATTCATCTGTTTATGTCCGGACTGCCGTATTGAACATTGTTAGAGGGAGTGTAAAATTCCACTAAATGATTTGGGAGGGAAGGGATGATTGCTAACAGGTCAGCTGTCTAGTAATTTGTCTGGCTTTATCATGCTGAATTTTTTTCCTTCTTTCTCGTGCAGATTGCAGTGATGACGGTGACCCTTTTTCCGGTGAGGTTGCTTTTTGCTGCCTTTATGATGTTGCTGGCATGGCCATTCGCCTTCGTGGCCACCATGGGCCGCTCAGAGGATGCGGTAGAGCCACTGTCTTGGTGGAGGTGGTAAGTGGAACAACCAAAACCTTAGATTTAGGAAATGTTAAAGTAAGAGATTGGCCACAAAACCTAATTTACATCAGCAGACTTAGTTGTGAATAGTTGGCAAAAGTGCTGGACAAACTACACAAACCATGTAGTTGAGTTTATATACAGTAGTATATAGTATTTATATAGTATAGAATATAGTATCTTCTGCCCAAAGATGCCAATTACAAAACAGCTGTTGAAGTGTTGGACAAAGCTTTATACCATGTTGTCAAAAATCTTAAATTCAACCTAATAAATTAAAGTCAGAATTTAGATGTAGCTCAACTATGTTGTAAATAATCGAAACTAAGTGACATTAGCATGAACTCTCACATTCATGCAAAATGAATATAATTTAAAATGAACAACACTCTGAACTTCTGTAGTGTTTATCTACAGTTATACACTTTCTAACGAGGCTGTGGGCGATTCCATTTCCTGTCAAAGCCACACAGTTGTTACAGGAAAGTCTGTTCACTTGGCAGCCATCGTTGCAATCCACTGGGCAGCTATTCACTGCCATACAAGACCAGAGTCCTGTCTTTTTGAATGGGAAGAGACCAAAGTACTCAGAACTGGGGCAAATTGCTGTTTCAGGTCACTAATAAAGTTTGACTAAAACCTCATAAATTGTTTGTAGCATTTGACCTACTAGCTAGCAAACTAGCTTCTAGCATCTATGCTCAGGCAGCTCTCCACAAGGAGGGGGCTTTTCCCTCTAGTGCCACATCAGATCAACTTTTCCTGCTCATGGCGTAAACAGCAAGCTGATTGGTTATCTTTCTCTGTAAATGGATGCCAGCTTGATTGCTATTAGCTTTCTCTTTCAAAAGAGCCCTGATTCCCATGCAGGGAACCAGTCTGCACTTGCACCAGTTTTTACTGAAACCAAAGATTATCAAAGGATATGTCAGCAGCGTCAACAAAGGGGAATTTCACAGTGATAGTAAACAGTAGTAACAATATGGCGGAGCATATAGATTACTAGTGAGCGTTTGCGCGGTTATTCCAGATGTTTAGAGGATCCCCAGCAGACCATTTAAATTAAGCAGTTTCTTCAGTGTTGCTATTGTTGCCTTTTCTTTCCCCAGCAGCTCACATGCCCACGGATGTTGTCACGGTTGGTACTGAAAAACAAAATTTTTTTTGGCTCCAGCTGCAAAAGAACTTCCGAACCTGTTAAAAGCTATTCTAATAGTCAGGCTAGCATTGCTTCATAGCATGTGCTAAGTTTCGATAAAATAAAATTCTTAATCTGTTTTCAAATGTAAAGTCCTAGTTGTATGATATACCAACGTGTGGCAGATGCGAGCCAGATGGTGGGGTCTTCTAGTGTCTAGTTACTCTAGGCTTCAAATCACAAAAACTCTGTGTTCCTAAACTGAAAACAAAGGCCACAAAACAGCTTTAGTTAGCTTTATTAAAATAGATTTTGGAATTTGGAATGGAATTGTATAAAGCTTGTCCAACATTCCAAACAGTGTGTTTGTGGGCAGAGAATGCATATATTCATTCAGTGTCGTTCAATGTTATTCTCCTCTCTGCTCACTCTAGGCTGGTGGACTTGGCCCTAAAGGCCATCATGAGGACTATGTGGTTTTCCGGAGGTTTCCATTGGGTGCGGGTGAAGGGCAGGCCAGCTCTGCCTAGCGAAGCGCCCATCCTAACGCTTGCGCCACACTCTTCATACTTTGATGCAATTCCTGTGACGATGACCATGGCCTCTATAGTGATGAAGGCAGAGAGCAGGGATGTTCCTGTCTGGGGCAGTGAGTTTCTCTCTTTGTCCTTTATTTGAAAGGTGACAGAGAGATGGGTGTTTTCAATAGGCAGAAACAAAAAGCATTGTTAGTTGAGCTACAGATATTTTTCACGTTACTGTTGGTTGTTCTCTACACACAGAATTGAAAATGACAACACTGACTATGAGGTAACAGTTGATTATAGCTGTGTTTACACATAGCTTCTCTTGCAGGGGATCATGAGTAACTGAATGCAGAAGTTGGTTCTAGATGTGACATTTGGACCTGAAGTGTCGAGGCCCAGAAAGCAGGCCATAATGAGGTTTAGGAAGCAGATAAATCATCTTGTGGTATATGGAAACAAACCAAAACTGTAGCCCACTACCAAGACAGTATCTGGTCTACAGTGGTGGATGAAATAGTACAGCAGTGGATGAGGGAGTTAGCTTGGTTGTGCCTGGCTAGCATCACTTGAGCAATGAAAAATATCCAGTCTCAGTTTCTTCAAGATCTTACCCATTTCCAAACAAAAACTTTACACGAATAATATAAGTGTTACTAAATCAGACCCATTTTCTACAGGTTTAACCACACAAGTAAATATGCGTCAGTGTATGTATGTTTAATGTTAATTGTAGGTGAGTAAAAAAGTTATTTAGTTATTCATATTTCTTGTGTTAGCCTTTTGTGGAAGGCTTAAGGCGCAACTGCGGGTCAGATTTTAGTTTAAATATGTAATTTGCATGAACAAAATTCCCCCTATATTGCTGATCAGCATTAATGCTTTTACAGATGTGCAAGGGTTTGTGATGGTGATGCTGCAGGGCATTTTGGGTGGTTTTAACACCTCAGAGAGGGTGATGAACTCCTTACAGTTGTCACTGGTTTGTTCTTCTGCTCACTGACCAGTTTATTAGAAACCCCTGCCTTGTATTTTCATTCTGTGGCCACTTTATTACAAAACCCTACCATGTTCTTGTGTGTACTGACCACTTTATTAGAAACACCTAACATGTCCATTTGCTTACTGGCCACTTTATTAGAAACCCTGCTTTGTATTTTTTACTCTCTGGCCACATTTATTAATTAATTTAAAAAAAATAAATAAATGATTGTCTATTCAATATGGCACATAATTATAATTTCTAATCACTTTATGTTGGAGGTCTTCGTTCCTCCTCCTTTCTTAATCATGCTCCTTGCCATTCATTGGTGGCTTGGTCCCGGATTCTCGGTAAAGCTGCTTTGTGGGAACGTCTTTGAAAAGCTGTTTGTTTGTCTGTTTGTGACAGAGACACAGAGACTCGAATGAAGTCATTTTGAACAGTCTCAGTACAGATGCTGAGTTTTATCGTCTTGTGGTGTTAGACTGAGTTTTGCTTGCATTGGCTTATCTCTGACTATGGGGAGTATTTCTGAAGATATTGCAAAGTCAAACTGTTCTCTTTCGTTTCTCTCTCTCTCTCTGCTCCTGTCTTACAGCGCTGATAAAGTTTATCCGGCCGGTGTTTGTGTCCCGCTCAGATCAGGACTCTCGCAGGAAGACGGTGGAGGAGATCAAACGCAGGGCTTTCTCTGCTGGAGAGTGGCCTCAGGTAACTTCTACACATGGTGTACTTTAGAAAACTATCAGACAAGTTTTGACACGCAAGAAGAACCTGAAGAAGAACCTGAACAAATAAAAAGTGAATATTATATGTCTTGTCTTCACCGTGATATCAAACTGCTCTTTTGAAACGTGTTAACATTATGAAATGAATAGACTGAGAAATGACCCAATATGGCTTAGAATAAAACCTCAACACAGTACAACTAACACTAGTCACTTTCTGTGTTCTTCTACTCTGTTCTATCACTCACTGGCCACTTTATCAGAAACCCCTACCTTGCTCCTTCACTCACCAGGCACTATGTTAGAAATGCCTACCTTGTCTTTCCGCTCTCTGGCCACATTCTAAAAAACACCCACCTTGTACTTTTTGACTGTTTGTGTGTGTGATGCTAGTATGAGTGTATCAGACATATCAACGATCATAGACACATATCAATATCACTGCAAGATTGAGAACAGACCCCCACCCACAAATATTCAGCCCCGAGCAGCTCTGTGGTCATGGCCTAGAAGATGGCTAACACAGCCGTACACCAGGTGCACAAGGTGGAGCTACAAGGGTGGGGTTTTCAATAAAGTGGCCATTGCGTATATATTGTAAAATAGGTTTATTGTGCTGCATCATTTCCTGCCATAAACATATTCTCACTGCTAGGTTGTTTTTGTTTTAGATAATGATATTTCCAGAGGGGACGTGCACCAACCGATCCTGCCTCATTGCATTCAAGCCAGGTATGTCCTCTATGCATGTTGCCTTTGAAAACCTTATGCCACCTTTTATATTTGATGTTATTTTTTCCTGCCACTAAATTGTAATTCTATAGCAAAATCTTCAGGAAATGCTTTATTAGAGTTTGTTCAGTGTAGCGAATGTGTTAAAAACAAAACATCTAATTCTACCAGAGTGTTCAAACACTTCCCATACATTGCACCCAGAAGGAGGTGTGGGATTTGCAGTGCTATTGGAAAGGAGGATGGAAAGGTTACCAAGAGCAAAAATTATGATCAATTTAGACTAGACTTGTAAAGTTTATTGAGCTACACATACTAACGGAACATGCCAGACTTCTCAGCAAGGAGTTGTAGAGGTTCCTAATGGTGTCTTGCAATAACCCATCCCATGTAGCTGGAATATTCATGTAGCTGTCTACAAGTGGTGCTGGCAGTAACAGGATGACCCATGGAGGGCATCACTGCTTGAATGTCCACAATCATGGCCATTGAGTCAGTCCATGCATGGACAATCTGTTGTGTATGGTATGTCAATTGCGGTTTGTGTGTGTCTCCCACTACCTTGTTCTCTCTCCACTGCCTCCAGCAGTATGCTATGGTAGGATCCCCACAACCAGTACGGCTTGCAATACGTTGATAAGACCATCATGCTTCCTGGAGCCCTACAATGGGACCCCTCTCTAGCTCTTCCAAATGTGCCGATTGCTTTTGATCTCTTCTCTGAAAAAAAACTTTACTTGCAAAGGATGCTATTATCACAACAGCATGAGTCAGAATGGAAAGCATGTGCAACAGATTGACTTTGTATGGTCAGTCAGTACTGATTAAATATAGCAAAGAGATATTATAAGGGTAAAGCAGCACCTGATTTAATTTAATGAGCGTTTGATTAGATCAACTATGTATTAGATGATAGGACCTCCTTGGGGACAACTTTGGACATGGTTGATCTAACAAACACATGGAATCACACTGTATAGTTGATTTGGCTATTGGTTTGTATTCAGTAATCATTAAAATACTTACTGCCATAATAAGTAGCATTACATGTAGCTTTCTTATTTGACCTAAGGCTTTTTCAGAGTACCGTATATGAAAGAGTGTGCATGCACTTCTGTTTCTCTCTTCGTCTCCTGTGGACCATTACAGTTCACAGAGCAGAGAGATTCAGTGTTTGGCTTCCTCTTCCTGTGTGCACTGTCCAGTCGTGTTATTTTGCGCTGATCCACTCCCACCCATAGCTCATTGTGCTTGCTCCATTCTCCTAATCCCCTTCTTTCTATTCCCTTATCCCTCATTTGTTTTCCCCCGTCTGCCTGTCGGACTTTGTTATCCATATCCTTTTGTTCTGGTGGTTTCACTGTGCCAGTACATATCAGTGGTGGATGGTCTATAGCCAGACACATTTTCACAACAAGGCCCATTCCAGAGAGCTGTCCTAGGGAACGCTCTGACTGTGCTTTATACCTCCCACGTCCACATTAATGTCCTGATTAGTACTATTACTGTAATGTGTAATTTGTGACATTTAGATCTTCTGTTTTGCTGCAAAATGTTTCCCATTTGATGTAGTATGATGGAGAAAGAAGCTGGTAAAACCCTTATGTGAATATTTACCCCACAGATACACATGCAGCATTTAACAGCATTGTCATGGTGCACTGTATTTCTTGCTATTGTTTTCTCAGTTTATCCGTTTCTTTTTTTTTCTTTTTTCCAAAGTCGCTTTTAAAGCTTTACCTGTATAGGATTTAATATTGCATGTACTGGTAATGTGTAGTTACTGTGTGTACTTTGGCACTTCATAATCCAAACTGAAAGCATTTTGATGAGCTGCACTAAAATGCACTTCTAGTAAGTGCACAGAGGTAGACATGCATGCACTCCTGAAGAGGCGCGCACCTGCGCACACGCCCACCCACGTGCAGAGTCATGTTACTGTGAAATGGGGCAGATGGGGCCGGTCATTGTTTCTGTGCCGCTCCCATAATTGGCCTCAGGTAAAACGAGGAAACTAGCGCTGGGATGAAAGCCCGATGTTGGTATCTGACGAGTCTCAAAGTTGTTCATACAAGCAGTAAAATAGTTATGCTACGTAATTCCCCATGTTTGCTGGGCAGATGAACACGGTGCATTCAGAGATGTTCTAAATGAGGAGAACGGTCACTGGTGGAAACACAGAATCAATCAACAGTTTAGACACAGCTACTCATAGAAGCTTCTCATTATGGTTATCTTAATGCTTTACTGTAGAAGAAAATGACGACATCAAACTATAAAGTAGCACTCATGGAACTTATACAGTCTATCTTAAATGCCTCCAAAATGGAACTTTACAGGAGGATCGTAATCTTTGATCCACAGATGCTGGACGTCTGCAAAAACCATCTATAAAATACAGGAAACATGGAGAGACTCCATGTACTATGTTTCAGTTACTATGCTTTAAAACTGTGAAACTCAATTCCAGCTTCTATTAGACAGTCGGGCTCAGTGCTCACATGTTCACGTTTTAAGGTCTCTCTTTAATTCAGCGTTATAAATATTTATATCGCATGTGTGTGTATTATATTATGTATGTACAGTGAGGGAAATAAGTATTTGAACACCCTGCGACTTTGCAAGTTCTCCCCCTTAGAAATCATGGAGGGTTCTGAAATTTCGGAAATCACTGTGTATGATTTTTTAATCATTTATTTAAAAAATGGAGGGAGCTCAAACTCTGTTTCTCAGCGACAGCCCAGAAACCCAGCTGATCTGGAGAAGATCTGTGTGGAGGAATGGGCCAAAATCCCTGCTGCAGTGTGTGCAGACCTGGTGAAAAACTACGGGAAATGTTTGACTTTTGTAATTGCAAACAAAGGCTACTGTACCAAATATGAACACTGATTTTCACAGGTGTTCAAATACTTATTAGCAGCAGTAACACACAAATAAATTATTAAAAAATCATACACTGTGATTTTTTTAGATTATGTCTCTCACAGTGGACATGCACCTAAGATGAAAATTTCAGACCCCTCCATGATTTCTAAGTGGGAGAACTTGCAAAGTCGCAGGGTGTTCAAATACTTATTTCCTCACTGTATGTATGTGTGGCACAGCTTTCTTAACGTGTAGTGGAGGCTGATATAACAGGAGGAACTAGAATTTTTAAACTGTGCTATAACACAAGATTTTTTTTTAGATAGATATGCCTATATATGCCAACTTGTGTACCCTATATTTCTTAAATAGTCTATTTTCTAAAGTCTTTATTTAAGAATGCAACTGAAAAAACAAGTGATCCAAACGTAATGGAAGTAACCAGACAGAGTTACTTATATAGCACTTCTTTGGATTAGGTTACAATTACACTGATAACAGATAATCAGTAATCTGTACTGGAATATGTTTTTAAAGTAACCTCCCCTGCCCTGTTCCTTAAATCTATTAATTTATTCATCCATCCCCGCTTATACTCCTGGATCATGGAGGGTGCTGGGGCCTATGGCAGATTAATAATCCACTGCATTTAATCCATCCATGAAGTGAAACACACACAAACTAGGGGGCAGTGTGCACACCTGCCCGGAGCTGTCAGTAGGCCTATTCACAGCACCCAGGGAGCAGCTGGGGGTTAGGTGCCCTGCTCAAGGGTACTTCAGTCATTACTGTTGGATCGGGGTATTGAACCAGGGACCCTCCGATCACAGGGCTGGTTCCCTAACCTCCAGCTGATGACTGCCACCAGAAACGGGACCCTGGTTGCCCGACTGGGGAATCGAACCCAGTTATATGCGGTGCGCCAGATTCTACATTCTGCTCTACTGGTGTACAAAAAATATATAATAAAAATATTGGTCTCCAGAAGATGGTCATATCTAAATGCCTGCCTGATCCTGAGATCTGGTTTAAGGGATTACCTACCTAAAATTGACCTGATTTATTGACCCAACCTAACATTATTGATAATCAATTATTCTGCATCCTTAGAAGGAATACCGTAAGCATGTGATATTGTGCTTGTTGTGCTAAAGCATTTAAAGGATGAGGGATAATATTGTTTGGACAGTCATTGTATTTTGTTCCTCCTTTTATTTTAGGTGCATTTATTCCAGGCGTTCCAGTCCAGCCAGTAGTCCTGCGCTATCCTAACCAATTGGTAAGAATAGAAGCCTTTCAGAGACTTACCCTTTTGTCAGTGACACAAGAGCTGTACAGAAGCCTAAATGATGTTGAACTCGTTCTTTACTTTTGATGTAGTTCTCATGTGTCTCGAGAATCATGGCTCATTCTTAAAGTGAAACTATGATTTTTCCAACCTTAAGGATAATCCAGTTATTGAGGCATTCAGAGCCCCTTGATGTGAAATGGTTCATTTGTAGAGGAACTTTCTGACTTCATGTTTTCTTTTCAGTGGGGGTGATGGTCCATATCTACAACACAAATACAGCCATTTTCTATACATCCAAACCCACCCGTGAACCTACTCCTACTCCTCAGAGTTTATATGCACTTCTAGTCAAAAGTCACTTCTAGACAATGCATATCCTGATATACCGCATATACTCTTGATGTAGCACAGTATTATATTTCTCCACCTCTAATATATAAATTTATTTGTTTGTAAAAACGTTGATCTATTTTTCTGCACAGTGTAAAAGCTCTAGTTCCCCTTTCAGTTTAGTGAAGATTCTTGATGGACAGACCAATAGATCTGCTCCAAAACTGATTAGAAATAGACCATGTTATATGTCAGCCTCCACTGCAGGTCAAGAAAGCTGTTTCGTTGTTTGATAGTCTTCACTTTTGTTTTATAGTAAAGCATTAAGATGAACATAAAGAGAACCTGCTATGAGCTGCCATGGCTGAAACTTTTGGTACAGTATGCTAGTAATACATTGGCCAATCAGGAACTATTAAGTTTTTCATTGGGAGGTATTTTGCCTCACAGTACTTTGCATGTATCCCTTCCACAATAAAACAAACCTAATCGCCCATGGCAAAAACCTAATAACAGCATCTCTGGTAGGTCAGTGGTATATCAGATGCTGAGCTATGAAGTTGTGGTGGCTCTGTGTGCCTGTAACAGAGTGTGTGTTCAGGCGTTGCTTTTGTGCACTACTCCTGTCTGATGTTCTTCTGTGTGCTTGAAGTTCATGTTTTGCCTTCTGCTGGTAGGACACAATTTCCTGGACATGGCAGGGACCTGGAGCGTGAGTCGTCTGTTTTTTCTTTTATCTTTTCCTTTCTTCTCTTCCCGTATCTCTTTTCTTCTGCTTTTATTTGTTATTTCTTTATTTACCTTCTTCTTCTTTGTTTTCTTTTTCATTTTCGTTTTCTTTTTCTTCTTCTGCTTCTTTCCTCCTAATCCTTCCTCCTTTCATCTTTCTCCTTTTGCTTTTTGCTATTTTTTCAGCTTCAGCTTTTTCTTTCTTCATTCCTTTTCTTCTTCCTTCTTTTTTCCCCCTCTTGTATCCATATGTACACTGTGGTTTATGATTTTAGTTCTGGTTATATTATTGTGAATGTAATGGACTTGTTGTTTGTGTTTCTCTCTTTCAGATTTAAGATTTTATGGCTTACACTGTGTCAGCTGCATAACTCTATAGAAATAGAGGTGAGAAGTGACGCCGTGTCTTGTTGATAATTATGTTAGAATTTCCTAAAACCCCTAACTTATCATGCCGTCCCTGCACTATTATAATTGGATATTTCTTAAACGTTTTTGGCTTAGTGAGTTAGTTAGTTAGTTAGTTAGTTAGTTGTGTATTTATTTAAATGGACATGGTTCTTAAGGGAACCTGAAGTGTTTATATGATGTTGCTTTAAAGAACTCTGGTAAACTAATTTTGGCGTACGATTTTTTTTTTTGTCTACTCAGTATCTCCCCACATACACTCCCTCAGAAGCAGAAAAGAGGGACCCGGCACTGTTTGCCAGCAACGTGAGGCGTATTATGGCCAAGTGAGTGTTTTTACCAGGCCCTCTGTTCAGTTATTAAAACCCTGCACAAGGATATTACATTTTAGGTCCTATTGGTCAAATAAAGATTTGTAATGTTTATTAAACTCTGCTTTTACAGTCTCTGCACTAGAGCTTTCTGTTGTAGTAGTAGTAGTAGTAGTAGTAGTAGTAGTAGTAGTAGTAGTAATAATAATAATAATAATAATAATAATAATAATAATAATAATAATAATAAATTTTAATAAAACTTACATTTAAAACTTTAACTGATAACAGAGAGAAAAGTTTATAGTAAACATGATTGTCATGCAAATGGGCAACAGATCATTACCAACTCAGTAAGATGCTAGATTACCAGCAGTGATGTATAGTCATGAATTAATCGTGTTTATCTGAATGACAGAAGCAGTGCTAGTTTAAGCAATTGTGCCTAAAAAACCTTCATCTCTGGGTCTTTGTTCATCTGTTAATATTTAGAGCTCTGCAGCTGCCTATCATCGACTACTCGTTTGAGGATTGTCAGCTCACAATGACTAAAGGCCCTCTGAGTCTGCCCAGCCACACTTGCCTGCTGGAATTCTCCAGGCTGGTGCGTAGACTCGGGTGAGTATCGTAAATGGCCTCTCCCTGTGCTAAATACTGCAGTGTGGGCACTTCAGTCCTTCCCTTACTGTGGAGCAACACACTACCCCAACTGCTGGTATGATGTTCTGGGGAGCCATCACATATGACAGTCTGATGTCACATGACCTTGTTAAATCAATAAAATGGAAGGCATGTCTTTTGACACAGATGTGTCAAACATAAAATTGTTGGTGAGTGAACCACAATTTTGTTTTCCGAACGGAGGACTGAAAGTTGAAAACCAGACGTGTGGCTAACCTATGTTCATCTGATCCGAAAGTTTAAAGTCTGCACTTTGTAAAGATTACTTGGTGAGAAATCACTGAGCTAAATGTGACAGGAGGCATATCAGGCTGTATATGCGATTAGGATTCTAGGACGGCTAAAAGAATAGCTCTGCAGATGATGGAAGGGCCAACGTTAGAGAGAGCACAGTGAGTCTGTGGTATGTGAGTGTTGGGTAAGGGAAAATGAAAGGGCCGAGTGTGATGCTGCATATTTGCCCTCCAGCACGCCTTGTACCCCAGCTGCCTCTTGAGGAGAAGGACATGAAGCACAGACTTTGCTTGGCCTGGATTAAAAGTTGCAGAATGATTTCCGATGGCTGATATCTCCTGAGGTTCTGTCCTTTGTTGGCTGGTGCAAAGGCACGTTAGGCTTTGGAAGCAGCGCCCTCTACTGAGGAAGAGAGAGAGGGGGAGTTTAGGATAGTGGACACATCGGGCAGCACAAAAAAAGAGTGGGATTAATTTGATTAATGCTAATATTTTTCCTTGATTTTCAGTTTATCTGAATATAATTATTTTATTTTATTTTATTTTATTTTATTTTATTTTATTGCCAATGGGTTTGCACCACTAAATGTGCTTTAATTTCTTCCTTATTTAGAGTAAATGCTCTGTCCAGTAAACAGAGTGATGGCGGGCTGCTTTAACAGTTAATAGATGTTTAATGTTTAATATGTGAGGTTTTCTTTGAACTGCAATTTAAAAAGATTGTTTAAATATCCGGACTCCTAATAGTGTTAAATTAGATTAGTTTAAGCCTTATTGCAGAAGTGCTTGAATATGCAGCTGACCCTGAGTGTTTTTGCTCACAGGGGAGGCCAGATGCATGATGGGAGGTATTTATTTTGTTAGCATGTGTTCTGTCTTGTAGGCTGAAGGCGGGAGTGTCGAATCAAGTCCTGCAGGAGGAGAGCAGCCGAGCACGAAGGCTTTGCGGGCGCAAACTAAGCCTTGAAGGTTTTGCGGAATACGTACACCTTCCTGTGACTGAAGCTCTGCAGGACATCTTTGCCCTCTTTGAGGAGGTACAGTAAGCCTTCTGTCTGTCTGTCTGTCTGTCTGTCTGTCTGTCTGAGTTTATTTATATAGATTTTTTTGTTTTCTCAAAGCAGCTTGACAGAAAAAATTGTTTATGGAAAAGTTAATAGAATAAAGTTATAAGACAGTAAATAGACTCCCTTGGAGTAAGAGGAAGAAACCTTGAGAGGGGCCCAGGCTTAAAGAAGGAGCCCATTGGCCTCTGGTTGATCCTGATGAAGAGAGAAAGGCATGGCTAGTGAGATTTTTATGACCAGATACAACAAAGAAGCTCAGTGCTTGAAGATCCTTCAGAAACATTCTGATTAATTCAGGAGTTTATTGCAAAGTCAGAACCATCTCATAGGACCTGCCTAGGGTCAAGACTAAACATGGAGAAGCAGTGTTGAGCTACAGTGCTGCTCTTAACTGAAAGCAGTTGACAGAGTGTGGTCTTGTTTGAGAAGCTTTAGGCCCTGTTCTATCCCTTTATTATATGAATCTGATTTTAATATAATGTTTAATTTTTCTCTGTTAAATCTACTTCACATTTAATTTCTGAATAATTTATATTGCCCTGCATTTTATGTTTGAATTATTGTTGTGCTTCCTTAATAATAATAATAATAATAATAATAATAATAATAATAACAACAATTGGTATTAATAGTAATTCTGCCTTTACTTAGATAGGCCTCAGCTCCCTCCATGACTTAGAATGATGAATGGCTTATGAAATGAATAAATGAATAAATGAATTATTGAGTAAATGAGTGAATGAATGATAAATTATGGATCTGTATGTATAAGTGGCTGCTGTGTGAAACATAGAGACTTTTTTCATTTAATGTCTAGTCAAAACAGTGAATAAATCCTGGTTATTATCAGGAGCTATTTCTAAGGATACAAGAAAAAAGGCCTGCATAAAAAGAAAGCCATGGGAAAAAAAGCAGGAGGTATAAAAAATGGCATGCAACTGTACAAGACCTGGTAGACCACCAACACTACCCCCATCAGATAAACCACACCTAAAGCTTTCCTCTTTGTGAGAGAGAGGAGAACACCAAGCTCCACTCCACGCTGCTTTAGACCTGAATGCATCCACAGGTGCTTCTGTCCGTTCTCCTTCCACTGTGAGAAGATGACTCAAAAGGATGCGCGGCTGAAATGGAGTTTGTAAGCAGTGGTGTTGTGTTAAATGCATGTTCTGCTTCCCCTCATGGTTAAATATGGATGACCTTGTTCTTAATTTTGACAGGACATGAAATGAATAGGTGGCTGCTACTTTCGGCCTTCATATGTTTGTACATGTACTGTATAACTGCTTTCGTGGTTTGGCAGTCTGCGTAAAATGAAGTCATGCTTTTAATTACCCTGTGTTTTCTCCAGCATGGTCAGATGGATGTGAGGGAATATATCATTGCTCTCTCTGTGGTGTGCAGACCCTTCAGATATCTGGACACCATTCAGCTGGCCTTCAGGGTAAGGCTGCTTGTGTGTGGCCACACTTACACATTTGCTTAGTCATGCAAAACACACACACACACACACACACACATATTGTGGTTCTTGGGATCATTTTGTGCTTGTGATTTCAGTAGGGCAGTTAACATTACAGGTGATTAATGACTCATGTCCAGATGGAGTTTAAATAATGTTGTTTTTTTTTAATTGACATGATTTTTTCCATTCATATGTAATCCATTAATGCATATTTGGAGTGATGCCAGTAGTGTTTTATAATTCTGGATTATGAGAATGGGTTTTTTGGTAATGATTAGAGCTGTACCAAAGGGTTCTGGTGGCCATATGGAGCCATTTTGGGGAAAAATGACAGCTGCCACAATTCCTCTATAAACTCCTATGAACCAGTCAATGACATGTTTAGGTCGACCAGTGGACCCAACCCATGCCATGAAAACACACCCTACACCAGTATGGAAGCACCACAAGTCTGCACAGTGCCTTGTTGACATTTGGGGTCCATGGCTTTATGGGGTCTGTGCCACATACGAACCCTGCCATCAGCCTAAAACAATTGGTAGTGTGAGCCACATGTTACCAGTCCTTTAAGGTCCAGTTAGGAACCCTACAAGCACAGGTGAGGTGCTGTGTCTGGTGTGGTGGTGTTAATAGCCATGGAAGCTAAAGAACACTGCCACTAACCTAACGGGATATGCATGTGGAGCCTCCTGCATTGAATGTGGATGTGATATCTGCCAGACTCATTAGTCTGTTTGCATTGACAACTCTAGCCAAATGCCACTAGTCACTATCATTACAACCGTGACCGGCCACTGGGCTGTGCACTGCGTATGGTTAATGCTTTCTATGACATTCCCTGTACATGCTCAACAATGTAAATTAAGGAATGTTAAATGCCCACATAGTTTTGGAAATGGAACCTCCCCTCTGTATAACACCCACTTTTATGCCTCGCTCAAACTCTGATTATTCACATCACCTTGCCACCTTGCCGAACTATAAAGATGTGGGCATTCCCAATGTCTAAACCACAGTTCCTGTTATGTCCAGATGTTTGAGGCCGAAGAGGACGGGGCTATAGTCGAAGATGAATTGGCGATCATTCTGAATACAGCTCTCGGAGTGGCGGATCTCACTGTGTGTGATGTCTTCAGAGCCATTGATACCGAAGACAAGGGAAAGATCACATGCGGTATGTATGTGTGTGTATATACACGCATTCGCTTATTTAAAATTTTGTCTCTTGAAATGTCAGCGTGTCATCTCAGTCATTACAAATCCTCAGCAGCCTTTTGCACTGCATGCCATCTGCCTGATGATTTTTTGCAAATATGGACAAATGGACATATAGAAAATAATAAAGGACAATATTATTATTATTATTATTATTATTAATGCTTTAAATTTATGAACTTGATTCACCACAGTGGTGCAGCCACCCAAGTGTTGGGCCAGCAATGAAACAGCCTTTTAAGGCTGGGTTTCCTAGGCAGTATAACTGTCCTGTCTCTCTGGGTGGGTAGGATCAACCCACACCTCCATCCGTCACTAGCATGATGCTAACCAACACAAGTGAATGTTTGCTGATGTAATAGAATTGGCAATGAGCACTCTCTTCTAAGCCATCTGAGGACAAAGTTAGCTGTTTCAGAGATGCAAAGTTTTGTTACTACGTTAGGTTCATGCTTTTCATGCAATACAGTTTTACTTGAGTTAGCTTAAGATATATTAAGATATAAACAAAGCCATTCAGAAAAGTTTAATAATGCATTCTAGGTAAACTTGCACTAAGGGAACCAGATGTCTGAAGAGTTTAAACTGGATCTATTGTACTTTTACAGCATTTCTTCTTTCCTTTAGCGTGTTAGCTGTTTGAGAATGTATACAATCTGCAAAGTTAAAAAGCCCAAAGTACACAGCAGTGGGAGAAACTCTCTCGCACAACTTTTACCAGCTGCCTGAAACAGCTTGTTGGAATTCTGGTCCTTATCTCTGTTACAAGGTGACATCATCTTCTAATACAGTCCTTATTGCCCACCTCCTAGAGAGCTAAACCAGTGAAAACTGACCACTCTGAAACGTAGTGCTCCAGTCTAGCTTGCGAAGGTAGATCAACCAGTTCTACTGCACTTTCACGATCGGACTCAAACTGACAGCAGAAAAACAACCATCATTGTAAGAACAGTCACACCGGAGTAGGGGCAGAACTATTAGCAGGGTGCCCTTATGGTGGTTTCCCAAACAAATCGGCATGGACAAGGTGACCAATCGGAGGTTATTGGGCTTATCGGGAGGCGGGGCTTAAAGACACATGAGCTCTAGCACAGTAAATCAGTTGTATTAGTTATGCAGTGATTATAAAATGAGACTGATTCTCTGACTGATGTAATTAGAAGCTATGTTGTGTGTTCCTTGGCAGATGATTTCCTCCGGTTTGTGGAAAGCTGTCCAAACTTTGTGGAGCTTTATCATTGTGTCAGTCATCTGGTCACTCCCACCTCTTCTGAACTCCCTGAACCCAAAACCAACAGCTTCTGTCCTGACTTCAGTCCT
The DNA here is from genome assembly GCA_024036415.1 of Prochilodus magdalenae. NCBI lineage: Eukaryota > Metazoa > Chordata > Actinopteri > Characiformes > Prochilodontidae > Prochilodus > Prochilodus magdalenae. The sequence continues at coordinate 160,008 of JAMWET010003602.1, read as the reverse complement.
CAGGACCAAACCACAGCCAACAACTCAAACAACAAGAAACAGGACTGAGAGCAGCTCTGAGGATGTGTGTGTGCCTGAATGCTTGTTTATAGCATAGTGTGAGTACAACTGGGAGTATGTTTGAGTAATGAATTATTTTCGTTTTGCAGGATTTCCTATTTTTCCCTAGTTTCCCTCTGTACTCTGCTGTACTCGCAGATCTTCAGAAAGTTTTAATTAATGCACTTTTTTGGAACAAATAATCTATTTATTCCAAACTTTCACTTTATAAAGATTCCTATTGTTTGTAAGACTGGTTTCAATACAGTAACCTCAAAAACCCTCTCAATATGTGCTTGTCTTCTTTAATGTGGATTGTCTTGTAATCAATGCACCTAAAATGTTCATCTATAGTTGCAAACTTAACATTGTAGCAGAAACCCTTTTGGTGCTATGTGGAGCCATTTTAAAGTGAGTTCTATACAGCACCATCGGTAACACATTCTACACCAGTCTGAAGAACTATTTCACCTTGCTACGTTAATGGTTTTATAGAGAACCTTAACTAACCAATCCTCTTTTTATAGGAGTGTAGGAAAAGCGAATATCTGTGAATGAGAACACGATTTATGGTTTGAGCCTGTAATGCTTGTGTTGGACTGCTGAATAACTAAAATACACTCAGTTTGCTATACATCTATCAGTATCTCCCTTTGCTTTTTTTTTGAGGAGGAGGTACTCCAGAGTCTGGTTTTAAGAGAGAATCAACCAACTGGAATGAAACTTGGTGGGTATTGTGATACATGGGAATGATTTAAGTTTCACACTCAGCCATGCATGTAAAGTAAGCAAGGACAGGCCTTATCACTGTAGCTGACCGACCCAACAGCCATGATTGCGGACTTTCAGTGAGAAGTGACGCCCTTCTCACACAGGCCGCACAGGCCGCTACAACAACTACGATTAACTCCAATGTCGCTAAAGATTGTAAAGGTGTCTTGCCAGTGACTCAGAATACCAGCTGGTCATCTTTAGTGACGAGTCCCATTTTTATTTTGCTGAAGGCACCATGGTCAGCTCCAAGAACGGTTTGTTGTCACACATCCTGGGATGGATTATCGCAGGACACCAATAGGAACCTCTACAACTCTATGGCAAAACATCAGGCTTGTTGCATTAGCAAACATGGCGGTCTATCGGCATCCTGAGAACACTACTTCTGTATGTGTAGCTCAATACATATTGCCCATATCAGTCTAAATTCATCATCATTTGTTGTTCCTGGTAACCTTTATCTTCCTTCACAATAGCACTGCAATCCCACACTTCCTTCTGAGTGCAAATGGATGACGAGTGGATGACAATGCAGTGACCCTTATGTGTGCTTATGTTGTAAATCCATTGTGTTCTGTTCAAAGCAACTCCCCTTAAAGGACTCTAGCAGTGAGGTTGTGTATTGCATCCTGACACCTGAGGTGTTACAATAACCGCGGCGGCATTTAAAGTGTAACGGGAAATTTAGAGAAGCTACTGAATAAAAAGCTGTCTTCAGCCTAATACTGACAGTGTTCTGATTAGGAGATTAAGAACTAGAATTTAGAACCAATTACATAAACTAACAATCAGCCCTGTGTTAAGGGTAGATTGGGTGTTTTGATTTTGAGGAAGGATGATGAGGAGAAGAGCCTTGCATGAACCGTCATACAACAAAGTTGCAATGCAGTGTTCTTCTCTGCCAGCAGAGGGAGTTCTACACCAAGATGTGGGGAACAGCTCATGTTCTTTGTGAAGTGTGTGTGTGTGTGTGTGTGTGTGTGTGTGTGTGTAAACAGATTTGTTTCGCTGCAGTAAGTAGTGGAGAAACTGATAGTGTCTCATAGGGCTGATCTGATAAGATGGAACTTGTTAATTTAGAATTAATTAAATTAATTGGCTCCACTATTTGCCTATTTGGATCATTAGCAGTGTACAGTATTTGTAAACCGTGTTTGCAGCTCAGTCTGTCTGTGGCGTAATTGGTTTTTCAGGTGTTTCTCAAGCTGAAATCCTGATCGCTGATTAGATTACCACCTTTTGTTTAGTTTGCAGTGATTTTGTCGTGGTGTATTTGTAAACAGAAGATACAGAAGGCAAATAATACTGTAATATTAGTAGCAAAAATACAGTCACAAAGGCAATACCATATTACTGTGTATATACATCAGCAGAGCAGGGTGATGTGTGTGTCTGTCTGTGTGTCTGTCTGTGTGTCTGTGTGTGTGTGTGTGTGTGTGTGTGTGTGTGTGTGTGTGTGTGTGTGTGTGTGTGTGCGCGCTTCATTCTTCAATCTTCCATCTCCAGCAGGGCATGAGCTACTGTGCAGCTGTATGGTTCTCACAGGCTTATAGGTTTGTGTGTGATGATGTCATTATTTGGATGCATCATTTGTGTCCAAATGCATCACCATTGTTGACTGGTGTGCTGTGTTTTGTGTGTGAGCCTAGCCAGCAGGGTGTCCTTGAAGGTCATTGCATTTGGGAATGAAGTCTTAACCCCTTCAGCCCTGAACAGTAAACAAAGGTTTGTTGTTTTAACTTTACTTTAACAACATAATATAAATATACGTTTGCGTGTATGTGTGTGTGTGTGTGTGTGTGTGTGTGAGTGTGTGCGTGTATATATATATATATATATATATACAATCTATGCAACGTACAATGCAGTCTGTTTAAAAGGCATAGGAGAAGAATGTATGTACAATGACAATGACAGTATTTTACAGTCAGATATAGAATTAGATCTTTTAATTTAGATTTTTAGTTTACTATTATTATTATTATTATTATTATTATTATATAGTTAGTAAATATGCCACATACACATTATGTTTAACCCTAAATTTTGTAAGATAATGGGCAGTAGTTCTTTTTGAACCATTTTACCATATAATGACCTTCACTCTTTACTCCACATTAAACAGACTAAATAATAAATTTTTTTTTAGACCAAAACGATTGCAAAACACTGTTAGGCAAGACTAAGCAGTGTATTCATAGCCATTTCAAAATAACTACTAATGTGCTTCCAAACACACACAAACACACACACACTAGGGACACTTGCCCAGAGCGGTGGGCAGCCCTATCCACGATGGAGCTGGGAGTTAGGTGCTTTCCTGGAGGGCACTTCAATTGTTTCTAACCTCCAGCCCACAACTGTGCTATAGAGAGATGAGCCAGCCAAGGGTCTAACCTAGAATCTTCTGATCTGTAGTCAGACACTGAATATTCATGAATGTTGCCGAGTAATTTATGGAAACACTGATGAGTACCGGGCAGGACAAACATTCTCTGTTGTATCTTATTTAGTTCTTAATTTGTCTCCTCTGAGCTTCTATTTCTAAATGTCCATTTGTCCATGTATCCCTTGTCCCCTTTCCTGCTACACTTTCGTGTATGTAAACTGATCTGAATGTAAACACATATGCACCTGATGCCCTTTTGTTATGGTATTTAACAGAGACAGAGCCACAAGGTGGCGCTAGCACACTTAAGATTCAGCCAGAGCCATGCCTCCTTACTCACAGGCTGAGGGAAAAGCATTACATCATTGCTGGTGTAAAAATAGACTGAGGGCTGGTTTCTTGGTTTCTTGGAAGTGGAGCATTTTGCCACCTGTGTCAAGGCTGTTAATAGATAATGACATCATCTGAAACTGTTCACGGAAAGGCAGGGTTCGGCACACATCTGCACTGAAGCGATCGAGCTGCTAATCGGCTTGCCTTGCCGCATTAAACGAAGTGTCCCCGATCTTTAAGCTTTAAGCCCCTATATGGCTTTTGTAGTCGGTCTGGCTTCAGGCTGCACTGAATGGTGGCTGGTGCTGATAATGAATGGTGATGTGTGGAAATGAGTGCAGAATCATTTACTTATTGAGAAGGAGCGGCTCTGTTTGCCTCATCTAAATGTGGGACACGCTCCGGAGCCTGATGTTTACATAAGGAGGTGGGGGAAGGTCTATATTTACTGCTTATATAAAGTAATCCATCTCATCGATTACCTCTCATCTCATGCACTTTTAAGCTGGATTGAAACTTTCTCTGAGGAAAGTAATGCACCATGTTCAGATACTATGTGCACATAAATTCCAGAATTATTAAATATATCAACATGTTTTTGACATTTGATTTTCTCTTATTTCTCGTTTCATTTTCTTGCCTTTTTGTGACAAAATATTGTTTTATGGTGGATGTGTTGGCAAGACACATGTTTATTTATTGATGTGAAGAGTATATGTGTCTGTATGTCAGGTGATGATATAGAAGAAAGAGTTTTCAGTGGGCGGCTCCTTTAAAGACCTTAGTTCTAATGAGGAACAAGAGATGAGAAAAGTATGCAGGTCACAGACTAGACTACTACAATCTTGGTCTTGCAGGTAAACAGTGAATATGTATTAAGTATTCCCTTGAAATACACTGACGTGTTCTCATGGCATGGTTTCACTGGTCTGCCTAAACGTGTCATTGACCGATGCCCCAAGTTTTTCCAGAATAGGTTTGGGGAGCATTCATTGGCGAGTTCCAACAAATGGTTTGGCCTGCACGTTCGCCTAACATGAGCCCAGCTGACCAGTTCTGAAGTAGTCAGTTCACACCTAGGCTTCAGCACCTATATATACCACATAGCACTGGTTGGCTATGCAGATGCCATGTCTCAACATCCCTCTAGACATCTTCTATCCACTTTGGAGTCAATGCCATGTCAAGTTGCTGCACTTCGCCAGGCTAGAGAGGGTCCTACACAATGCCAGTTTCTGTCCCTAAACTTTTGGCATGTCAGTGCAATAGTGCAAAATGACTGATGTATTTGACCATATTTCTCTCCATGTAAACTGGTCAGTCCTAATCTTGGGTAACACTGCCTTATGCATTCCCTATACCAATCATAAGGCAGACGTTTTTGGCCCCACCCACACAAAACAGTTTTAGAATCAGAGAAACGTTGCAAGCTAAAGCTAACCAGCATAGCCAAAAGCTAGAAAGCTAGACTACCAGTCTGTAGCTATCCGTCATCTGTTCATTCCTTTATCTATATACTAACATTGTTCAATCATGCGTTGCTTTATCTGTTTGTGCATTCGTCTGTTCACCAGTCTGCATGTCTGTTTGTATGTTGAGGGTTTTTTTGGTCCAGTTAGCGGCACATAAAGACTGGGTAATGATGTTAGTTCTCTATAAGGGGTGGAGCTGGCTAGAACAGAGAGCTGTCAATCAAGCTGCTCATTGGCCATGCCCACACAGTTCTCAAGTAGCCCTGCTCAGGGGGTTTTGAGCCATGTTTTATCATTTACATTTTTCATTCCCACTGTACTGGATATTTAATGTAACAGTTTAGTATCAACCAAACACGTTTAATATTTTACTCTGGGACTTTAGCCAGTCCTCAGGGCTCCCCAGCCGCTTCGTGTTTTTCCAGTTCCTCTCACACCTGCACCAGGTATTCAGTGTTTTTAACAGCTTCATGCAGGTGTTTTGTGAGCTTGGTAGAATCACTGCTGTAAATAGCCACATATGTAAATGAGATGCCTGAGGTCGTTTAAAGAACATCCACATAATGTAAAGCTTCTATGACAATTAAAAGTCACTTCTAGACCCATATTTCCAAGACAGGAAGCTTTTGAGGAACTTTTGAGAATAACAAGATTATATAACAGGGGCTACTGGTGCAAAAACTGGAGAAACCTGAAATGCTGTTTCGGAGCAATACCATGAGGCAAGGGTTCTCAATCTTGGTCCTTGAGATCCACAACCCTGTAGGGTTTTAGTCAGAAGCCACTGAGGGTTATATGTTAGATTTGGGTTGGAACTAATCTCTGCAGGATGGTAGATCTCCAGAACCACAAATGAGCACTATAGCCACAGAGGAACCAGACTGCCAGTGGATCCACAATTTTTGGTTTATTCCAGTCTGGACTGTTTGTGGGTGCCTGAGGACTGACTGGAAAACACTGTGCTAAAGAAGCTATTGTTGGCTGTTGCAAATGGTGGTCTGGCTTTATTTTGGCAATCCAGTGTAGATACTTTGTAGATGCTTGACCTTGTCTTTAACTAACATGTAACTATAAAATCCATTAAAGGCACCTTGTTAAGGTTCCAGATAACCCCTAAAGAACTCTTAAAACAGGGTCACATTTTCTAGAACCTTACATTCAAGCCAGGATCCACATAGGAACCCTCCATGAAGGACGGACCACGCAGCATGCATTGTGAGAAATGAAATGACAGAGCCATTTCCCACACGCCGGTTTTCCTTAGCTGTTCTAAGGTTAAGCCATAGTGACATTTGCCAGTCTGCGTTTGACAAGTCCATCCTATTGCCGAGCATTAGCATGATAACTCTGAGGAGTATGGATTATGATATTTTGGGAGCCGCACTTTCATGCCGACTCGCCATCCCTCTCCATGTATAATCAGCCGCTGCCTGTCTTTGATGAGCAGGGGAGAATTTCATTAAATTGCTGATAGGCCCTCGTCTCCTTCACCACGCCTCGGGCTCCTTTCCCAGTATGCACACGGACGCCTACATATATACGTCCGCGCAGCTATTCATATATGCAAACATTTCTGTCAAATCTCCCGGTACCTGACAGCAGTGTGAACCCAATAAACCAATATGGAGATAAGAGCTGGTGTCAGTAGGCAGAACTAATATTATTTGTGCGGTGGAAAGCGTTTATCTGTCACGGGCTGAGAATTGATGGTTTTGTGTCACTTTTGTTTAATAATGATGTAGCAATCGCAATATGCCCACTGGCTCCGGCTCTATTAAAGTTCAAAAGATTATCCAAATTAAAATCTCATTTGGAATATTGCTTTTCGCCAATAGTAGGTGGATCCTATTGGAGATGATATTACTCACTTTTTTTCCGCCATCCAATTAACATTTCCATGTTCAACAAACTGCAACGAAGGCAAATACGAGGAGGCGGCTTATTTGACTGTGAAATATTGCCATGGCTCTGTCGAAAAACTTAATAAAACTTTTTTAATTTGACGTTTGACAACATGCGAATATTTAGCGCCAGATCTGACCGCCTTCGGTGGCGCTCCCCCCCCCATTTAAATAACAAGCTCCTAGCAGTGACGATAGGTGTCTAAAGCCTTATCTAATGACAGTGTTTTATCACGTTTGCTCATTATACTGTATGTCATCATGTTGAATTACAGTGATTGGTCGGGGTCTGGCTCATGGCTACATGTATCTGCATAACACTGCATTACTATTTAGATCCTTTTTTTCTTTTTCTTTCTTTCTTTTTTTTTTCTCACGGTGGTCTACAGCTGATAGCTGAGCTGGTAATGTTGAGTGACGGGCTGTGATCACAGAAAGCATCAACTGTCAGGTTTTCAGCCCAGGGACTGCGGTTATCTCTGCATATTCTGCCATTCAGTCCTGATATTATACCACCTCAATGCATTCATAACAGGGTTTGAATCGGTGCTGTGGTCTATGGCTTGGAGATGCTTGTTAAAGGGGATGCACTGAGAAGCTTTCAGGTTGCAGTGTATGTGGAAGACCAGTTTATTGCAAAGTGCTACTACCACCACTACTATTATTACTACTGCTAGTATAACTCCTAATAATACAATTTTAAAAAATTCAAAGAAATGAATTAATTATAATGTCCTTCTATGCGTCATTTGAACACAGCAGCTGCTGTTTACATTGTGTGAAAATGTCATGATGAATAGACAGACACAAATGTGTATTTAGTGTGTGTGCATTTACACGCACTTAATAATCCAGTCATAATTCTCATTAATATTCAATATGTTTTGTTTAAGAGAGCTGGATTATAGTTTGGTAATCAGGTTTCTTACTACGTGTACCCTTACTCTGATTTCTTTCGTCTTTCTCAGTCTGTGCATATGCAAAAACACATGGCTGTTCTGGAAATAAGCAAGCATGCTCAATACAGCAATTGAGAGATAAGCTTATGGTTTAAATAGTTATCATCATTTGGAAGAGGCCTTACCATGAAGTTTCAACCTACATTATATTTACATCATCTCTTATTCTGTGAGTTTATTGGCCATTTGCAAAGCAGAAATCCAATTACTTACTGACCAGTGTAGACCTAGAGTCTCACCATCAACAGATAACTCCTGTGCATGTAAACACATTAGCCAAATTACTGACAGAAGTCTGATCTTCTACAGTTATTAGATTAAGTGCATTTAAACACATTCATTGTTTTTGCTTTAAACTTTTTTGTTTTTTTAATTGCATATATGGCATAAGCATACACACAAAGTGTTATAAGGCAGAGTAGTTCTGAAAGGAAAATGTATCTGTGCAGATTAGCTATTATTTTACAGTCATCATCACTGCATATATGTATGGATAGGAAATAAATTGGCTGTATCAATGATGTATTACGATAAAGAAATCAGTAAAATCACAAAATAACTTTTTATAAATAACAGTTATCAACTTAGTAAACAATGTAGAAATTCAGGACAAATTCAATAAGTGCACCAATAGAATAAATATCACTTTAAATAAAATACTGTTCTCTAATCCTCAAATCAAAACTGTGTGATTCATTATATAATGTCGAGACAACATTAATGTTTTTGTTGGTAGCATTTGGTTGGAAAGTCATGAATTTTAAGTTTTTGATTATGTGAGCACGTATCAGTGGAAAGGAGAAAATGAATATTAATAAAAAATACCACATTGTATATCCAAACCTTTTTGTTTTACTCAAAACACTTTTGGCTGCTCTTATTTCAGACATGAGTTGTTTTTGTTGACAACACCAACACCATTTGTTAATGTTAGCATGTGAACCATAAAATAATTACACTTTTAACATAATACTAATGTTTTTAATTAATATATGGATTGGCGCTTTTACTTTTAAATAAAAAAATATTATTATATTATTATTATTAACAATAATAATAATAATAATAATAATAATAATAATAATAATAATAATGGATGCTGTTACTGTCATTAAAGCATGGGTATTGCTGGGACCTCAAACAATGAAGTAGTACAGCCAATCTCAAGAAAACATGCGGGTTAACACAAAGCCATAAGCCCTGCAGTAGAAGCACAGCAGGTGTAGAAAGAGCCTCATCCGGGGTGAGTCATATTCAGTGGCCCAGTCAATGGAGCATGCCAGTCTCATCTCATTTCCCCTGCAGCGCTCCCTCTCCCAGCGCAGTCTGTTCCACTGATGGAGCCGCTGTGCCTGTGCCGCCGGAGTCGGCCTTCGCACGCTCCGTCTCCCCGCACTCCTGATGGGCCAGAGCTCAACAAAGCCTGGAAATTCTTTCCTTATGAAGATATCTGTCATGTGAAGTACATGAAAGGTAGCATGTTCACTGGTCTGAGGAGGAGAGGCCATGAGCTCTCAAAAGTCAGTGGATGTCACTTTAGCAGTGACAGTATAGCGCTCATGGAGAGCCTTCTGATCACATTGTGTTCACATTGTGATCTTTCCACTATATTCGTCTGATTTAGCCCCTTAGAATTATTAGTCAGATATTAATATTACTTAGTTATACATAGACTGGCCACTAGGGGGCATGTTGAACAAGGCTACTACAATAAAGAATGATGGAAATTGGCAAATAATCATCACTGACTGGTCCAAAAAACTGGAATGTTCATATGGCTTCATGTACTACATAGGTTACATTTGTCCTTTTTTAAATACTATATATATAAATATATAGAAACTGTTCTTTTGATGATGCGTATATATATGTATATATATATATATATATATATATATATATATATATATATATATACGCATCATCAAAAGAACAGTTTCACCCAGAAGGAAGTGTTGGAATGCAGTGCTATAATGATGATAAATTTTGACTGATATTTGCAATATTTATTAAGTTACACCTACAGAAGTAGTGTCTATCAGTATGCCGTCGGGCCACGTTTGCTAATGCAACTTGTCAGACGTCTCAGTATGAGGTTGTAGAGGTTCCCAATGGTGTCCTGTGATAACCCATCCAATGCAGCTTCAATATTCTCCCACATCTTTGCAAATTTTATGGTAGGGGTGGAGTGACACCAGACCTTCTGGACATGTAACAACAAATCGTTCATCTGACCACGATGACCCCACACACAGATTTGTTGGTCGTCTCCACCAACACAAAAGTGGGACTGGTCACTGAAGATGACCCACTGCCATTCTGAGTCTGGCATGACACCATTGCAGTCTTTGGTGAAGTTGAGGTGGTGTTAAGGGCTGCTCACTGAATGTCTGCAATCAGACAATCCATCCGTTTTCCCTTTCTGTGGTTTGTGTAGGCCACCTTCTTTTCACTGCTGCCAACAGTGCGCTATGACAGTATCTGCACGACTGGTATGGTGCGCATTCCGCTTCCTGGACCCCTACAATCCCCCAGAGCTTTTAGAGGTACAAAATGCTTGAGTGATCTGATTTCAATAACCACTGCCACTTGACCACTTCTGACTCTCTAAACTTCCCAATCTGAATGACTTTGTTTACATCTCAATCGGTTATTTATGCAGGAATGTAAAAATAGTGGTGGAATTCCCTGGGTGGGTTAATAATAAGTGTTAATTTGATGTTGCCATTAAGCTTGCTTTAATTTGTTCTTCATTATGACAACAGCTCAACCGAGCACCGTGGGATGCACATGTGTGTGCAGTGTTACAGAGAAGTGTGGAGAACCTTTAAATTTGGAATTCCAGTATATGTCAAGATAAGCCAGCAAAGTGATGGTTTTCTGTCACTCTGTGTCTTTCCTACCTTAACTGGTGTGAGAACAGAGCAGCGAGCAAATCTAGACTGCAGCGCTGCATGCTCCGTAATGCCGGGTAATGGATTGTTAACGGTGCCTGTACTGTGGACTATGAATGGTAGATGAGAGAGGGTGACTCACTGCTCGGTCGGGGGAGGAGAGAAGGTGGAATGAGTCATCGCTGCCTTCCCTCAATCTGTTTACAGCCCCTGAGATAGATGGCCCGCCGATAGATGGCCATCCAATAAGAGAGCGGAGACGTGTCCCCTGGTCTAAAGTCAGAGCCGGCTTCACTGATATTATCTCAGCATGGATGAAAGGTAGATACCAGAGAAGGTGAACACACCAGCATGCGGCACAGTTTGAGTATGCTGAGAATTTATTGAGCGCATTTTGGGAGAGTAGCTTTCAGATTTCAAACCCTTTCTTACAGAAATCAGGAAAATGAGCAAATGGAAATGAAGGACAATACAGGTACAAGCAATAAAAAGAAGAAGGTTAAACAGAGGTTTGGACCTGAAACTAGCATTTAATATGTTATTTGTCTTCCATATTTATGAACACATTAGTTAGAGAAAGTTTATGATTCTTTATCACAGACTTTAACCATCACTGGTCTACTATAACTGATGTATATAAGCTCACCAGACAAAAATGAGTCACCTTTTTTAAGGTAGTGGTAACTCCAGGCTCCTGCAGATGGCGCTGCACAAGGATGATGGGGCTATAAGTACCTTCAAGGTTTAATGGGATCCATAGATTGAGAAGAGGTGGTACAGTGCAATGAATATCTCGTTCCATCTGTGGAAATAACTCCTAAGCAGATGTTAATGATACACGGCTAAACGGAGTAACTGCATGCCCAAGGCCATAATGTGAAGGAAGTAGGTGAATCTGCAGGTGTATGGAAATGTACAGTCATACAGGTCTACTAGCAGTGGCTAAAATCACAGTCTACGGGAAATTCTCCAATTCACCAAATCTGGCCCAACTGCACAATTATCTGATGCAAGAGTGTCTGAACATTGATGTGGCCTACATCCAGAAACTTCAATCCAATCACAGGTGTTATTCATGCTTGCAGAGTTATAACAAGCAATTAGGAATGTTACAGTAACAGGTGAGTCTGGTTTGTCCGGTGAGCTTATGTCAGGCACACGGAATCTAAAGAAATCCTGACTGCTAGCATAGCTACTGATTAATCCACCATTGAGTAGCACTACCGAGTAGCACAGAAGTTCTTCCTCTTCCCATCAAGTGACATCAAGAGAAAGCGAGTTTCCTAGTCCTACTCTAGAAACCACTGTGGCCCCACTACAGGGTGAGTGGACATATTTCTGATTTCCAGAAATTTTTGCTTGTGTTTTTCATTTTGACTGAAATACCCCTTTAGGTGAAGCAATTAGGGTGGGTTGCTCTGGAGTGCTTATACTGGCCAACAGCACCATGTTCCTTCTTCAGTACTGCTGTTAATAAGGAAGTGAGCCACGACTCAAGTGTCATTATAATAATTTTTTTTTGCTGCTCAGTAAGGTGGATTACATGATGAAAAGGTTGCCAGGTAACCACAAAGGAATGGGTGGGTGGGAGTCGACCCTTATCAGTCTTATGTTTTTTACTGTTCTGGTTAACTTGGCCTTGAGAGCAACCATGTGGCCAAGCAATTTCTGATTTTATCTCAAATAGTAAACAGAAAGAATTGTTTGTTACAATGACAATGAACTACATGATCGACAGGATTGATTTTACATTAGAAATCAATTAGAGACAGCACACAGAACCATGTACCAAATGAAAACATTTGCAACCAATTTTCTCCCTGGACATTTTCATTTCTCAGAAAGGCCTGGATACACCGAGGTAGCATATATTGGAATCTCATGACAATTACATGGACAGCAGCTGCCAATTCAGTGCGGGAAGCTGTAATATTGTGGTCTAATTTAATTCAGAGGGAAATATAAATACTAGAACTTTCTATATTCCAGTGGTTACAAAAAGCCACGTAGGTGCCTCTTTAGGTGTGAGATGCTGGGAATTTCATGCATCTTGTATCTGTATTATTTCTTAAAGATCAAGCTTCTATTTCTTCTGCTAAAGCTTTACTCTAGATGCTGGAAATCTGCTGCAAAGCTTTGATGAGTGAGGGCTGGTACTGATGTTAAGTTATTGGATCTGGCTCACCAGCACTGCTCCAACTCAACCCCAAAGCAGGGATGTTCAATTCTGGCCCTGGAGATCCTACTACCCTCTCAGAGTTCTGCTCCGACCCAAATTGAACACACCTTATAAGGGTATTAAAGGCCTTCAGGGGAACCTTAACATTGGAGGCAAGTCTATCAGTCTATCTAAACTCTCCAGGGTGGTAGACCTCCAAGAAAAGGATCCCAAAGGTATTGGATTGAGCTCCATCACTCCAGAGCACTGGCCAAGGCTGGTGAGTTTGTACCTCTCTCGTCAATTGGCATTGGGCATGGTGGGCTAGTGGCTTAATTACAAAGAGTGTCTGGATAGTTTTGGACATATGGGGCATTTCTACTTGTACAAGTGGGCTACTGGCTTATACACCTGCTTATACAGGTCTTGTATTTGAACCTTGAATCTGCATTCGAGTCCAAGGCTTTGTAATTGCTGGTTGTGGGGCCAATCAGTTACATAGTTAAATTTATTTACTATTGGTAATTACAATAATCACTTTTTTATCCTGATTATTAAAGTGTCTATCAGGTCTTAACTTGGTCATCCATAAGCTCTGGCAAGCTGAACAGGCCTACCGGGTGTATCCAGGTCTTTAGAGGGCTGAGTTTGTGTGAGTTTTTTAAGGAGTAGGCTGGATGTTTTCCACCTTAGAGAGACTGACAGGTACAGCCCCATCTCCTGCTGCCGGGCTCGGAGCTTTAGTGACAAGGCTTGTGTTGCTCCTTCCGTTTGCTCCATTCTGACCTCCACTGCCCCCCTTCCTTTCCCTCCCAACGGTCTGTGGACTGCGCTCACCCTCTCTGCCCACTGGTCTGGAGAAGGCAGACACCAGCAGCCCAGCGGCCATCAGCAGCCCGCCAATGCTCAGCATGCCGGTGCCGGCCTGCACACACATATGCAGCCCCTGGTTATACTGCACGGCCTGGCGGTCCACAAACAGCAGCTCCCCCTCACCAAAGGCCTCAATGCGAGAGGGGATGGCAAAGCCCACGGTCAAGACCACCAAACCCACGGCTAAAACTACCGCTCCAAAAGCAAGAGAAGCCTGAGAGAGAGAAGAGAGAGAAGTTATTTCACATAGTGAGAGAGGTCGTAACAATGGAACTGGTATACTCATTTGAAACTAACATATTTACATTGCTGCTATTTGTAACTGACAAATTTGGGAATCTATTACCCTCCCCAGTTTCCCCTACTGGCTATCAAACCAGCAGTGCTTAAAAAGTATCTGAATCTGCTATATGTCTGCACCTCCAGAGGTCCTAGAAGTAAATAAGGAGTATAATACTAGTAAAGGAAACAAAGATAGTTGTAACATGGAGGGTGAGGCAAGTTGCAAGAGCAGAAAAGCTATAGTAGGGGTTGTTTTAGAATCATAATCAGAACAGGAAACAGCTTAGAACACAGGCACGCATCAACAGAGATACAGTATATCCATATACACAAAAACCAAGAAACCAAAACCAAGGATACTCGGATTAGGAACAGAGAGAAACATGGCTTAGAACTCTGGTTGGTAACACAGAGACTTTGCAACCAGGCAGAGCAAACAATGAGTCCTAAATCAGTGGGTGGAGCTGGGGTGGAGCAGGAAGAGAAGTCATGTGCAGTAACCCAGAGGCGGTGGTAAGTGAAAAGTATACTTGGCCATGCATTTATTAAGGGGAAATAATTAATATTGCATATCTGTGAGTTGCAAAGGTGTCAAAAGTGTCTTTAACTGTTCTTTGCTAGAACAACTTGTTTGCCTGGGATTGTTGCATGTTGTCCTAAGATTTAGTTTACTGACAGACATCCTAAAATTTTCCCTTACAATAAACTGGTATACATATCTTGGCACACATTCAGCTAATCTGAATTCAGATAATCTGAGAACTACAATACTACCGCCACCATACTTCACAAGTGGGTAAAGGTTCTTATGCTGGAATGCAGTGTTTTCCTCTCTCCAGACTCACACCTGATTGTCACTCCATTGATTGAAAACACCTGATTCTAATTTTACCTTTAAATTAATTTCTAATCCCAAGGGTTCACATATTTTTGCTACTCAAAAAATACTGGACCATTTTCCTCAATAAATCAGTGACTAGATTCTCTTTATCTACTCATTCTCTGATAATGATTTTTGAACTCTGATTATATGTATCTTGTTTTTGCAGAAATATAGAAAGCATGACTGTATGTTTAACAAATTGTGATATTTTATTAATGTGGCAATTCTGTTATTAATTATGTATAATAATAATAACAAACAATAATATGTTTTGTAAAACACACATACATCATCAAAAGAATAGTTGTTCAAATAGTTGCACCCAGAAAGACTTAACCAGTGGGAATGAAACTTGTGGGGTAGGTTTGACATTGTGAGCCACGCAAACGATTTAGGTTTCGCACTTGGCTGCAATTGTGACGTAAGCAAGGATAGGCCTTACTGCTGTACATGACTGATCCAACAGCCACGGTTGCAGACATCCTGTTAGTGCTAGCACCATTGGCAGATGACTGTTCCGATGCAGGACTACGTGCACACAGACTGTTATGATGACTGTCCTTAACACTACATGAATGTTGAAAGACTGCAATGGTGTTGTGCCAGACTGTCATGGAGTGACTCAGAATGGCAGCGGGTCATCCTCAGTGATGAGTCCCGCTTTTGTCTTGGT
This sequence comes from Prochilodus magdalenae, assembly GCA_024036415.1. Lineage (NCBI taxonomy): Eukaryota > Metazoa > Chordata > Actinopteri > Characiformes > Prochilodontidae > Prochilodus > Prochilodus magdalenae. The sequence continues at coordinate 144,378 of JAMWET010003602.1, read as the reverse complement.
GGAGACGACCAACGAGTCGGTGTGTGGAGGCACCATGGTCAGCCCTGAGATGAACATGTTGTCACTTCCACCCCTACCACACAATCTGCAGGAAATGTTTGAGAATATTTAAACTGCATGGGATGGATTTTCACAGGATACATTTAGGAACCTCTACAACTCCATGCTGAGACATCTGGCATTTTGTGTTAGCAGATATGGTGGCCCGACACCATGCCCAGAGACCCAGAGATGTGTAGCTCAATAAATATTGTCCATATCAGTGTAAATTTAACATTTATTGTTCTTGGTAACCTTTATCTTCCTCCCCAATCCTACTGCAATCCCACACTTCCTTCTGGGTGCAGTTATTCTTTTGCTGATGAGTGTATATAACAATTATAACTTAACACGTTGTCAGCCACACTCTACAAACTTTCCCTTCCTACCTGCAGCAGTACCCTCAGCCATGCGAGCTGGTCCTAAATATACCAGACATCCTATAGCATATGATTTATTACATTACATGCATTATATAACCATTTTTTGCTCCTGTAATGTGTTCCTACCTTGCAAAGGCCTGAGCTCCACCACTGTGGTGATGCAGTCTGACTCTGAGCATCCTCCTGATCCCACATGGAAGCGGTGCACTCCTCATAGAAATGATGCAGGTATGAACGAACTCCGAAACTATGGCAACCAGAGCCTGCCATGCTCTTAATGCGCGCTGGGCGCTCTGACCCACAGACCTCTGAGCAAGAGGCCATCTCTTAGACCTGCAGAAAACCACATGTCACAGCATGCTTAACGTCAGATACAGTCACAAAAGCATGTACAGTACAGTGTCAGTCTGAATACTGACAAGCGGTTCATCATTATAAATAAGGCTGAAGAAAATCTGATGTGTTCGGAAGGGTTCACTCCTTAACTCATTCACTATACAGCACTTGTGACTAGGGGATGACCAAAAGACTTTTTGGACACTACGTTCTGATATACCCTTAATTTAAAAATAAAGGAGCATACATTTGTGTGATCCATTCATATTCTGTCCCATAAACAAATCAAACACAACTGCCATATGCTCTGCTGAAGGCCTAACGTTTGACAGACTAACCTTGGCGTGAACAGAGCTTAAAGAAAGGCTGGTTTTATTTAGTGAACAGGGAATCAGACTCAGTAACCGGATCAGGACATACACACCACATGAGGAGAGAACAAAGCCAAAAACCATAGGACAAGTTAGGGTCAATACCAAAGACTCAAACACAGCCAGTGCACAAATTAAAGGGATAGTCAAAAAACTGAGTTTTTTTTTTTTCAAAACATAAGTTATTTAAGGAGTAGGCTGGAGGTTCTCCACTTTAGAGAGACTGACAGGTACAGCTCCATCTCCTGTTGCCGGGCTTGGAGCTTTAGTGACAAATGTGCTATTTATTAATAAATTATCAAAAGACTCATCATATGTAACATAGTACAGCTGTCCTACACAGCGAGGCATCTTCAAATCACCCAGCCCGATATTAGATACACTTCTTCTTATCTGCCATATTTTTGATAAGGTTTAACTCTCATTAGAAATACAGTGTACTTGTAAATGTAACTTTGCAGATATATATATATATATATATATATATATATATATATATATATATATATATATATATATATATATATATATATATATATATATATATATAAGCATCATATTAAAAGAGAAAATGTATTTAGTATTAATATCAGACTTTCTGTTAGAATCCGTATCTGTATCGGGATTTTATCTGTAGTGTTACTCAGAGCGAAAACCAGTGGCAGTTGAACATAAATGATAGAAAAGAGCAATTATGGTTGATATTCTTATGGCCTGGTCTTAGTAATACATACACATTTTTAACAGCTGTTTGGTGTAGGTGAGGTTTCTTGATGAGGCTTCTTGTAAAAAAAAAAACTGTTTTGCTATTCGCTGTTCAAGTACGGAGTGTTGGAAAAGTGCCAAACTGTCACCGTCTGTAAATATAGCCAAACTACCATCCTGGCGATGCTATTTCATGAATGAACTTCTACTTCAGTAGTAGAACATCACCGCATTTCATTATAGTAAACATGGGAAATTCTAGCAAGGACGGGCCTTATCTCTGTACCTGACTGACCCAACAGCTATGATTGCAGACATTCAGCGAGCAGTGAAGTCTTCCATGAGTGATCCTAATAGTGATAGCCCCATTGGCAGACGGCTGCTCGACACAGGACTACATGCACACAGACCGTTATGATGACTGCCCTTAACACCACGCCAACATCACCAAAGACTGCAATGTGGTCGAGCCAGACTGTCATGGAGTCCCACGTTTGTCTTGGTGCAGATGACCAACTTATCCATGTGTGGAGGTACCGTGGTCAGCCTCAAGATTAACGGTTTGTTGTTACGTGTGACCAGAAGACCTGGTGTCGCTCCACCTCCACCCCTGCCACACAATCCACAGGAACTGTATGAGAATATTCAAGTTTAGGACCACTACACTTCCATACTGAGACATACTAACAGGTTGTGTTAGCTAACATGGTGGCCCAATGCCATACAGAGACACTAGTTCTGTACATGTTGCTCATATCGATCTAAATTTATCATCATTTATTGTTCCTGGTAACCTTCCTTCCCAATAGCACTGCAATCACACACTGGGTGCAATGTACTGTTGAGATTTGGAACAACACTACAAAATGACACTACATAGTGCACTATTTCTGTAATAGGGAGTGATTCACAATGCAGCTCTGTCCTTTCTAGGTCAGTCATCAATGCCTTACCATTAGGCAGATTTGCTCATTCATAATAGTGACTCATGCAGTCTTTGAATGTTACTATGTAGTAAAGCATTCAAGCCCATGTATTTCGGTGGTTCTTTGCAGAGTTTGAGCCATCTGAGTGTCATGAAGGTTTTTAAAGTTTGAGAAGTAAAAGTTCATGCAAGAACCCTTAAATTGGTACAGGACATTGACATTGTGTCTTTACTCCACTCATAAATTGCTTTTGGTTCTCTGGGGAACCCAAAGTGCCGTTTCTGAGGCACCTTTTCTGTATTTGAATGTCAGTGTGAAATGGATGTGCCTGTTGTAGCTGTTACTGTTTCAGAGGTGACTGGCCGCCCACAGATGAGTCACTCTCTCTCTCTCTCTCTCTCTCTCTGTTTTTCTATGACCATCTATAGCAATGCTTGTTGTTTCCTGCTCTTCAGGCTCTTTTCCTAGTGCAGCTGATTCGACTGATGTAGGACGTATTAGTTGACTAGTTGAATCAGGTGTTTTGGTGTGGATGCACATTAACCAATGCAGTGCTGAATGGATCCCAGGACATCCCTGTTCTCCAGTACTGACCACTGCATTCAATGCATCTCAAACCTCAAGACCTTCTGCTTAATGATAAGCAAGGCCTGAGCATAGACAAAAGGGCTCTGTGGAATGATTTGATAGGACAAGATTTGATACTGATCATCCTTTCAGTAGAACCATTCCTATTAATTAAATATTAGAGTGTGAGGACACTTTCTAAGATCTGGAGAACATAAACATCATATAATAATGAAAGATTAGGCTTAGAACTGCACATTCTGGCTTAGAACTCCAGATTGTTAAAACCTACATTCAAAGTAAAGGATGACAGAATGTGTTCTTTGTGAGTTATCATAGAGGAACCATTTTGGGTTCTCTAAAAATCTTTTAGTCCTCTGCATGGTGAACATTTTCTTCAGATTGATGGAGAATGTGTTGTATATGGTTCTACCCTCAAAAGGCCTCAGAAGGGTTTCTGCTATTGTTATAATGTCCAGCTTGTAGTAATAAATAGAGAACCTGTTGAAAAATGGTTCAATAGTTGTTACGTCAAACTTGTTACCCTTTTTGGTGCTATTCAGAACAAATTTTTTGAACAGATGTTCCCAGAGTTCTTCAAGAGGTCTTGTGCAATGAAAATGGTTCTGTGTAGAACCATGACCACTCAAGGAACCCTCTGCATGATGAACAGGTTCTTTGCATTGCTAAAGCTTTAGTCAGATTGATGGAGAATGTCCTGTAGATCTATTCAGCAGTTCTATTATTAGCCCCAGGGAGGGTTCTACCATTGCAACACTATCTGCATGTAACAAAAAAGTTCTATAAAACACCATATTAAACATCCTTCATTAAGCTACAGAACCATTAAGGAACCATTTAATTATGCAAAGAAACATTTATATATACAACCATTTTTCCAGAGGTTCTACACACTTACAAGGATGGCTCTTCAAGAATTCTCTAGCAAAGAAAATGGTTCTATGTAGAACCATGAACACTCAAGGGACCATTTGCGTGACAAAAGGTTCTTGAGTTATGAAAGTGCTCTTCAAAGCAGTACTGTATGGCACCAAAAACAATCCTGGTGTTGAATCACGATACCAGCTTGTAACAAATAGGTTCTACTGTATATTAAACCACATACAACACATCCTCCATTAATCTGAAGATCCATTTACCAATCAAAGAACCATTTAAGCTAGCAAATGGTTCCATAAAAAATCTTTTTGAAAGTGGTTCTATGGTTCTGCTGTTTGCTATGATGTCAAGCTTGTAGCCATTTGTTGTGCTATATAGAACCATAGAGGTTCTTCAATGGTTCTTTACTAAAGAAATGTTCTATGGAGCACAACAAACACTTAGGGAACCTGTTGGATAACAAATTGGTTCTTTGCATCGTGAAAGCATCAGACTGATGGAGAATATGGTGTACATGCAGTAGTTCTAGCACCAAAAAGGTTCTGCTATTGTTATACTACCAGTATGTAACAAATAGGTTCTACTGTATATTGAGCCATACACTAACACATCCTCCATCAATCTAAAGAACCATTTGACCAGGCAAAGAACCCTGTTACCATGCAAATGATGATAGATAGAGCAATTCCATGTAACCAACACTTCAAGAGACATCTTTTTTAAGGGTATACTCAAGGTCAATGTCAATGCCTAGAACCACAAGTTCAAGTCACGAACCACCTAGAAACCTTTTTGTTTACAGTGTAGACGGTCTAGGCGTTTGTTTGGCGCGTCATTTGACGTGTATAAAAGTCAATGCTCAGAGGAAAAGTGCGATAGGCTGATCTGTCCGTCCGCGTGTTTACAGAGCTGCGTGTTTGAGTCAGTAATGAGCTCCGGCCGTTGGCAGTCGTTGTCTGTGGTGCTGAAATACCAACCGACTGCTGGACGCTCACTGGTAAAAGTGGACGGCTTAAACACGCCGTCAGCCATCAAACCACGTTCATAACACAACTCCCAGTAGTAGACATTCCCACAGGGTTAGCCTTCATGTAGCCTACCACACGTTCACTACAATAATTCTGCTTCTTGCACCTAATACTACTACCCAGGCTCCACAACAAACACCAGCACACGTCCTGCTCTCCTGACTGCTCCATCTACCTGCTCACGCCCATCGAAGGCTGCTGGATCAACAGGCTGTGGAGGAGTAATGCGAGAGAAAAGCGAAGTGATATACCCGGTTTGCAGAGAGGGATCCTCGCCACTTCTTCACTCGCGTCCCATCGCTCCTTCAGCGCGCACGCATTCAGTCAAGCGCATGCGCACTGCTCCGTTTATTTATTTATATATATATGCTTGTTTTGTTGTAGTGTTATTGAAGTCAGATTGCTTGACCGTGACAGACGGTGATGGTGATGGTGATGGTGATGACGGTGATGACGACAGTCGCTCAGAGCCTTTCATTATTGCGCCGGTCATTTATCACAGCCATCCACTTCAAAACAAAAGGGGTTCTGTTGACTGAATCCATAGAACAAAACCACCAGTTTTGTTACACCCTAAAGAACTTCTCTGGAGATAGAAGTAGTTAAGGAGGCATTCCTTTAAGTTAAATACATGAGGAAACCCTAGTGTTTGGAGAACCTAATGTAAACATCATATAACATTAAAAGAACACCAAGCTGAGAACAGTTTAGGAACCTTTATTAGAACCCCTCTAGCTCCACATCAGAGGCAAGAGACCACTGTAGAACACACTCACTTCCATGCCATTACAGTGTGGTGGTCCACCAGCCCAACAGTATCTGGTCCTTTATTATTAGGGGTGTACTTTAATTTCTCCAGCATCTCAACAGTGTAACCAAAATAATCATTACATGTAGCTTAACTCAAACTACGGCTGTATTTGAGTTGTACACTGCTATACTGCATACTAAAGTAGTCGTAGTACCATCCAGTACAGTATACATTAGTATATAGTATAGTATAGCATAGTATAGTATAGTATAGTATAGTATAGTATATTATACAGTACAGTAACATGTTCTGACCTATAGTGTAGTATACTAATGCAGTTACATGACCAGTTACCTCACATTTACCTCAAAGCTGTTATTGCTGTATCCACTGTTAGAGCTAGCTGCTGCTAATGCAGCTCAGTTCAGCTGAAATGCATTTAGCCTAGCTGTTAGCTACCCTCTGCCAATTCACTCTAAAACTGAGCCTCTAAAGTCAGTTAATCTTTTATTAAACTTCAGACTTGTATATTATAGCTTTCAAGGCACTTCCTGAGTAAAAACATACCCCACTATAATCACTATACCCACATTTATACTCTGAGTTGGCTGTTGTTTTGCTCCTCAGTGCTACCCGCTGCCATTTTCTTTGACTAAAGCAGGCTGAGAGTTGGTAAACACTTAATTTGGTGTTAGCTACAGATTAGGTAAAGCTTTTACAAGAGATTTCATTTATATATGTTAAAAAAGTTTTTCAGTCATGGTTCTGTACTGTTCTGAATCTGTTCTCAAGCCTTTCATACTCAATAAATGACAAATGAAAAAAAATTTAATGAATGAAAGCAACAAGCTCAGTGAGACAGACTTTCAAAGCTTTTAAAAGACTTGAAGAAGACAGCTTATTGCTATGGGTCTGAAAGGATGTGTAAGTGAAGTGGATACTACATATATATATATATATATTTCCAGCAGCTGTGGTTTGTCTATGAAAAGGAGATAGTGTTGCTGATCTCGAGCTCTTTGATTGATCTGTGTGTGACCTGTTGTACATAGATGGATATAGTGTTTAAGGCATATTAGCTCTGTGCAGAATACTGACAACAAAAAGACAGATCAGTGTAAACATGTACCTAATGGCCATATGTTGAAACATTACCTTTTATGAAAGTTCATGACGACCATTTTGGGGCTGTAAAAATCCTGGGGGATCTTGACCCCAGACCCTCCTCAATACAAGCATAGCCTCCCCTGGACAGAATCAGTTAGAGACCACTCTTCATTTATTCAAGCTTTAGTCAAAACTGTCATTGAGAACAAGATTGTTCAGGACAAAAAAAAATAGAAAGCATACAGTTAATGTACAGTAAAAACATAAATTAATGTAAAGACACATTTTCACACAATGCTGTCCTCAAATAATAATAATAATAATAATAATAATAACAATAATAATTAAAATGTCTGCCTTTCACAATCCAAATGAGCCCACATATATATCGAGTGATGGACTATGGGGTGTACGACCCATTGGTCTGAGAACCTCAGCAGCATCTTGGGTTGGTTTGCAAATGCACTTCCTTATCTTAGTGAGAAGCCCTTGAACTGCTACACATCATCTGCAGCAGATCATCTTCAGTGATGAATCCCACTATTTTTTAAGATAACGAGGAAAACAAGATCAATAGTTTGTTTTCACGCCTTGCACAAGTGTCACTCCACCCCTACCACAAAATCTGCAGGAACTGTGTGAGATCCTTCAAACTGCATGGGATGGATTATCACAGGACACCATTAGAAACCACTATAGCGCCATGCCTAGACATCTGGCATGTGAGGCCCGGTGCCATAGTGAGAGACACTACTTCTGTATGTGCAGCTCAATAAATATTGACCATAAATGTATCTAAATGTATCATCATGTTTTTGTTCCTGGTAACCTTTATCTTCCTTCCCGATAGCACTGCAATCCCCCACTCCCTTCTGGGTGCAGCTATTCTTTTGATGGTGAGTACATATTGTCATTGGCCCATTCATTATGAAATGTTCACACAGTGTAAACAGCAACTGCTGTGTCCAAATAGAGATACGTGTTTTCTTTGGACATGGATGGGGAAAAAAATAAAAGATAAATAAATAAAAGTATTTTCTTATTACTTATCATTATGCATGCAAAACATTCATAATTATAATCTGGCTATCCCCAGGGCCTATGCGCCAGTAGATCATTACTGATGTCACCTGCCATTTCTTTTGACTCTTCATACCATTTGTATTTCGGGTCCATTTTGGCCAATGCCTTTTAATGCCTGAAATGAACCTTACTGCACACAGTTCAAGCTCATACTAGAAAACATGATGTTCACATACTGCCATCCACGATGCTCCTTTAGTTTATATCCTCTCAGGCTCTTGTGGTTGGCTCTGCCTCACTATATCCCAGTGAAGGACTTCATGCCTACACAAAGGGGTAAAATATACTGTGATGTGGCCTTTAAGTGAGGACTGGAATTAAAAGGGAAAAGGGCTATGGCAGCTATAAGCTTTAATTCCTTCTTTTCCAAGTGAGATAACAAGACAGACCATCAAGGGCATAAAGAATAGGCTGTACTGTCTCTAATAACCCTGCTGCCTCCCCCCACGTTATATTACACATTCAGAAACGGTAGTGGCAATGAGCTCTCGGATTTAAAACACTTCCCTTTTCTAGGGCCGGTAATGCTGTGAGGTGGTAATTGAAATAGTTTTATTTCATCTTAAGTGCCATGAGAGGCTTGGAAATGTATTCCATGCTGGTGTAAGTCTTTTCTTATAGGTGAGTTACACCAGTTTCTCAAAAATTCCTGCACAAGTCAACAACTGAAATGCAAGTCATTTATAGTGTTGGGATGTCTGTGGATGTCTGGTTCCCATCACCACCACTGTGTAACATTCTGGTTCTGTAAGGCTTCAGTGATGAAATATGTCATTTGAAAGCACTGTAACTGATTTTGTTAGTCTGGTGGACTAGGGTTGACTTATTGTTTCACATACAGTTATTAAAATTGATTAGAGTTGGAAATGTAAATAATAAACCTCAGTTGAACGTCCTGTTATGTTACTAGCTTCCAAAGTCAGAGCAGGGTTTCCTGAATTACATCCTGTCATGTCAAGTCATCACTTCTATAAAAAGAGTGCTTATGCTCAACTTGACATCACCTGCCATGGATGCACACATACACCGACATGCCAAAAGTAATGGGATAGCAGTTTGTACATTGTTTATGTATTGTAGTGCTGCCTCAGGGCATGGCTTGGGAACGCTCACATCTGTAGAAGTAGTGAGGTGTTATCTTGTGGGTGGGGTTGAACATTGGCCAGCGTTCTCATGGCAAGGCGACGTTAATTATCGCAGTTTGAAAGAGGCATGATGGTGGGTGCCAGACGGATGAAACATTCCATTTGCATTTAACATTCCTCAGTCCACAATGACATGTGTATACCGGGAGAATGTCATAGAAAGCATTAACACCCGCAGTGGACAGCAAAGTGGCTGCCCACGGGTTCTCAAAGGTCGTGACTCAGAGCAGGGTCTTCTGAATGACCTCCTGCCATCACATCTTGACATGTAGTATATAAATAAACAAATAAACAAACTAAAATTCCAAAGTACCCCAAATAAATCAAGTATCTCCAAAACAGCAACTTTACTGGAGAGGGCAGAAGCCTTATTTAGGTTTAAGGTAGGTCAGCGGAACCTTTTCCAAGCAGTTTTGGGCCATTTCTGTTGGTCTGTGCAACAGTATAAATAGCAGCTGCTGTGTCCAAATGATGCACAAAAGTAAAAATGGACCAAATACATGTATTTTTAGGACAGGGATGACTTTGTGTGCACACATTGGGTGTAATGACTGGCCAAGACTTTTCAGCCCATGCGCATCTGCCATGTTTGTAGTGTACTGTTAAGCACCACTCACGGTCATGTCTTTATTTCTAACAAATTAAACTATTGACTTGAAATACACTTACAATGGAAGCTCAAGCACTCACTCTTTTCCTTCTACTTGCTTACACTCAATATGGCTTTCATTCTTTCTCTAAGTACAAGGAAACATCAATGTGTTTAATAAGCTAACTACATCACATGCCACAGACATTGTTACATGAATAGTGTGTAACTATGTAAGTGCAGCCAGCAGAACCCCCCTCACCTCCTTAAAAGCGTGAAAGGCACTTAAAAAAAAAAAAAATGTATCTTCACAGATGATAAGCCACCAGACAAACAAGTCGTCACATTGCATATTTAAGGTGGTAGTAACATCACATTTCTCAAAACAGCAAAACTCAATGAAATACCTGCACAAGCATGTACCTCACTCAGAATGCTTTGTTTTTGCCTTAAAAGGAAATATTTATGTCAATCAACTTGTCAGTGCCATCAGAATGTCCAGTCTGTGTGTCATTGCCTATAAACAAGGCAGTCAAAATACTTAGTCATGTTGTCAGTGCAACAGTGTACACTGTAAGTATATTCGGATGGAAACTAGCTAAGCTTTTGATTCTAAGAACGCTGCACATTCTGTGGCATTTCCATTGAAACGGTACAGGGGTTGGACAATGAAGCTGAAACACCTGGTTTTAGACCACAATCATTTATTAGTATGGTGTAGGGCCTCCTTTTGTGGCCAATACAGCGTCAGTTCGTCTTGGGAATGACATATACAAGTCCTGCACAGTGGTCAGAGGGATTTTAAGCCATTCTTCTTGCAGGATAGTGGCCAGGTCACTACGTGATGCTGGTGGAGGTTCGTCCTTCTTGGTGGTATGCTGACATTACCCTGGATACCGTGGCTCTTGATACATCACAAAGACTTGCTGTCTTGGTCACAGATGCGCCAGCCAGACGTGCACCAACAACTTGTCCTCTTTTGAACTCTGGTATGTCACCTGTAATGTTGTGTGCATTGCAGTATTTTGAGCAGAACTGTGCTCTTACCTGCTAACTGAACCTTCACACTCTGCTCTTAATGGTGCAATGTGCAATTAATGAATGGCCACCAGGCTGGTCCAATTTAGCCATGAAACCTCCCACACTAAAATGACAGGTGTTTCAGTTTCATTGTCCAAGCCCTGTACACAACCCCTGTACCCCTGTACAAACAAAATACAATCTTACACACAGCACAAAGTTACACATGACTCCATGATACGCTACAGCACAAAAGGAACAATAAAGTATACATAAATGTTCATTTTGGAAAAGAAACAGTTACATACATTTCAGCCATTGCAGATATGTCAGTATGCACAAGGGTTTTACCTGTACATACTGGTACTGTAGCTCTTTCTCCCTGTCACCATTTCTTGAAATGGAACTCTGCACAGCTGTTTTATGCTCATCTGGTGTCATCTCAGAACCCGGTCAATGGTGGAGATGCTTACAGATTGAATATTTTGAAAAACATTGTTGTCCTGTATAATGGCTTGCTGGATCTCCCTCAGCCTTATGGCATTATTTGCTATGAGCATACCGCATACAGCCTGTTCTTGTTGAGGTGTTATGGGACCTCTGAGCTAGTCCTGTAGTTGTATATGTATAAGAATGCAACAATGCAAAACAGATTGAATAACATTTCAAAATGTATGTCAGTGTGCGGCATTACAGCAGAGCGCACATTACTGAACTGCATACCTGTTTTCTCTGTGAAATGTTTGAACGATTGAAGACACAGTTGTTCTTTCAATGCTCAGCTGCACCGGGCGTCTAGCTTCAGCCATTGTAGGACCAAGATTTAAATCCCAATTTCATCTGGGACAAACTTATGGGCATGGACTTTCCTACCTCTTCCTCTGTTTTGTTCCCTCAACCTTCCACCACACACCCTTACCCTTCTTATTGGCTGTTCACCTTGTACACGACCTTGTCTTTCCGTTGTGAGAGTTTGTGACACAGCAGTGTTTAGTGTCTATATATATATGTTTGTCAATTAAAGGTTCATGAGATGCACCACTGACCTATGGTTGAGAGCTGTTTGACCACTGGTTGATCTAAACCATCACAAAATCCCTTTAACTGAATGCCAAGATTCAGATGAGAACAATTGAATCAATTTAGGATAAATGACCAAAATCTGCCAAAAATGTTTCACAGAAATGTACAAATTATGCCTGAATGATTATGACAACATGTTCAGCACCTTTGCATATAATGACCTAGGCAATGACCTAAAGCCTAGATGTTTTGGAGGGTAAGACAATTCAACAGACAATCAGTAGAACACATTTTGATAAACATGACATAAGCATTCGATAATGCAAAAAACAGCAGACAGTTGTACAAGACCATTTGCATGAATGTACAAAAGCATTTGCAAAATGTGAAACACAATGAGAAATGCTAGTATGATGTGCACAAGTGACAAAGGGATGTGGAGATTGAATGAACAGTTTTGAGAATTTCAATTCTGATCTGAGAAATTAACAAAATCGACTGAGAAAAACTGTAATACCTGTGGGGTGTGAGTGATAGGATTCATAGTTTGAGAAGAGGTGCTACAGTGCAGTGAATGTCTTGTTCCATGTATGGATAATGGCTCAAAAGCAGATGTAGCTGAATCTGCAGGTGTATTGAAGCGTAGGGTCATTGGGGTCTACCAGCAGTGGCTAAAATCTCAGTGCCAGGAAAGGCATCCGCCAAATCTACCCCAACTGTACAATTCTTTGATGCAACATTGCGTCTGAACATTAATGTGGCCTACATCCAGAAAGCTTTGGCTGTTGTTGGTGCTTGTGGAGGCATTGCACACTATTAGGTATGTTTCAGTCACTGGTGACTCATTTTCTGTTCAGTAAACTTCAGAGTAAGGAGAGGCACATATGTCTCTGTCCTTGGTGCTGAAATGCGAGACAGATAGCTAGCCACCATCATTTCCAGTTAGTGATCAGTGTTGATTATGATGTATGGATGTTGGTAGATTTCCATTCAGTTTAGGTTAAAGCACCTTACATACAAGATTAAGAGATTATTAAGAACACATACATGACTAATGGCCTGTATGCCCTGTATGTTAACACTACCAATAAAATGGTATTTGATAACAGGTCTGTATTTATCTTCAGTTCAAAACTGAGCTTAAGACTGCAAACATACATTATAGGATCTTTATTTAGGAATTATACCCTACATATAAGATGTATATGAATGAATATGTGAGTTAGACTGTGAGAGCGTGAGTGAGTGAATGTGGGGGAAAAAGCGTGTGAGGGAAATAATGTGTAAATGAGCTAGAGAGCGAGAGCATGAAGAATGAAGTCCATTGGGGTTGGACTAGTGTAAATGAAAAGGTGAATGAGTGAATAAGTAGGTAAAGGAGTGAGTGAAAGAGTTAATGAGGAAGTGTGTAAGTGAGTGAGTGAATGAATATCCAACTGAGTTATTGAGTAAGTTAATAAAGTAAAATGGTGAGTGAGTGAGTGAGTGAGAGTGAACTGAAGTGTGTGAGTGAATAAGGGAGATAATGAGGGAGTGAGTAAGTTAATAAAGCAGTGAAATGGTGAGTGAGTGAGTGAGTGAGTGAATTGATAAGTGTGTGAGTGAATAAGGTAGATAATGAGGGAGTAAGTAAATTAATGAAGCAGTGAAATGATGAGTGAGTGGGTGAGTGAGTGAGTGAATTGATAAGTGTGTGAGTGAATAAGGGAGATAATGAGGGAGTGAGTAAATTAATGAAGCAGTGAAATGGTATGTGAGAGAGTGGGTAAGTGAGTGAGTGAGTGAGTGAATTGATAAGTGTGTGAGTGAATAAGGGTGATAATGAGGGAGTGAGTAAGTTAAAGCAGTGAAATGGTGTGAGTGAAAGAGTGAACTGATAAGTGTGTGACTGAATGAGGGAGTTCAAGAGAGAATGAGTAAGCGAGTGAATGAATGAATATTCGACTGAGTGATTCAATAAATGAGTCAATCAAATAGTGAATGGCAGAGTGAGTAATTGTGGGACGGAACTACTCTGTGAATTAGTTAGTAAGTGAACCAGAGAGTGAATAATGAAGAGAATGAGTGAGTGAATCAGGGAGGGAGAGAGGGAAGACAGGTAGAAGGTAAAGGAATGAGGAGGTGAGAGAGTTGCAAGCATGCTTCATGAGACTCACATTTAAAAAGCCTGCTTGATCGCGCTTTCAGAGAGTTTATCCGTAGTGGAGTAAAACTGAACTGTTGAGAGTGCTGTGATCCATCATCATAAACTCTTCCACCGCCTGCCTGCCACATCACACGGCAGCCGGAGGAGGCTTCAGGGGAGCGAGGCGAGCAGAGAGCATCGTTAAAGCAGCCTGAGCTTTTCCATACGATCAGACAAAGGAAAAGAAAAGCTCTGGTTATGAAATCTCTCTGTTCGTGTCCTTTTGAATAGTGGCAGGCTGTGAATATTGAAAGTGCAGGAAAAGCCAGCGTGGCCCTGCAGTGCAGGAGGATAATGTGCTCATTATGCCACTGAGCCAGCCAAGCAGAAAAGCCATCATCGTCTTTTCTCTTCTCACCCGTGTTTGATATATGAAGTGCTTTAGACGGCTGGAGTCGTGGGGGAACCGAGAGGAGTTCAAAAAGTCAAGAGAGGCGCAGACAGCTCGCCCGCGCTGCAAAATGGAGATGTTACATCATCTGAACGGTCAAACTACAGGCATTTCTATAAGTAATGAACACCATTCCAACCCATGCAGTATTATATATCTCATAAAGCCGCTGAGATGTGCTCTTAAAGCTCAGTGTATAGCGAACGATATGACCTATGCTGTTCAGTTATCGCTAGATTAGCTAAGAATGGTCAGAGTTGGGGGTTAGAAGGCAGAGAAGGGGGTTAGAGTAAAAGCTGAGGGGTAGGACTATGCCATTCCTTAATCATTACTGCAGTATTGGCTTGTGCAGTACGGGTGTTAAGTAAGGCTGCAGGGTAACACAGTGAACAAAAAAAAGTACGTTAATAAAAGTTGAATTGAGTGAAAGTGAATTAATGAAGGAGTGAGCTGGCGAATAAGGTAACTAAGGATTAAACTGCTGAGTGAGTTAATGAAGGAGTGAACGGGTGAGTGAGTTACAGTAGGTGTGCAACAGAGGGAATAAATGAATGAAACAGTCAGTGAGAATGAAGGTGTGAATAAGTAAATTACTTAATAATGAATGAATGAGTAAATGTGTGCGTGAGACAGTAATTTCATAACTTGGCGAGTGAGTTAATGAAGGAGAAAATTGGTAAATGGGTGAATTGGTGATTGAAAGGGGGACTTTAATAAGTGTGCAGCAACAGGAATAAATGAATGAGTGAGTGAGTGGGTAAACAAGAGTGAGTTGGTAAAGGTGTGAATGAATGAGTTGATAAATGAATGTGTAAGTGAATAAATGGGTGAAAAATCGAGTGTGTTAATGAAAAAGTGAAAGAGTGAGAAAGTGAGTGATCAAATAAATGAATGTGCAAGGGAATGGTGAATTGGTGAGTGGATGAGGGAATTAATGCCTATGCATGAGAATGAATATATTAATGAATGAATGTGTGAATCCGTTAGTGTGTGAGTTGGACTAAATGACTCAATAAGTGAGTGAGTGAGTGAATAAAGGAGTAAAGGAGTGAGAGTAAATTTGGGAGTGTGTGAATATAGAGTTGATGATATTGTAAATGATATTCAACTGAGTTAGTGTACATATGAGTAAGTGAGAGAGTGAGTAAGTGAGTGGGTCAGTGAGTGAGTGAGTGAGTGAGTGAGTGAGTGAGTGAGTGAGTGAGTGAGTGAGTAAAAGAATAAACAAGTTGGTATGTGAGTGAATATTGCAAAGGGCTACAGTGTGGAAACAAGGCCATTGAAACTTCCAGATGTGTTTATATGAGTGTTATGGGGAGTCACATTGGACTTTTCAGATTACAAGCCAAAATCCGGTTTATGACATATCCAGGTTGTATCTAGATTGGTTTTGATGGTCTGGACAGTAATTTGGATTTAAATCACATACACTATGTTTTCAGACATATTGGCTCGTCTGCCTTCACATGCATATGAACTTGAGTGACATCCCATTCTTAATCCACAGGGTTTAATATGATGCCGGCCCACCCTTTGCAGCTATAACAGTTTCAACTCTTCTAGGAACCCACAACGTTTATGGGAATAAGCCATTCATTGAGAAGCGCATTTGTGACGTCAGACACTGATGTTAGACGAGAAAGCCTGGCTTGCGTTCTCCACTCTAATTCATCCCAAAGGTATCACTCCAGAGAACACATCTCCACTGCTCTAGAGTGCTGTGGCAGCATGCTTTGCCACACTTTGCATTTGTGCTTGGTGATGGCTGATGGCCATAGAAACCCATTCCATGAAGCTCCCCATGCACTGTTCCTGAGCTAATCTGAAGGTCGTGTAAAGTTTGGAGGTCTGTAGCGATTGGCTCTGCAGAAAGTTGGTGACCTCTGTACGCTATGCACCTCAGCATCTGCTGGACCCACTCTGTCATTTTGCATAGGCTACCACTTAATGGCTGAGTTGCTGTCATTCCCTTCCACTGTTTTTCCCTTCCACTGTCGATCACTTCCACTTTGTGGTAATACCGCTGACAGTTCACTGTGAAATATTTAGTGGTGAAGAAATTTCACAACTTGACATGACTTGATTCCCAAATCTTATTCTACCACAGTGTGAACAAGGCCTTTCTGGCATTTATGGAACCATTTTTTACTTAATGATTGTGGTTCTTCTTGTATGAAGAACCATTCCCAGTTTCCCAGACCAAGATTAATCTTAAACCTAGACTAAAAAAGATAAATCTCCACTGAAACTGCAATTTAATCATAGACTAGGTTTAATGTGTAGAAAGGGAAAGAAACAGTCATCGTAAATCTTTATTTGAAATCACCCATAAACTATGTTTAAGGCATTAGGCAGCGAATTCAGAACCACTTTATGTAATAACTTTCTGGGAGGGAGCTTTTAGAGCTGGACTTGGATGTCTGGTTCCTTTCACCATCACAGTGAACAATCCTGACTCCCCAGAACAGAGCATTTGACAGCAGACCACTCTGAATGACTCTGTTTACATCTTAACCGTTCAGTTCTATAGAACTGTTAAATTGGTGGAATTCCCCTGTAAGTATCAGAACTCCTCTCGGACGCTGTTTTTCTGCCACAGAAAAGTGTTTATGCCTGTAATGATGGATGGTTCTTAGACTGTGTGCTGCCTGTGTGTGTCTCTTTTCCAGACGCCCTGGCCCACATTCGGGAGACCTACTACAGACAAACCACGTGGATGATGAATGGAGAAAAAGTGAAAGTCAACACATTTTCATCTCAACACTAGATGGCGATATAACCCCATTCAGAGCCTTTCAAGGAGCGCCACCCGTGTTGACTTAGCAGCTGCTTCCTCTATTCAAAATCACCCCCAACAAACAAACAAACAAACAAACAAACAAACAAGCGGAAAGAAACCCCATCATGCTTTTCTTACATTCTTCAGTGTCGGTCTTAAAGATCTCTCAGTAAGATAGTGGTAGGCTTAGTTAACAACTTTGTCTTTGTCACAGGGTGACTTCCAGCATTTGGTGTATTACTTGGTACGTCTTAATATGTCTTACATATAAGGCAGATTTAATAACTGGATATAACAAAATTATATGGAATTTTTAGGAAATCTAAATTATGTCCAGTGAGCAGCCAACCGCTTTCAGTTAAAAGAAGCTTCCATTTTGAATGTTCGTCTGAATGTTTATCTAAGCGTTTAACTGAATGTTTGTCTGAATGTTTATCTAAGCGTTTAACTGAATGTTTGTCTGAATGTTTGTCTGAATGTTCATTTGAATACCAGAGTGTTGCTAGGTGGTTGCTACAATATCCTAGATGGTTCCTAAGGTGTTTCTATGTGATTGCTAAGGTATCTTAGCTGGTTGCTAGGGTGTTGCTATGTGGTTGCTATGGTATCCTTGCTGGTTTCTAAGGTGTTGCTATGGGCTCGCTATTGTATCCCAGGTGGTTGCTAGAGGGTTGCTAGGGTGTTACTAGGTGGTTGCTACAATATATCAGATGGCTGCTAGGGTGTTGCTATGTGGTGTCTATGGCATCACAGCTGGATATTAGGGTGTGACTATGTGCTTGCTATTGTATACAAGCTGGTAGCTAGGTTGTTGCTATGTGCTTTCTATTGTATCCCAGGTGCTTGCTAAGGTGTTACTATGTGGTTGCTATTGTAGCCCAGCTGATTGCTATGATTTTGCTACATGGTTGCTCTGGTAACCTGCATGGTTGACTGGATGTTTCTAATAGACTAATCATGATTGAAGCTGGGTATGCCAAGTGGTTGCTAAGCTATTGATATATGTTTGCTATTGAAAGATAAATATGGAGAACAAAAAGAAAAGAAGAAAAAGAAGAAGAAGAAGAAAAAGATGGATAAGAAAAAAGAACAAAAGATATATAGAGAACATCTTGTATAATACAGCAGTGTTGGTCTTATTTTGCTTTAATGCAGCAGCTTGTGAATCCCTGGTGTGTCCCACTGTTTAAACACATACAGTAATAAAGTAGTTGATTGTGATTTGTCTAATTTTTTTTATCTTAAAAGTATTTTTATAGCTTCATAACTGGACAAAATGAGCTTTATGAATCTGTAATTTACTACCCTCAGTAACCTGAACTTGAATCTAAAATCATGTGAATCCAGAGGGAGCATGAAAATCTGGTGAATGCTGTTTATCATTCCAACAGTGGCCACATCTTCCAACCAATGAGTGTATAAATACACATCATATGTATCATAAATGCAGTCATGGAACAACAAATATCTCTCACTTACTTCAAATAAGCTAGTTCGATGTAGTACCACTTCATGTTCAAAACTGTCCCAACAATAAGAGGTCTACCTGGATCTCTTCCAATCTGGTGAGGTGGGTGGCAGGGTCTGTGTTGAGGGCTCTGTCCTTCAGTTAGTGTAAGAGTAACAGCGTGTTTATCTGTAAACATGTAACGAGTCCTGTAATCAATGTTAGAACCAGCACTACACAACAGAGATAATGGTGCACACTCAACATTACAAGCCAAACACTCCATTATCCCTGTCCACGCGACAACACTGACCAGAGTTTCTGAATATCCTGACCCTGGCCTGCCTTCACTGACCTAAAGCACATCTGGAAACAAAACACCAAGAACACTATGGCTATCTTACACACATGTGTGTGGACAAGGCCTGCATTGCAAAAACAGTGTTTTGTTTTTGTGATGTCACAAATCTGCCGGTTCAGCCTACAGTAAGTAATCCATTCACACTGAAGTTATAAGGAGTGTTTCAGTCTACACTGCTTATTGAATGAGAACTGCTAATCGGCTGTGTTGTATTTACATACATTACGTTGTTGCTATCCAATGGAAATCAAATTTGTTTTTTACTTTTATGCATAATTTGAACACGGAAGCTGCTATTTACATGCTGCGACCACTTTCATGATGAATGGACCAACAGAATGATCAAAATTAGCTTGGAAAAAAACCTGGTTTCTTAGACTTTCATTCAAATTCAACTGAGATTTTGACCTTTCCTGTAAAGTTACTGTTTTGGAGATACTGTTTCTGGACAGCGATTATATCGGACTTAATGGTACAACCACTAAAACAATCACACATATGTTAGAATGAATCTAAAGAGAGGTAAAGAAACCTAAAGTAGTAAAGATACAGAAAGCTGAAAAAAGGGTATGTACCCTTTAAAACACAAAATTGAATTCCAGTGTAAAGTCTTTTGGGGAGCATTTTATAAGAGTTCAGCAGTCAACTGAACACTAGCGTACAGCGGTGTCCAACGCTGACACCCAAAAACGTATTGGCTCTCCCAGTAAAAGCATGCATTGGTATTGTAGACATATGGCAAATATAAATATGCCTGTGTATTCTAGAATACAGTTAGAAGAACACAGGTTTAGTTCCTGTTGTTCTCCGTTCCTGTGTGTGCGTGCATCACTCCGTCATTAACAGTCTAAACACATAAAGCCCATAAACATTAAAGGGCGCGCTCGTAGGTTTCAATCCACAGAGGTAAACATGTCCTACACGTCTACGGCTGCGGTGTTGGCAGCGTGACTGCGTTCTCGGGCTCTCTCTCCTCGTCTCTCCATCTCTCCTCACCCCCTGCCATCTGTCCCTCTCTCCCCCTCACTCAGCTTACACTGCACACAGCCCCAGGGCAGGGGGGCCAGGGAAAGGGAGGGGTGGTCCACAACACAGCAGCCATGACATCTGCTGTCTTCCTCGGCTTCATGTGGGGGGCCCCTGGGGGTCCCACAGAGCACAGGCCCGGACGTCCATGCTGGCCCCGAACCATGGCCCTATTGTGTCTGTGCTGAATTAGCATGACTGGGGTGGCGCTGGTTCGTCCTCCCTAAAGGGGGGGATGGGGGGCAGAGCTAGGTGCCATTTGCTACGGTCATTAAGCTGTAAGGTCAATTTGACCTAAATTAATATTTAAATTTTATGGAACGTTATAGACACGCTGTGAGAATTCTGTGAGGTGTACAATTAGGCTTACATGTGGCGGATCTGTATTTACATCTTGAGGTCTGCACTGGACAGAGCAACACAGGACAGTACACCATAATAAACAAACAAACTAACTAACTAACAAACAATAAATAAATGGCATGATTGGTTATATTGGTAATGAGTTATTTTGATCATAACTATAATTAACTTATTATATTCAAACTAATGAGCAGCGTTGCTTTTAGCATTTTAGTTTGAAAAGTGCTGTACACTGAATATGTAACTGCCGGATTTTACTTGAACAGTTGCTACGTGTAATTCACATTGGTGGAACATTGTTAATGAACTACTTAATGTTAGTAAGTCAACACTTAAAGCTTTATGCTTTTTGATTGGATGTATGAATACAGTTTATATCACAATTAGCAACATCCTATTAACCATGTAGCAAACACCGGGAATACCAAACACCCACCTAGCATAACAGCTTAGCAAGTTTAACTGCACAGCCCCTCTGAATTTCCCTCAGGAAATGCACTTCTGTAGTTACTGAAATTAAATGATATTTGCTTGTTTATTTTACTATGTAATTATGACAATGGGGTTGAGGCGGGATGCAAGAGCATAATGGTTTTATTGGCTTCAGTCCGGGTAACAGGGTTCAAGACACAGGAGGGTATGAGTAAAGACACTTCCAAAATAAAAACCAGAAACAAAACAAGAGTAAAGAACTGAAGGCAAACACGAACACTACAAAACAATGAAAACAAGGGAAAACAACAAGGACTAACAAAGGGACAACAGCTCAGCACTAACACGAGGGAAAACAACAGAGACTCCACAAACAGACAGGGCAAACAAAGGGGCCTTAATACAAGTCCTAATGGGTAACAGGTAGGTCTCAGGTGTGTGAGTGGGCGGAGCTAGGGAAAGCAGGAAGAGCTGTGCTATGACAAAGTAACCAGAGGGGGCATTGTGAGACACAAACAGGGACAGGCAGACCGATAGACAGACAGAGATGTAACAGTAATCATATCTTGTTATCCCCAAAACTCTAACCAACCGTTTACATTCTAACATCTAGTTTATATTTCTTTCCACACTGAATAAGTGAACACATATGACAAGGGATGCCAGACATCACTAATATGCCTTTTAGTTGACTTATTTTGTCTTCAATTGTTGCAAAAGTTGATATTAATTATTATCATATTCATGAAAACTGAAATGATGTATACATTAGATAGATCGCTCTTTTTCAGTTGAAACTTTACCGGTTCTGTGGTGTGGTGCCTTTGAAGAAGAGTTGGGTGGTAGGTTCTTCGAGGAAGAGTCTTTTTATGACTTTCTATAATGTAAACATTAATGCAATGGCTACTGTGAAATGGCAATGTTCCAGCATTCATATTTAATGAACTGTGATTGCTTACAAGCACGTTTGGTCTCTGTAAATTAATAGTTCATACCACTTCATTAAGAAGTCACACAAAGATGTTTCAAGTACAGTTTCAAATAAAATGAATTAATATTTAACTTTCAAAACATCAAAATTATATTTATTAATATGGAAACCATGAACACCTTGTAAGATCCCTCACTATTTTACAGTTCTCAGTTCTTTTGTGAGGTGCCCTCGAAGAACTATGTTCGGGTGATGGATTCTAAATGAGATATGTGAGTGTGAAGAAGCTTTTGTGACTTTGTAGAACCTCTATATAATGTAAACACAAAAACAATGGCTTAGAACCTTACGTGAAGGGTTCTTCAAACTTTATTTGAAGGGTTCTTCGAGCCTTATGTGAAGGGTTCTTTAGACATTGATACTCAGGTCTGTGGGAAAACAAAAAGTGCTCCTTCTATGGCATCACTCGAAGAACGCTGTTGCACCATTTCTTAAGAAAGTCCTGCTTTTGTGTTGTACGTCTTATTAGGAATGTTCTGAAAAGACACCAAACGCAGGGCTTTTGACGGAATACACGGTTCTCTGACATGTTACATTATGAATTATGGATATTACGAGCACTCTGATACCACCCCTTGCGGTTTGGAGGGTGTTGCGATGATTTCTTCTAGTATAAAAGTCTTTAACACTAATGAGAAAAAGAATCAAACTCTTAAAGGCCTTGTTTTTCTTGTTTCTAGACACTGTATTGGAAGCTAGGGCATGCCCCCCTCTCTGTACTCCCTTTCTATCCCTCTCTCTCTCGTTCTCTCTCTCACTTTCCGCGCTGAGTGTGAAGCGGAGCGCACAGCGGAGCGTCCTCTTTCATCTCTGGAGCGATCAATAATGGATGGCTCTCCCAGGCTCTGGGAGGATGCTGCACTGGCTGTAGCTGCCGTTGCTGCACTGACAGCCCTGCTCTGCACCCAGCCTGAGCAGAGCGGAGCCAGAACCCCGGCCCAGGCCCTCCAATTAAAGCCCAGCGCTTACAGAGCCTGGCAGCCTGCGTGCATCCACAGCTCGCCTCAAAGAGGTTCCTCCGACCCTCCCCCTTATCCACCCCCTCCACCACCACCACTTCCCCAACCCCTGGAGACCCTCTGACCTACTCCCCCAGACCGTATTGATCTTCAGGCAGATGTAAAAGACTATTGAGGTCATCATTCATTTTTTATCATTCCCAAGAAAATGTCAAAACGTGCGGTAAAAATGTCTCTGTGTCAGACGTAATGGGCCGCAAGGCTGCTGGAGAGAAGCGATGAGAACGTCACCGTTCTAGCTAATGCAGCTAAACGACAGTGCTTCAGATACAGACTTCACAGTCAGAACTCTTTAATCATGTGAGGATCTGGATGTGGTGTGTATATGTGTCATATATGGCTTCGTCGTTTGAGTCGTGGCTTTTCTCGTTCGTTCTAACTCGTGTTCTTTCTATTGAATCCTAGTTATTTTCTGTGGTTCTTCCGCATGCTCTTCCTTCCGAGTCTGGGTTCTTCTCATTGCTTTTTCCTCAAGCTTTTAGTTTTTGACTTGGGGTTCTACTTATTAGTTCTTCCTCATGCTCTTCCTTTTAAATCATAGTCCTTCTGATTAGTTCTTCCTCATGCTCTTCCTTTTCAGTCATAGTCCTTCTGATTAGTTCTTCCTCATGCTCTTCCTTTTCAGTCATAGTCCTTCTGATTAGTTCTTCCTCATGCTCTTCCTTTTCAGTCATAGTTCTTCTGATTAGTTCTTCCTCAAACTCTTCCTTTTAAGTCATAGTCCTTCTGATTAGTTCTTCCTCATGCTCTTCCTTTTCAGTCATAGTTCTTCTGATTAGTTCTTCCTCAAACTCTTCCTTTTCAGTCATAGTTCTTCTGATTAGTTCTTCCTCAAACTCTTCCTTTTTAGTCATAGTCCTTCTGATTAGTTCTTCCTCAAACTCTTCCTTTTAAGTCATAGTCCTTCTGATTAGTTCTTCCTCATGCTCTTCCTTTTTAGTCATAGTCCTTCTGATTAGTTCTTCCTCATGCTCTTCCTTTTTAGTCATAGTCCTTCTGATTAGTTCTTCCTCATGCTCTTCCTTTTTAGTCATAGTCCTTCTGATTAGTTCTTCCTCATGCTCTTCCTTTTTAGTCATAGTCCTTCTGATTAGTTCTTCCTCTTGCTTTTCCTTTTTAGTCATAGTTCTTCTGATTAGTTCTTCCTCATGCTCTTCCTTTTTAGTCATACTCCTTCTGATTAGTTCTTCCTCATGCTCTTCCTTTTTAGTCATAGTCCTTCTGATTAGTTCTTCCTCATGCTCTTCCTTTTTAGTCATAGTCCTTCTGATTAGTTCTTCCTCATGCTCTTCCTTTTTAGTCATAGTCCTTCTGATTAGTTCTTCCTCTTGCTTTTCCTTTTTAGTCATAGTCCTTCTGATTAGTTCTTCCTCTTGCTTTTCCTTTTTAGTCATAGTCCTTCTGATTAGTTCTTCCTCATGCTCTTCCTTTTTAGTCATAGTCCTTCTGATTAGTTCTTCCTCATGCTCTTCCTTTTTAGTCATAGTCCTTCTGATTAGTTCTTCCTCATGCTCTTCCTTTTAAGTCATAGTTCATCTCTTTGCTTCTTCCTCATGCTCTTCCTTTTTAGTCATAGTCCTTCTGATAAGTTCTTCCTCATGCTCTTCCTTTTTAGTCATAGTTCTTCTCTTTGGTTCTTCCTCATGCTCTTTCTTTTGGGTCTTGGTTTTTCTTACTGATTGTTCCTCATGCCCTTCCTTCAGACTGGCTCTTTTCAGTGGTTTGTCCTTTTGTTCGTAGGGGATCTGTCCTTGTGTTTGTAAGGAAATTGTCTTTTTGAGTCTTGGTTCTTCTCACTAGTTTTTTTTTCATGCTCTTCCCTCAGAATCTTGGTTCTTCTCAGTGGGTCGCCTTCATGCTCTAAGACAATTTCTCCCCACAGTGGTTCTTCCTTATGCTCTTACATTAAGGTCTGTTTTTTTTCCTGAAGGTTCCTCCTCATGTTCTAATGGAGTCCTGGTTTAAACATGCTGGAGAAGGTAGATGTGGCCTTGATGAAATGTAAGGATAAAAATGGGCTAAAAATCTATTTAAAAATCGAATGATTCAATTAAATTGATCCAGAACTGGTTAAGCTGGATGTACTGGGTCCCAGCTGTTCTAGGTCTAAGCAGCAGTGCTTTGAGGTACAGACCATGTCATTGCCTCTTTACTCTGTGTTAGTTAGAGGCCGCTGGTCGTTGCTGTATGGATCAGCGTGTGATGAAACATTCAGAGAGTCCCACTGTGCTGCTGCTCATCTGACCAGGGCTAATTGGGCATATTTAGTCTAGGGACCCCCTCCCCACTTGCTCTGTGATAAATATTTAATATTCATAAAAACCTCCCATTAGTGTTGTCCTTACATTCGTCTGTGACTGGTCAGCGGCCGCTGTAACAGACATGACCTTTCCCCTCTTCGCCCCCGAGCAAGGCCCCTGTGACTGTGAAAACTCAGCCTGGGTGATTTGACAATATTATCGTGGCTCCGTCAGCAGACCTGACCAAGGATATTAATTTTGTGGCGATCGAAAAAAGAGGTGACTGCTTAATTGAGTGTGCATGTTTAATGGAGTAAAGCCAGTAATGAGTCAGAGTCTGAAACAACCAGGGCTATGTTTAAGGGAGGGATGCAAGAAGATACAGTTGCCTTGGAAAAAAAGTAAGTCACATTCATTTGTGAATAGCACCTAGAACAAATGTGTGAGTCTGAAAAGAGGGGTATGACTGAACTCATTATAAAGGCAAGTTTCTCTCAAACAGGTTTAATGGAATTCAGTTTTGCATAATTCAGTCATTGAGAACTATAGACAGTCATTCAGAGGGGTGTGATGTAATATGATTCATTATAGAGGCTCAGATTTCTGCATAGTGGTGGTTATAGTAATCAGAGGTCACAATGTCAACAACACAAATACAGCCATTTAATTTACCATCAAAACCAGCCAATGAACCCACACGGGTCTTTTGAGTTTGTATACATAATGTTGATGACAATGATGATGAGGTGCAAAGTAAAGGAGACGCCCTCAAAATCTAAAATCAAATTCAATCAACCAGATTAAATCAAATCCAATGATCTCAACATACAACATACAAAAATGCACATTAAACAATAAACAAACTCAGTACTAAACACATAAATTGTTTTGTTTATTGGAATTCTGTCACGCCTCCGCGTCTTCCCGGCTTCCCTGCTCTTTGGGACTCCACTTCCCAGAGGGCCACGCTCGATGACGTCATGTCTATGCGCCCCCGTCCGGACTCCTGAGTTTTAGCCACAGCTGTCATCAA
This sequence comes from Prochilodus magdalenae, assembly GCA_024036415.1. NCBI lineage: Eukaryota > Metazoa > Chordata > Actinopteri > Characiformes > Prochilodontidae > Prochilodus > Prochilodus magdalenae. Next base: position 118,138 of record JAMWET010003602.1, on the reverse strand, counting down.
TCTCTTACTTCCTGTATTTAAGCCACACACAAACACTCCCACTTTGCGAAGCTTTGCCAAACTTAGTTTAGCAATTCTGAGCGTTCCTTTCTGGTTTTCGACTCCCTTCGTTTCTCTACTACTCTTTTGCTTTATCCCTTTGGCTCAGACTCTACAGTTTGTACCTGTGCTTCCTCACTTTGGTTTTCCCCTTCAGTATTCCCCTGTAAACCTGTTTGCCCTCGCTGCTTGTTCTACCTGGTTCCGACCTCCGCCTGTCTCTGACTCCAATTTAGCTTCTCCCTTTATTATACTGTTTACTGTTGCTTGCTGAGCTTGCCTGTTTATGAATAAACCGTTTCTGGTTTTTTAATTCTGCAAACGTCGGTTTTGAAGTCTTTTGTCTAACAAATTCACATAGTTTTACATAATACAATAAGTGTTATTGAAATTAATTATTGAAATATTGTGGCAAATAAAGAGGAGCCTCACTCATTAAAAATCCAATTCAATTAAATTCAATTCAATTCAGTTTTATTCAATCAACTCAAATCAACCTTTCTGTACTTAAATACAAAAAAAATGACACATTCAAAATGTACAGATTAAACAATAAACATGCACAGTACTACACCAGAATAACTTTGTTTATGCAGATATACAGTTTTATTTAACAGCATTTTAAAATATTATTTATGTAGTACTTAAATAGAATATAAAGTAATGCATTGATTTATACCCATTTAAACATTTTCATAAATACTGAAAAAAAATACTTAACAACTTTCACATGTATTGGAGCACATTGTTTTGACCTGTTGGACAGAGCTTGGTTCTAGCTAATGGAAGCTGTTATCCTTCAGTGTTCTGTGTTTATGATCATTTGAATAGACATCAGTCTCTGACTAATGACCTTCTATTAAAGACTTGTAGACTAAGAGTGATACTAGAGTCTCCTCACCTAAAATGAGTCTTGTTCCAGAAATGATAATAGGACATTGGAGCCATAATAAAACATACTACTGTTACTCTCCTTACTTTTAACATTTAAAGGTAAATACTTTAGTAGTTTTATTCCAGTGGGGGTCTAAAGGGAGGAACGTCTACTGACACTAGAGGAATATTTTGCCTTGGATATCTCTACTTTAACTCCTCACAACCTGTGTATTTCATCTGCCACTGATTGAATGTGACTGACAGTGTAGGAGGGGTTCACTGGGATTGAACCTTAGTTCTCCTGTGATGAACACAATACCAAACAAGTAAAGTGCACATCCCACACCTCTCTCTGACTTACATTATTATGATTATATGAAGGCCAATTTCGGTGCTGTATGAAAGGCCACACTTCCATAGGCCTAGACTTCTCAGTGGGAAAGACGTGATAAACCGATGAGGAACCCAAATAGACAAAAAAAAAAAAGTGGAGTGACGTCTGCATCGGCCTTACCCATTAACGTCCCACAAATCAGCTGCATTAACGGGTGGAAATAACTTTCAGGGTCTCCCCTCTGGAGGAGCGGAGCAGGCTGGGGTCCGGCAGCACAGCTTAGCCATTCATACGACCCGAATTTATGAGCACCTCTAGAACAGGCTATCTTTGTGTGGAGGCCTTCACTGTCCCGAATGCAGCTGTATAAATTATCATTTTTTCTGGCTCCTTGCCTGCTCCTCTCCAAACCCTCAGTTAAGTTTTTTTCTCTACCTCAGTTTTATAGAGCTCTATATTTTCGCTGTCACATGATGACGCAGTCTCAGTCATTTTTGGGCATCACTGGTGTTGAAATGCCGTATGCTGTATGTTCATATACGTGTTTGCTGTAGTCTTATCTTTTCATTCGCCATCTTCTTTGCTTCTCTTTAAACGCTGATTTTTTTTTGGTTTTGCAGAATATTATATTGGAGAGCATGTTATTAGAAGGCTGTATACATTAAGGCTTCAAAGTGCATAAGCACTGAATAATAAGCTCACCAGAGTAACCTGATGAGTAAAAATGAGTAACCTGTAAACTGGGATTTTAGCCACTGCTGGTAGACACATATGACCGTATGCTTCCATATACCTGCAGATTCAGCTACTTCTTTTACACTATGGTTTTTGGCAGGCCCAAAATGCAGCCACTCCTTTTCCCCCGCAGGTATTTATATAGATTTATATCCTTGTTAAACACCTGAAATTACTACCACCTTATACATGCATGAGTTTGTGTCCAGTAAGCTTATATTAATAAGGCAATACTCGAATATTTAAGAATAGCTTATTCAATCGCAATGTGACCTAAGATGTTTTTTAAAGACTGTATTGACCTAAAGGGGCTTAAACAAAAACTACATTATACATGGAACTTCGAAGACAGGCAGTGCTCTATCTATCTATCTATCTATCTATCTATCTATCTATCTATCTATCTATCTATCTATCCAGACAGACAGACAGACAGACAGACAGACAGATAGATAGATAGATAGATAGATAGATAGATAGATAGATGGATAGATAGATAATGGAGAAGATGGAGAGCCTTGTTTTTCATAGGACAGCGACGAAATTGTCTACTATTTGCGTACACACATGAAAATTTTACTGTTGGCAAATATTGCCTAAGTAGAATGTATTTGTCTGCCTTATGACTTAAGTATAAACGTACAAAAATGGCCTACATTGTGTGTAAATGTACTTTACATTTATATTTAACATTAAATATTAAAAGCAAAGTTGCTGTGAGTTACTACAGTTATGCTGTTATGGTGAATATTACAGGGGCCTGTGAGCCTGCGAGCCTGCAGAGACGAAAATCAGTCAGAGTTAGCTGTCCTGTCACACAGTTCTCTTTAATATAAATTATTGACTATCATTACAGTTTAAGGCCCCCTATGTCATTACAATGTCATTATCTTCATAAAATACAATATCTTGTGATTAAGGGCTTCCACAGATACTCTCATTACCCTGGACTGGAATCTTTATGTATCGGTCCAGCTTATACTTTAAGATTATGGGAATGACATTTAATAACAGTGTTATACATAGAACAAATCGCGATCACTTTATATAACTACATACATTCTATAACTATAGCTTATATAACTACAGTAGTGAGTTATCCATTCAGTGTTTTATGCACATTTTGAAAATGCATAAAAAAAGAATGCAAAAGCAGAAAATTCACAAAAAGAGTTTTCATGCTAGGATGGCAAAAGCCCAGTGCAGTGTGTTAGGTCCAGTGATTAAATCAATGAAAGCAACATAAATGCAATATCTGAAAGAAAACAATGAAGAAATGTAGCAAGATTTGCACTAGAAAAGTTTTGAGAAGCCATAGCCAAAGCTATACTAAGAAGCAAGTGGAACGCCACTCTTAGGCAACGATACATGGCTGAGAAGAGACAGAAGAATATTAGTATTGCATACTAGGTTGAATTCATAAGTGTTGCCATATTTGGTCTCATGTGCAGTCCATTTCATATCGTTCCACCTTTTCATTTCCATTTCTTGGTAATGATGCTTCATAACAGAATATAACTGACATGTTTATGTTCCTCCTGATCAGACCTAAAGATAGCACGAGAGGATGGTCCAGCACAATATGTTAGGTCCACTAAAACAATGAATGCAACATAAATGCAATATTTGGTGGAAAACAACAAAATAATGCATGAAGATAGCCAGTAGTGTTTTGAGAAGCCAAAGCTACACTATGTAGCAGTGGAACACCACTTTTACAAGACAGGACATCTCTCCATCTTGGTTGTTTTGAGGCAAACACAAATCTTGGTAGCCTATGTCAAAGGTTTTGTCACAGGTCTGCAGTGGATGAAAACACAAGGCTGAATATTTGATATGTGCACATAAGCTCTTAGTCCACCTAATAATTTCTTGGTAATGATGCTTTATAACAGTTTTTAAATTTTGCTATAAAAAGTGATATATCACTTTGGGGCCACATAAAACTTCAGTAGTGAGTTTTTCATCCAGGGTTTCTGCAAATTTTTAAAATGGATAAAAAAAACATTCACAAATAAAATGTTCATTCTCGGATGGGAAATGTTCATATATATAATTCCTGAATGTGAACATGGTAATGTTTATCTGAATTAATGATTAGCTATCAAGCTATAAGTGACATGATTATGTTTCTCCTGATCAGACCCAAAGATGGCTGGCGAGGCCTCTTTAAAATCAATCCACTTTTTAATTTCCGTTATTTGGTAATGATGCTTCATAAGAGTCTTACAAATGGAAAAACTGCCAGTCTAAGGTATATGAACACTGTGTCACATATGTCTCAAAACATCTAACGTCATCTTGCAATTGCAGACATGAGTTAATTTTCAATACGCAAGTTTTGCGTAATGAATAAGCATAATTCAGTGCTTATGCATATGTTATGAAGTCCCCATGAAGTCAGCCTTCAAATGCGGTGGAAGCCTATATTTTGTCTCAACACCCTAACACATTCTCAGTCTTGGATCATTGGTAAAACCGAAGCGTCATATGCTATACGTTCACGTGCGTAACTGCCATAGCGAGTCTCATTATACAGTTCCTTGGACTTGGATCTTTTTATATCGGTCCATATTTTCTCCTGAAAGATGAAGGTCTGTTGAGTTAATTATCTTTCTCTCCATTTCCATACATAGAGGCTGAAATGTAGCGATAAGAAGCAGGCCACTCCGCGCTCTGTAATGAGCTTTACTATGAGTAATGGACGTTGGCTGCAGCGCTGGGGAATATCAATGACAAGACTTCACGACACCCTTAATTACCTAAACGTCCATGCCTCACATAACACGGGGCCCATCTCCCCCTGGGCTGCTGTGGGATCACTCAAACCTCCCCCTCTACATGGACCTAAAAGCTCGGTTGCAATGCTGCAGATGAATGGAGGTATATGTGTGTGATTACTGTTATAGTGAGCATTGTCCCTCTGGCTGAACAGCGTGTTGTCAGCCAACAAAAAGAGCTTTCATCTGGAAAACTCAAACAATAAAGGAGCGTATGTGGTGCTGTAGCTGATTCCGCAAAAGTAAGGGGAAAAAAAAAAGTTCTCTAAGCCATCAATAAGGTTTGGTGTGAAAACTTGCCGCCCTTGCCGCACCTGTCTGCGTGAAACGAGTAGGCTCGATGTGCCTTAATGAAACTTAGCATTCCGCTCATTGGAATAAAACAGCTGCTCCGCTCTGCGGAGAGAGAGAGGTGGGCTGACAACACCTCCAGCGGCGTTAATTAGACCAGCCAAACACGCAGACAAGGGGAGGAAGCTCGCAGAGCATACATTAGGAGAGACTGGTTTGCCAAGCCACATGGATAATATCACCTCATAGGGAACGCAAAACAATTAGCGATGTGCTACCTTCAGCGTTCCCTCTCCCAGAGTAGTAAAAAAAATTGTTATGCTTCATTATAGGCAAAGTAGCATCTTATAGCGTTATAATAAAGGAACACTGTAGCTGTTTTCAAGCTTCAACTCTATCTGCTGCATCCTTAGCATGTGCTCAGTTACCATAGACAATGATTCTAATGCATTTCCAATGCTTAAACCTTTGGACCTTCTCAACTTTCTCAAAGCCAGTGACTTTAGAATTAATTCCATGGTAATCAGCTCTTATGTTGCTGAAGAAGAGATCAGGATAAGCACAGGAAGCAGACCTGGACAATAGTATGTTGCCTGTTAGACAATGTCACAGTACTGACCTCTACAAAAGTGGGTGGGCCTACTCAGTGGATGCAATATCCAAATGCGCAAATCACAACGTTTGCATGCAGCCAGGTAATTAGAATAGAATGTGTCCATGTATAAACCTTAATCGAATAGGCTAATCTAATTGAGGCCACACAGAATGCAGTTTTGCCTAAAAAAATTGACGGAGGTAGGTAACCCTGTAAATAAGTTAAACGAAAGAATGTTAGCCATGTAAACATCCTTATCTGATTACATTACATTGTTGTTAGAGCACATTTTGAGTCAATATATCTTAATGAAAAAGGTTATCAACTTGATGGTGCCATCTCTACCAATCGGCAGAGGAACGTTATGCTAAAAAATCTTTTTCAAAAGATACGCCTTTACTGTTTTCATCCAAGTAAATCATTGTTTTTTTGTGTGGATTGTTTTTGATGGAATTTCTGCAGGTAATTTTTCAGCATCTTAGACACTCATTATCAAAAGAATAGTTTCACCCAAGAGGAATCAAATCTTGGTTGGTAGGTTTGACATTGTGAGACATGATAATGATTCGAGTTTTATGCCCGGCCACGCGTGTGACGTAAGCAAGGACAGGCCTTATCACTGTACCTGACTGACCCAACAGCCACGATTGCGGACTTTCAGTGAGCAGTGATGCCCTCCAGAGTCATCCCGTTAGTGCCAGCACCACTGGCAGATGGCTGCACAACGCAGAATTACATGCACACAGATCATTACGAAGACTGCCCTTAACACCACGTCAACATCTCCAAAGACTGCAATGGTGTCGTGACTGTTGGAGTGACTCAGAATAGCAGGCGGTCATCTTCCTGCTTTTGGCTTGGTGGAGATGACCAAAGAATCTGTATGTGGAGGCTTCATGGTCAGCGCCAAGATCAAATGTCGTTGCCACATGTCACACATCCAAGACCTGGTGTCTCCGCCTCTGTTCCCACCACAAAATGCTATGACATGTAGCTCAACAAATATTTCCCATATCAGTCTAAATGTATCATCATTTATTCCTTCTTCTTCCTTCTAGGTGCTTTTCTTTTGATGATGAGTGCTGTTTAGGAGGAGGTTTTGAAAGTCTAATCTAAGGATACAATGATTTTCAAAAACATGTGTTACCAAACGGTCTAATTGTTTCTTTATGCTAATAGTGTCTATGCTACACTAAGCTTATGCAGTTAAACTTGATTACATGCTTTGTTTTTTTTGCCCCAAACAAATAGAAAAGAAAAAGAAAATAATTCTTAAAGAGTTGAGTACCGATGCATTATTTTAGGCAAAGTTGCAAGCCCCAACCTATTCTTGCCTATAGGGAACTCTTAAAGAGGCTCTTTTCATACCCAGGCATGATTGCAGTACCTGTTTAAGATGCTTTTCAAACCTGCAACACATAGGGTCTTAAGTCACCCCTTCTTGTAACACTCGGACACAGGAGTTAGCTGCAAATGCAGAGCTATTTAATGAGAGTAATCATAGTGAAGTCAGTGGTTGGATTAGGCAAACTAAATCAGAGGGGCTAACAGGAATCAAACTCAAAATTCAGGCAAAAGTTTAAAAGCAGATAATTACAGGTCAATAAACAGGTCAATAATTTCATGAAATGGGAGGAGTCAGCCCTCAGAACTCTGGAGAAGCTGTTCCTGGAGTGGAGGAATGGTGAGCGGGCATGACACTGCCCTAACTATTTTGGAGTGTGCTGCAGGAATTCATTGCAAATTATGTTTTTATTGGAATGCAGGACCAAGTGGATTTACAGATTCACTGCTTTCTGCTTTTATTTACATTTCACATACCGTCCCAACTTTCTTGCAACTGAGGGTTTGAGTGTGAAACTGTGCTGGTTCTGAGGCAGCGCATCACTATCAGATGATGAAAGCATCTGGGCAGAGCTTCTGTTCTCCTCTCTTGCTTTTCCCTCCTTTATGAGCATCATTTCTTGTGGTAAAAGAGTGGAGGTACTGAGCGAGGGACGAGGGGAAAATGAGCCGGAGCTGGTTTGATCTCTGTGTCTATCAGACTTGGAAGATTCACACAGTGTGGGCTGCCTCACAAACGCCTGCCAACTCGTCCTCATAGTAGAGGAAACACACCGTGTTGTCGCCACACTTAAACTGCTTTGTTGTGTGTGTGGGGTGGTGTGTACTATTCCTGAAGATTCTCTCAGTGTGACTTTTGTCTCACTCTCTCTTTCATATTGTATGTGTCTGAAGTACCTACAGTATCTGGTATAAAGGGTTGGAGTTAACCCCTTGGATCACAGGAGAACTGTGGAATTCCTGAGTAGACCAACTATGAAATCACTATTATTAGAATTTTCCGCCTGCTTATTTGGCATAACGTTACAGTACAACAGCCTCTTACCATTTCTAGGACATCTGTGGTAAAAATGGCTGTGTAAATGTGTAAAACTAGTCTCCCTTGACCAAAATGTGTCCCCTCTCTGATGTTCTGGGGGTGTCTTAACTATTGCTTTATCCCTGTATTCCAAGATGACAGTTCTGGCATTCACAGGGCTACAAATGTGACTGACTGGCATGATGAACATTCTGGAACATTCACACATCTGGACTGCAAAATCCCCATATTTGAACCCTGCTGGAAATCTGTGTGTATGGATAAACAAACTGAGTTTGACGCATGCTGAGCTGAAAGCAAAGCTAGGTTTATTATACAGGTTGGCGGTAAAGCTTAACAACAGGTTTAGAGCAAACATAACTGAAGGGCAAAGACAAAGTCACAAACCAGAAGGGCAAGCAGAAGTCAATCAAACCAACCAGCAACCAAATACAAAAGGAAAGAACCAAAAAGCAAACAGTACGGCAAAATACGGCAATGGTGGGCATGTGACATTGACATCATCGAGTGGTGGCTTATGGGTAATGGAGTCCGGGAGTGAGGCGGTGTAAAAAGAACCCAGAAACGTGACACTGTGGGCCTGCCCGGATTGAGCAGTGTAATACCAGGGAAGGCATCCACCAAACCTGACCCAACTTAATGCAGGAGTGGTTGATGTGAGTACACTGATGTGGCCTACTTTCAGAAACTTGTCCATGCCAAAACCAGTCACAGCTGGTATTTATGCTCATGAGGGGATTACATACAATTACATAAGTGTGAGGTGACTGTTTGACTATAACTAAATCCCATCCATCCGTAGACGATACAGTGAAACGCAGAGTGTCCAGTAGAGGCCGCTAGAGTGATAGAGTCTAAAGTGTTATGGTTCCGCGAAACGTAGCCAACAAAAAACAATAATAAGAAAAATTGTGAGATCCACGAGCAAGAAATTACGAGTAGATAAGCCTGTGAAAATACCCCACTAGAGTAATTGTGCATTTGGACGCACGTCTTCGCAGCACTTGTCATTTCCATTTGATCAAAGAGCCGGTAGCAGCCTCCCTTGTGGGAGAAATCCACATTTCCTGAATGCGTTAGGCAGAAATCTATAGACATGCATTTCCAAACCGCAATACTTCAGAGTAAAATCAATACCAAAATAAAAATGATCCAAACGCTTCCTGCAATTGGCCGCCATTCTCGCATCAGCCCAGTTATTTGTACAAATTTAATGTAGATGCTTGATGGCTCCTTCTCGCAGTCATCAGGGGCCGAAATACACACCGGTGCTTACAACCTCGTCAGTATCGGAGCGCGCTGTCCTACGCTGGCTGTGTGTGTATATGCGGGGTGGCTCGGATTCAGATGTAATGAGTCCTGTGTTTATTTAAATGGTTTTTCCATCACGGGCTGTAAAGCGGAGTAGTTGGCCACTGCAGCAGTAAACAGGCCCACGACTCCACTGATTTATGGGCCATTAGGAGCAGAGAGGCACTTTACTGCACTAAGCTAATCTGAGCACTGCTGGCACTGCTGCCGAGTGTGTGCAGAGAGCTAGTGTTACACTAGAGTCAGATAATAGGCTACATTTTGCTATGTTTGGTCCACATGTGCTGCTGTAACATGTGAGAAGTGAAACTGCACCATTTCATTAGCCCCACCCCCACGCACGAAAGAGAATGTAAGCTTGGGACATCAAGCAGTAATCCACCTATGCATGCTCCGCCCGTGTATTCATTCCTGGATACTGTTATGTGGACAAGCTTTACGGAATACTGGCAAAAGCCCCATTCATGCTAACATATCAAGGCTGGAGGTTACATGCACTAAACAACATTAGCATTATGTTTCCAAGCAAAGGAAAGACGGTTTGTCGATGTAGGGTGCTGTGGAGAGAAAGTGGGGTTTGTGTTAATTTGAATTCATTTCCACCAGTGTTATTTTCTGGAACAGTATTATTATTTGGTTACTATGTGAAATTTTATAATTATAGTGCAATAAGTTCTTTGTGCCATTAGCACCCGCAATGCCAGCAGACAGTCTGTGTGCAAGTAGAAGCAAAGACAGCAGTGCAAACAAGCAGCACCAATGCCACCACTGATGATGCAGAGTCACAGACAGAGCTGTTCCTACATTGCTGCATCAATTAGTGCACAGTTATGTGATGCTGCAGCAGCAGCATCATTCTCCCCATCCCAGTGCACCTATTTGAGAGCAAGATCCTTGATAATGGTCGGAGCTGGGGGGTGTAGCTTTTGAGAACTGTTCTTAGGGTTTTCTGGACATTGGTTCCACTTCTGTTATTCTCTGGACTCTCTGGTTCTTATAGGCGGAGGGTGGAGTGTGGTTTGGATGGTGGATGAGGGTAGTCAGCTTACAGTGTTATGGCTGTACAAATAATTTTTTGATCCAGGGTGTGAATGTGAGGAGTGTGGACGTAATCCTGGGGGCAGTACCTTAGACTGAGCTAATGATGCTTCAGCTAGGTTTCAGCCTAAAGCCCTGTTTGGGTATGCCAAAGCTGTGGCCAACTAAAGATGAGAAAACCAATCCATGATGCTAATCAAAATGATGCTAAGTTGCCTCTTAGGTGTGAGTGAAAGTGTTTGGCTGCATGTCTGCCCTGTGATGGACTGGTGACCTGTCCATGATGTCCTCTCACACAATCAGGTCAAAAGCATATAACGTTGAGTCTACTGCTGGAAAAACATCATCACATAACCTGGGCCTAGCATGGATGACTCAACTGGAGGCATCTGGCTAGAATTAAGCTTGTAGAATTGCATTGAAGCAATAAGGCAGTGAGGACATACAAAGATATACACATTAATAGGCCTCTTTACACCCATGCCACTGGGGGAACTTGAATATTACTTAACAGTAAGCCTTATGTTAATTACATTCACATACATCTTTTTCCCCCCAAGAGTAACCAACGAGCTGCTTGCAGTGTGTATTTGACCTTGCTCTCCAATTGCTTATGGCATGAGACTATTGATGGTCCATTTCTCTTACCCAGCTTGCAACACAGAAAGCTCCCAGCCTTACAGAGGGTGGGGGGGTTCGTGAGCTTTAGTGGGGTCAGGCCTCTCATAGTGGCCCATTGTCCACTCTCCCTTTAGGGCTCCATTAACATTTACAGTCATTGATCACGTCAGTCCAGTGGTCAGGCTTGAGGTGTGGATAACCTTTTCTCTGCAGCTAAGCAGAGCCTGCAGTGGCTATAAGTTATACCACATATCATAGATTTAAAAGGGCAATGTTGTCATTTGGGATGTTGGAGCGTATTATAGTCACTGTGATCTAAATGATTAATCCTGGCTTGAACTGGGGTTAAGTGGAGGTGACGTACAGGCTAAGAGGTTTCACGGCTTTCCGCACTGCATGTGAAAGAGGTTGTCAGTAAGTGGTGCTGGGGGTCTTGTGCTAATGTTTACTTGTTGTCTTTATGCTTTAACGCATGTTTGTGTTTGAGTGAGTGAGTTGCATAAATCCTAATCTGAATCCAGAAAGCAAAACAGGAAAAATACAGGAACTAGATGATATCCAGGTTTACAGTTACCCCCAAAGTCTGCAATGGTGTCATGCCAGACTGTCATGGAGTGACTCAGAATGGCAGCGGGTCATCTTTAGTGATGGGTTCCACTTTGGTCTTGGTGGAGATGACCAACGATGGATCCAGATGGACATACTGAGGGACACTACTTCTGTATCTGTGCCTGAATAAATATTCCCCATATGAGTTTAAACTGATCATCATTTACTGTTCCTGGTAACCTTTATCTTCCTTCCCAATAGCCCTGCAGTCCCACTCTTTCTTCTGGGTGCAGTTATTCTGATTAACAATGAGTATATAAATAAAAGACGGTGGGCTTCTTTATGAGCTTAATCTTCTGCATACATATACATGTTTGTGGGGCTTATAGATTTTTTATTTTCTAACATTCAGTTATACATGAAAATTGTTCGTTATTAAAAAATACAGCCTAATGTAGCAATAACATGGTGATAATGGGAAAGTCTTTCTCTATGCTTGGGATTGTAATGCTAAATGTACCCAGAAATCAGCATAATTTAAACAAAACAAACAAAAGAAAACAAATAGTGCAATGATAACACTTTATAATTAAAGACCCTAATGAATGGCAATGTAATCATTACCTAACTGTTAATTAATAGCTTTTAATGATTATAAAGTGTCACCAGAGTAATTATACAGTGAACTTTTGTTCTTTAAGTACTTCTGTGTGAACCATGGTTCATGCATGTTCTTAACCACATGATAAGATTTTAAAGAGAGTCACGTGCCACCCTTTAAGTTCAAAACTGTTTCCAATGCTATTTACAGCAGTGATAAACACACCAATAACTGTCAAACTCGTTTGATTTTCAAAAACTAACTTAACAGTTTCAGTAGTATAGAGGTTTTAGTAACGTTATTGTCATACATAAAGAGCATAGGAGCATATACAGTATTTGGAAAACTGAGAATATTTAAAGTGTTCAGTTTTGCAAATATGCTTCATAAATATAGTATTTTAAGCAGTCATGAGGCACCAAAGCACAGAGAAGTGTAACATTTAGTGGAGGCAAAATTATTTCCCAAAATAAAATAAAATAAAATAAAATAGTATTTTATTTAATTAATAATAAATAGATAAATAAATCTAGCTGTATTTTATAAAATAATTAAAATAAATTAATGCATAAATAAATTAATACAAGAAATAATTCAACACACTTAATATTTTTCTCAAAACATGTGTCATAATTCTTGGCACCATTAGAAAACTGAAAATCAAAACTGTGAAAGTGGTCATTCATGAAGTTGTATTTCACTGGGTTGTATAAGTTGACATGCAGGCCAGGCAGTCTCCGTCGTACATCATCAGGACTCCTCACAGAGAGGAGAACAGAGTGAGTTCTTATTGTAGGCAGTGAAATTTTATTTATCTAAGCTACACTTTAGCACAAGAGAGGCCAGAATCTTAACATGGGCCCCTGCATACATAAACACATAAAGACCTCCTTGTTCAGGGAACAACTCACATTTTCCTACTGCTATAAAAATAAGCAAGGAAGATCATAAGGAGATCAACGTAGGCCAAATAGACGGCATGAGAAGTGAAGAGTGATATACCGTCCACTCAGATATAGTCGTGTGGAGATGTTTGAACATCCCTCGTCAAATGACATGTTTCTTATGTAATACTTTCAGCTGCTCCCATGTGGAAAACATATCCAAACATTTGATTTAATCATAATTTTTTTTCCATCTTGATCACTTATCTAGCTAGAATATGATCATTAGCTTGGGTCAGTTTATATTTCTGCACAATAATACACAATAAAGCCCAACAAGGCACCAGCAACACATACACACACCACTATGCTAACACCATCAACTATTTACTGTACATCATTTAAAGCCCCCTCTACCGGCACTGATGCTTCCCAAGAGCCTCTGCCTGGCCACACCTCCTGCATTTCCATAGCTGCACAAACCTATAGTGAAACACAGCATAGCCCCAACCCACAGAGAGCTGTTTTGGGGGCCTCACAAACTTTCAGTAGAGTTGATGAGGCATATGGGGTGTCTCTGCAGCAGGGGTTTCAGGTCCCGGTAAACAAACATGTCTTGGACATGCAGCCCACAGTCCTGCCTCAGGATCCGGTCCTCGTGCACTGCTGCTCCTCCACAGTCCTTGTCAACTCATCCATGATATACTGCTTCTTTCTCCCACAATTCATAGAAGCTCCATTCTTCCCCGAATGACTAGGGAGTGCTGCCCCACCCAAATAAAAATAAATAACAACAAATGAAAGCTGTTGTCTTTACATGACAAGAGAGCACACAGTCACTAAAGACTACTGACATAGCGCATTTGGATGAATCCAGAGAAACCGCAGTAACACCTATATTACTTCCCATGTGGAATCCTGCCTTAATACTAACAAAAGCCTACTTCTAATTGTTGGTGGGTTCCATGTTACCAGAGTCAGACGGTTGGTGCCTGCTATCCTGTTAAAATGTGGAGATGAGCTGCCTGCTATTTGAAGCCCTGTATGATAGCACTGAGGCTGACATGGTAAGGCTGGAGGCTGAAGTTAGCATGGGTGAAAGGATGCTTGACGCTAAGGGCGGCACAACAAGGCTGGAGGCGGTAGGCTTGGCCGAGTGACAGGACTCCAGCTGACATGTGCAGCAACCTTTCTGGTGTCTATGGAATGGTAGGCAGTGGAGGAAATGTAGAACCAGTTGAAGAAGCACAGTTTCTGTGGTCACCATCATGAGTGACACCAGGAGTAATGTTACAAGCTGCAAGGACATCCACCATGCTGGGAAAGAGGACGCGGCACTCAGGCTTTCTGCTTCAGCACTTCTGCGGATCAGGACAAAATCCCGAGGGTTGACAATTAGGGCACATGGCCGAGAACATGTGCACCACATTATGTGTGTTTACTGGGGGGCAGTCAGTAGACAGCGGACACCCTGCTGTGCAGACACTGGGGCGAGACGGGATATAGCAATATAGCCTCCCACAACTTGCTATTGCCAAGCTATGGCTGTGCAGAAGGCGTGGGCACATGCACAAGCTCTCTGATATTGCCACAAATGCAATAAGAGAGACTTAAAAGCATGTGCACAGCTATGGATATGCGGCTTGTGTGACTGTTGATGACCTGCCTGCTATCTTGACCACTGGGTAGCACCGGTGGCAGGCCTTACTGCTGCAGCATTTAATAACAGAGCTTATATCTAACACACTATGTTTCCAGTGTCGTGTTTCTTACACATGGTAAATTTACTAGTTACCAATGACCACCTAAATGCAAATTGATAATTACAATTTGTGGCCATGGTTTTTCAGACTAGGACCATCCAAATGCACCATTAATCTCTGGGGTTTCATCTACAAATGAACTACAGGTCCATATCACTCTGTAAATCATAACCCTTCCTGCCAAACTGAGCTCACATGTTATCTAAAAGATGCTCAAAGATGTTTCCAGTAAAGGTTCTAATCTGAAATTGCCTTCCCAGAACAGAACATGCATTTTATGACACTGAGGAATTTACGACAGGATCTGAATCGTTAGAAAGTGAGCCCTCTGGATTGCTTGTGGCTGCTCTGGACAACTCTGGACTGCTCTTGACTGCATTCTGGACTTCATTCTGGAGCCAGAGCTCAATAACCCTAAGATCGTATAAAACAGCAGAAAGCTGAAGCTGAACCACCACACTCATCACACACACACTTTCAAGGGGACAATCCTTTTTGTCATGCATAGATGACAACAACAGAAAGAAGTATCTGCTGAAGAGCTGCTGTCTGGATTCAGACCAGAGTTCCTGGATGTCATGATTTGATGTGTAGCTTCATGTAAGCAAAACATCACAAATTATCAAGATATATCCAGACGGCTCTTCCCATTCATGAGTTCAGCTATTTTGAGGAGCACTCGTTGTGGACACAGGAGTTTGATGGCATGCACACTGCTATATCATTAAAGAATTGATCTATAGACCTATGGGAATCTCTAGAGTAGCCACACACTGGTCTTATGCCAATGCTAAGCATGGGCTCTTGTAAAACCCCCAGTACTCGAAGTAACTTCCACCTCCACCCTACAGTCTGCAGGAACTGTGTGAGAATATTCAAGATGCGTGGGATGGATTATCACAGGACACCTTTAGGAACCTCTGCAACTCCATGCAGAGACGTCTGCCATGTTGTGTTAGCAAACATGGTGGCCTGACACCATAGTGAGACACACTTCTTCTGTATGTGTAGCTAAATAAATATTACCCATATCAGTCTAAATGCATCATCATTTATTGTTCCTGGTAGCCTTTATCTTCCTTCCCAATAGCACTGGTATCCCACACTTCCTTCTGGGTGCAGCTATTCTTTTGATGATGAGTGTATATAACACACAGTATATGGAAACGTTAGTGACCCGTAATTAAACTACACAGCTCCAGGATCAAATCGACACCAGCTCATTTGGATGGTGAGTTATATTCCCCGCCCTTACACTTATATATGTGTGTAATATTACTTACTTGCTAATATTCTGATTACGCCACAGCAGTAGAGTGCAGGAATGTAGACTGTGACCTTAAATCAATCTAATGAGTTATTAGAATGAAGCAGTGGAGCTGCGCCTTGTGGAGCTGGAGGTCAGTAGAAGTGCAGTCTCATCATGGAGCATGTGAGTGAGAGATTTAATTATGACTTTCTGACCCATCTGCCCCGCTGTACGGAGGGGCCTGGGTATTTAAAAATGCACATAGGGTGATGAACAAGGGTTGGCATGAACCCAACAGCCAAGGCTTGCCGTGAACACATACACTCAAAGATTTCATATCATATTTAAAAGTTCCTATTGTAATAGTAATATTCATGTCTATGTGTATTTCATACACCGAAAAAGCCTATATGTCATATATGTTATACTGTATTTATTTAAGTGCCTATTTGTGGAAATATATACACAATATTACCAAAAGTATTTACTCACTCATAGAGATCATTAAATTTAGGTGTTCCAATCCCTTCCATGGCCACAGGCAGAAGCTAGGCATGCAGACTGCTTCTACAGACATGCGTGAAAGAATGGATTGCTCTCAGGAGCTCAGTAAATTCTAGCGTGCTATCTTTAAAGGATGTCACCTGTGCAACAAGTCTAATCCTAAAATGTCCTCACTACTAAATATTCCATAGTCAGAGGTCACCAACTTTCTGCAAAGTCAATCGCTACAGACCTCCAAACTTCATGTCTCTGGAGTAAGGAATCACACTTCTCTGTCTGGCAGTCCAATGGAAGTCTGGATTAGGCAGCTGCCAGGAGAAAGTACTTGTCTGCCTGCATTGTGCCAAGTGTAAAGTTTGGTGAAGGGGTGATTATGGTGTAGGGTTGTTTTTCAGGAGTTGGGCTCGGCCCCTTAGTTCCAGTGAAAGGAACTCCTACTGCTTTACCAGAGCAAGAGATCTTGGACAATTTCATGTATCCAACTTTGTGGGAACAGTTTGGGGATGGCCACTTCCTGTTCCAGCATTACTGTGCACTAGTAAACAAAACAAGGTCCATATAGACATGAATGATTGAGTTTGGGGTGAAGAACTTGACTGACCTCCACCCGATAGAACACCTTTGAGATGAGTTAGGGTAGAGACTGCGTGCCAAGCCTTACAAACTTTACAAGCTGAACTTACGAATGCACTTCCGGAAGAATGGTAAAAATCCCATAATTCCCACATTCCTAAAACTTGTGGAAAACACTCCCAGGAGAGCTGAAGTACATCATGTTAAAATGTATGGATTAAGAAAGGGTTCATATGCATGTGAAAGCAGACAAGCTAATACAAGAACCAGTGGACATGCCCAGAGAGTGCCCTCCCATATTCTGTAGGTACACTAAGCACACACTCTGATAGCCAGTCTTGGTAAGCTATGATCAGCCTGCTTTGGTTAGTGTAAGACTGAATATCCCAGCACCTCTGTGTTATCCATCAGCTCCCTTCTTGAGAAAAAACGTTCACTATAAGTTCTTCTCGGAGACACAAGCCATTTTACAAGCCTCTGGTTCTCTACAGATAAGACTAGAGGACAGTGTAACAAAATGTATCATGAGACCAGGGGCTGATAATACTACTGAAATGAGCATAATAACTGAGGCAATATACCGTATTAATAGAGATGTAATGTTCTAGATAGTTCTTGATGTTACTTTCTGCAGGATCCACAATAATGTTAACGCTATTAGTTTGTTAGTTGCATGTCAGTAAAAAGAAGTTCATCTGATAAACACATGATGAAGGTGAGAATGACATGAGAGAAGGGTGTACAGCCTTCAAGGCCTTTCTTGCTATGATTACTTGTGTAAACACACCTTGTGGGTACTGGGGGTTATGTTTTATATAAAGCATGTGTAGGTAAGTGAAAGCCTGAATCCAGGCTGGCTCTAGCTCACCAAGTGAACCTGGCCATTAGCTAATAAATTTAAACAGGTGGGCTTTACTAGGGAAATTACCAAACAATATACTCAAACTGGCCCCTCTGAACAGGGCAGTTTTGGCAGGGTTAGCCCTTTTCAACCCAAAGAACCATGGCTTTTAAACAGGTTCTATTCAGGGAAGCAGTCTGCATTTTCACCAGCTTTTATTGGAACCAAGAAACGTCAAAAGGACATGACATCAGCATACAGCATCAACAGAGGGCCCTGCACTGAAGTAGTAAACAGTAGTAATAGGATGGTGGAACGTATAGAATACCTGAGTGTCTGTGCTGTTATTCCAAACATTGGTTTATATCCAGAAAGCAAGCACTGATCAACTACTGGTGATAAGAAGACATAGAAGAGGTTCTTCAGCAGACCACTGGGTGTCGCCACTGTTGCCTTCTCTTTCCTCAACAATAGACATGCTCATGTATGCCGCTGCAGTTCATGCTGACGAACCTACTATTCTTTGCTTCCAGCTGGGAACAAACATTTCCAGGTTCTGAATCTATTCATTTGGGTGTAAGTGCACCAAATGTGTCAAAATTTGGCATGCAAAGAATGGATTCAGACCCATCATTGTGGAACAGGACTAGGTGAGACAGGAGCTGTGGTGCTTGATCTTT
The DNA here is from genome assembly GCA_024036415.1 of Prochilodus magdalenae. Taxonomy (NCBI): domain Eukaryota; kingdom Metazoa; phylum Chordata; class Actinopteri; order Characiformes; family Prochilodontidae; genus Prochilodus; species Prochilodus magdalenae. The sequence goes on along the minus strand of JAMWET010003602.1, from coordinate 99,491 downwards.
GTGGGATATACATGGTCATTAGAACCCCAGTGAACCGTGTTAACAAAGGCAAATAGTATGTCACTATTAATGTACATTTATAATATTATGCAATGTGATTAATTTTGCATATTGAATAACAGCATGTTGCGAACATGACATATGCTTAATGGTAATCATTAGCATTAAACACATATCATATCCTAAGTCAGATGGTTAGAGCTGCACATGAGAAAAAATGAGATATGAAGTTTTGATATTTCAGTGTGTTGGCTTGACGGGGGAGAGTGAACATGTTCCAGCTGAACATTATGCTCATACATAAGACGCTCACGTGTTGGGAGGAGAAAGGAGGTTCATTATCGCTGAATAAATAAGCATTTCTGTGTGAATGTACTTCTGAAACTCCTGCAACATTTTGCACCCGTAACATCCGATAAGACGAATACAAAAGACGGCAAATGGCTTTTGTCACTTGTGGAACATGGGAGTCACTTGGGTGGAGGAAGCGTTGCATGATAGAGGGCTCTCATAGGGAGATTTCTAATTAGAACACGGATTAATCACAGCAGTCAGAGTGTCAGAGTGTGTGTGTGTGTGTGTGTGTGTGTGTGTGTGTGTGTGTGTGTAGTTTTAGTCTAATTCTGAATGCTATATGAGTAAGCTGTGGGTGTGAATGTGTTCACAGTCAGAAGTCATTCAGAGAGCTGTGTATGTGTGTCTCGGTGCTCAGTGTTTTTGGTACATATTCAAAAATAAAAACAGAAAAAATTAAGCTTGAATTATATGACCTATGGTTATTTAAAGAATCTGGTTATTTTTTAGACCAAAGAAACATTTCTTATTTTTATAAAATAGAAAATATAAAATAGGTTCTGAAGCTTTTACCTGTATATCAAAGCCATTGGGCAGTTGTGGACCAGAGTACAGGTCACCAGCCTTGTTGCCGGTTCGATTCCCTGAACCGACGGGATACGACTGAAGTACCTTTGAGCAAGGCACCTAAACTCCAACTGTGCCCAAGGCGCTGTAGATAGGGCTGCTCACTGTTGTGGGCAAGTGTTCTAACTGCCCCTGTGTGTGTATGTGTGTGAAAACACAATTAACAAAAAATGCCTCCAAACTCTCTGCTCAGAGAATCTTTGGTCTCACTTGAAACAGAACACAGACACAAGAAATGCACCCATACAATCATACCCCAAGTACCCCACCTCCAACCGTTATGAGATAAAAGTTTAGGCAACGTCAACTAAATTGCAACCATGTGTGCATAAAGAAATTTGCCTTCCACATTTAACACATCCAGGCAGTGAAACAAACACACACATGCGCACTGGTTGGTAGTGCCCGGAATGGTAGGCAGCCCTATCCACAGCACCCGGGGAGCTGTTGGGGGTTAGAGGACATGCTCAAGTGCACTTCAGTTGTGTCCCATCGGTTCAGGGGATCTAACCTGCAGCCTTCTGGTCATAAGGGTGGTTCCCTAATCTCCAATCCACAACTGCTTAATCTAAATCTAATTACTGATGATGTCATGAATAAAAGCCAAGGATAAGGGCTTTGCAACAAGTGGCTATAAATCCATGACAGAGTCAGACTCCACAGGTCAGTGGGGCTTTGTCTGCTCTAACCCAACGATTGGATTGCTAGCCCTTACAGATATATGAACCCTGGAACCAAACTTGTATGTAAATTAGGCATCCTAGATGCTTGACTGTGAAAATCCAGAGTGCCATAACTGACTAATAAGAGTAACTGACTTCACAGCTTACAGATATAAGGTGTTATTTTTCCCTCTCCCACAACAAGATCGCAGTCTTTGGGTAACTGGAGATTTCAACATTTAATGTCTGATATTTGAAGCACTGTATTTAACGTGATGCAGCTTCATCCAGACTAATGAGTTGATGGGATTCCAGGGTACCAAATTGACACAGACCTGCTGAAATAAACAATGCAGATCCAGGGCTCGAGAGGAGAGAATGTGTGTATGAAGAGGGACTGCAAGATAGAGCTGATTTCACTCTCACCAAAGGTTGCAGGTAGGGATGCACCGATCCACCGATACAACATTTTAGGTTCCGATAAATACACAATACATAAACTTTACGTATCAGTCAATACTCCATACCAATCTGATACCATTGTGCAATGAATAAATCGTATACTTACTATGCAGGAGAGACTCAAGGCATCAGGATTGACTTAAACCTGACTTAACCTTGACCTAACTCTATGTTTCTAAAACTAAATACCTCCACCCAGCTGACTCCTTGGCTCACTCCATGTTGTTGTTTCTGTTTGTAATTCAAGTCTACCAAGATGAACTAAGCAAACCACAATCCAGCAAATTTTGTAATTTCAGGACCAATATTGGATCCTAATATTGGATTGGTGCATCCTTAGTAGCAGGCATTTTAAGAGAACAGTCTATCCCACTACTGAAACTACTTTTTTGTCCCTCCTCCCCTAGCTAACCATTGCCCACCATAAAATTCAGGATCTACATTATTATCATTATTATTATTATTATTATTATTATTATTAATATTATTTTAGTTGATGTTTCATTTTGTTCTTTTCCGCTTGTATGTACTACTAAATAAAACAAGCTGCAAACTACATGAATGTTTTTCACTCAGAAGTGTAGTCTACCTGGATCCTCAGATTCCTATGCTGACCATTAATATGGAATATTATATATTATATGGAATGGTCGATGTTGGCTAATCGCTGATGATGCTATGAACAAAACTACAGTTAAAGAGAAAGCTGTGCAACGAGTGGCTGTAGAAATCTGTGGTAACGCCACATGGACATAGAGTCCTACAAAAGGTTGTGATGACAGAGACAGCGAAAGTGACATGCAGCCACCACTGGCTGCCGCAACAATGGGGTCAGCATGAGGAACCTCAATGGCAAGGCCAGGGCAGTGAGACTCGAGGTTACAGGATCAGCTCCTCTGAAAAGTGGAGGGGAGCTATGTGTAGCGTCTTGCCACTGGTCATGTAGAAGCTTGGCAGTGGTCCAGGAAGTACAGTTAGAAAGACTTCTCTTTGCCAATCAATTCAGTGTTGTAGGTGTTACTCTTGCAGCAAGGTTGTCTGTGATATTTCATGCTGGGCTGTGGATTAGACAGAATGGTCTATAGTGGTTTCTACCATGAATGTGGGGGCCTATTTCCTGACTGTGTGCTGGTCCTGTAAACTGTGTGAATGTGTTTTGATGAATGCACCAATAGAAAGGGATCTCTCTTCTCCTATACAGCATAAATACAGCTTTGGAGATTCCTTGGGTCCTTATGAGAGCTATGATACGCATTACCCCACCTCCTGACTGCATGAAAACAAGTGCACTAGAGCATGCATGCTCGTATGTGTGCGACTCGGAGTAGAGCCTGTTGTAGCAAGGGGCCTGCTGAAGGATTGGGGGCCGGGGGGGTGCTCCACACCATTCAGTTCCACTCCTAACAAGCTTTCTCTGGGCACCAGGCCAAACCTGGAGAGGGGGCCAAAGCTGCTTTGTGTGTGTGTGTGTGAGAGTGTGCGTATGTGTGGGTATCAAAGTCAGGCGCCTGCAGTAGACCGAATCTTCTGATTGAAACTGTGCAAACGTCCTGCAGCAGTGTGATACCTAATTGTCTCCTTGCTGTCTTTCTTTTCTTTTTTTCTTTTCTTCTTTTTTAATCTTCACTTCTCCTTCCTTCCAAAGCTCTCCTTAATCACCAGAACCCACCTCTCCGCCTCAGGAACACAGAGCTGCGCATTCATTTACTCTGCATACGTCTCCCGGAACAAAGACCGTTCACGCTAATGATGCATCAAGTGGATAACTTATCTTAACCACCAGTGAAGAAAAACAGGCAGGGGCGCTCGGTAAATTGAGTCAACAGGATGATTGAATTTGAAAGCTTGTTACATCGTATTAGCAAAAAAGATAAAGCACAATAAAAACAGCCGCAATTCAATTAAACCTCATACCAATTTAACAGCAGTCCAATTCATATGTAACCGATAAAACGGGGGCTCGTGCAAGGTATTTGCACTCGAGAGGAAAATTGTGATTTACTTTCCAAGAACCGCTAATGGCTTTAATATGACGCCCTGCTGAAACAGACATTTAGGAGGACAAAACATCATATATCACCTCCAGCCAGTCGCTCAAATTGGCTGAAAACAGGGGGGTCGAGCGAAAAAAGTTTAGCCAGATTTATGCCTCCTGCGGTCCAGTATTTAATTGTCCTGCTGGAATAATCATATACACAGTATTCCCTTGCTGCTCTATTAGAAATACCTTCTGCTTTCACTCAATGGCCACAACATATGAGCTGCATTTACACTTATCACCAAACGAATCGTTGCAACCAAAAGGAATTGTAGGATTTCAGTACTATTGGGAAGGAAGATAAAGGTTACCAGGAGCAATAAATGATGATACATTTAGACTGATATGGGTAATATTTTTTGAGCTACACATACAGAAGTAGTGTCTCTCAGTATGGCATCGAGCCACCATGTTTGATATTGCAACATACCAGATGTCTCAGCATAGAGTTGTATAGGATCCTAATGGTGTCCTGTGATGATCCATCCCATGCAGGTGGAATATTCTAATACAGTTCCTGCAGATTTTGCAGTAGGGGTGGAGGTGGAAGTTACTTCACGCCTTCTGGACATGTGAAGGGTAACAACAACCGGTTCATCTTGGCGCCAATCACGGTGCCTCCACACACGGATTTGTAGGTGTTCCCCACCAAAACAAAAGCGGGACTGAAGATGACCTTCTGCCATTCTGACACCATTGGTGACGGTGTTAAGGGCAGTCATTGTAATGGTCTGTATGCATATAGTCCTACGTTGTGTAGCCAAGGGTTCACTCGTGTGGGTGTATAGTATAGTGTGTAGTATTGCTCATCTGTTGCTGTTCAACCTGTCCAGTAAAAATGGACATTATATGAATATAGATAATGCCCATTCAAAACTAGCCAACTTACAGTTAGTCAGCATTGTCTTTTGGTGTGAAGAGGAGGATTTGCCTAAATGAACCAGTTGTGGCCTAAACATCAGTAAGATCTGAGTACTGAGAATACAAAAAGGTGATAACATGCATGGCCTTGGCTTTATTCAGTAAGGTAGGTCCTTTATACTTCAGTAGTTATTGTGTGACTTAACAAAATCCTCCTTAAAAGCTGGCTGTTTCCAGACATACGATGGGGACTTTTTCTGCCACTACAATCTCCAGCTGGTGTTCAGTCCCAGAGGAGCATTAGTTGTTTTTAAGCCGCCTTCCTGGGAATCATCTGTTAACACATCTTTAACACCCAGCTACTCAACAGATGCACATCCGGGGAGATCTTGCTGCTAAAGCCGAACATGCCATCTTTAGAGAGTGCCTACACCTGTCGTGTCAGATCTCCAAGGATGTGGGCACTGATCACACCTAAACTAAACTAAACTAAACTAAACTAAACTAATCTTTCTCCTCAGTTTTCAGGTCTCTAAATACTTAGAAGTATAAACTATTCATAATACACTCAGTCTATGTAGGCTAATAACGGATGACATCATAGATAAACCCACAGGAGAAGGGAATGCTTTGCAACAATATCTGTGATTAAGCCAATGTCCCCATGTTAACAGAGGCCTCTCTAACAAACACTGGATCTCATTCCTAGCCTTCAGGGAGTCAGATAAACAAATCATAGAATCTAGCAAATTTGTATCTGATTTAGACCCGACCCAGGGGCCCTCGCTGAGCTGCCTGACTGCAGTGGAGATCTAGACACATAACATTTTATCGTAGACTTCAGGCAACCTAAGTGCTCTAGATCTCCAGTGAAATGTCAATAGAAACAGAAACTACATGGGTCACCAGAGTGTGAATTATCCTTTTCTTTAATGAAGACACTGGATCTTCATTGCTAGACTTTAGGAAGCCAGAGATACGGTCCCACAAAATCACCATCTTTCTAACTTTTAGGTAAAATTTAGACTGATAGGAGCATTATTTTTTGAGCTACAGAAATACTATAGAAATAGTGGTCTCCCAGTATGGTGTCAGGATGCCTTGTTTGCTAACGCAACATCACAGATGTCCCTGCATGGAGTTGTAGGGACTCCTAATGGCCTGTAATAGTCCATCCCATGCAGCTTGAATGTTGTCAGTTCCTGCAGATCGTGTGGTAGGGCTGGAAGTGGAGTGAAACCAGGTCTTCTGGACATGCGACGCATGACTACAAACCGTTCATCTTGGTGCTGACCACGGTGCCTCCACACACTGATTCATTGACCATCTTCACCAATACAAAAATGGGACTTGTCACTAAAAGCTGACCCGCTGCTATTCTGAGTCACTCCACGACAGTCTGGCCTGACACCATTGCAGTTATTGGCGATGTTGATGTGGTGTTAGGGACAGTTGTTGTAACGGTCTGCATGCATGTACTCCTGCATTATGCCGTTATGCAGGGATCTGCCAGTGGTGCTGCCACTAGCACAATGACTCATGGAGTGTGAAACTTGAATCATTTGCATGTCTCGCAACGTCAAACCTGCCTACCAAGTTTCATTCCTGTCGGTTCATTCCTTCTGGGTGCAGCGATTTGTGCAACTACTCTTTTGGTGAGCTGGAGGGCAGGTGTTTTTTAATAATCTAGCCACTGGTTCTCTATTTTCAGTGGAGCTTTCTCTGTATCTCTTATTCTCTCTTTTTCTCCCACACACATCCACTTTCACTTCTGACAAAGCCTTCAGCAAGTAGAGGCTGAAAAACCTGCACCGCTCTCTGGAGAAGAAGGTAAAAACGAGCATCACTGAGGGCAATAAAGTGTGAACCCTAAACTGCTGAACTGCAGAGCGAGCATAACTAAAGAACATCACGGCTAACAGAATGAGAAAATGCTCAGGGGCGCCGCTGCAGACGGATCCGCTCCCTTACCCCACAACTCTCTTTGAACATTCTAGGCGCTGCCATGAATGGTATTGTGTGACAGTGTAAATGATACACACCATGCGATGTGGTTTGCAGCCTGGGAATTATTTTTACAGCTTTACAGCACAGCGAGCATGGTATGGGCTAATATAACCCCATTAAACTTCACTGGAGATTGATAAATGTATGATTACCAACTACGGTGCTTTAACTCTCAGACATAACAGAGACAGGAGATCTGCAGAAACAGGGAGAGGGAGGGTGAAATGAATATTTATGGCTGTACATTGAGAGAGAATGGCTGCAATCAGGCAGGGCACGAGGGGGGAAATGCAGCTGCTCTTTCCAGGCCGCTGCTCCAGGCTCATTCAGACGAGGGTGAAAGGGAGATGAGCTTCTGCTCTTTTAGCACTGAATGGGCCCTGATCCAGTTCAGGTGCACCCTGCTTGAGGTGGAGTAACACCGTTACTTGGCAATGATGGGCACTCTGTAGCCACATAGCTTATAGCCATCCTCCAAGTGACCTGTTTATGCTCCATTCATAAAAGCAAAATGGGTGACTTCATTAACTCCATTATGCAGGAAGTGATTATTTCAAACACTGCAAAAATAAAAAAAAGACATTTTTGGCAGGAAAAATGATCTTTTGTTTAGTTGATATGTCTTAAAATTCTCAGTTTGTGATAGTTTAACTAATTTTAAGACTTTTTAAATATATATGTTTTATTATTTGTTATTTTTAATTGGTCCTACATTAGATTAGATTACATTACATTTTGAAGGCATTTTAAATAATGTTTGTAAGCAAAATACTCTCAATATATGGGCAGATAAGCATGGTTCTGAAATAAGTAAAATGAATTTCTTACTAAAATGATCTAAAACAAGGGATAATATCTGGAAATATGATCAAAAATAAGATAACAACAATCTCAAAATATGATTCAAGATACTATATCAACTAGATATAATAATATATATACTAGATATATCATTTCACTTGCCAACATGTCAATTTTTTGCTGTGAATGTTTGGCTCTGTTATGGTAAATAGCTTTTAGAAAATACTGCAATAGCTTAAACAAGTTAAAGATGACCTGATTTCAAAAGGCGAAAGATTATACATTTCTTTAATATTAAAAACAAGATTACTTTTTTTTATCTATTATGGAAACACAGTAAAAATCATATCTTGGCAAGTAAACCTTGTCTTAAGTTGATATATCTATATAAGTTTCTTATGCTGAAATAGACGCAAGCTAATTTTAAGATCCTTTATTTCCAGGTGTTGTTTTACCTGTTTAAAATGTAATTTTACAAGCCAGATGTTTTGACTTTATTGCCACATAATTAGTCTTATATTAAGAAATATGCCTGAAACACGCCAAGAAAAGCTACTAAAAAAGAGACTAAAACATGAATGAAAAAAGTTAAATAATCATAAAATTAGCATACAATTATCTTCAAAACTAGACTTATAGATATATCTACTAGACATGAGATCATTTTACTTGTCAAAGTAGCACTGGGTTTTTTACTAATTGATGTAAATTTACTATAAGCATATTTTATAAGTACATTTGGTGAAACAAAAAATATTTTCCAGTATAGTAAAATAATTTGGAGCATCCATCTTGTGATATGTGAGGTAGCCTCTTCCAATTACTTCTTTCATTTCATATTAATAAAGTTACATACAGCATAAATAACAAATATATAACCCAGTCTTTCTATAAATCAGTAACAAGTCTGTTCAGCAGAGAAATTGAATGCAAATACTACAGATACTTTTGATGTCCTTTGATGGTCTTAAGGTTAATACAGCTCTGAACACTGCTAGCAACAGAAGCAGCAGAACGTTGTGCTAGCTATACAATACATGTGATGCCCTGAGGTTGCTCCTTGTACATGGTTCTAAAACCTTTGCGCATTCTGTTCATGTATACTGTAGTCAGAGCATTAAAGGCATGTTTGCTTTAATCAGCAGGTACAGCTGCGTGGCATTTGCTGCTGCTCTAATGCTATCTGCTTTGCTCTGTGAAAACTCTTGTGTAAAAAAAACTGATGCAGATTCCGTCATGGCCAGGTAACATTCAGCACAATGCAAAGTAGAGCTGTGAGCTGAGCCCCGGGTTGCACCTGCATGGTAAGTAATTAGGAGCAACCCAAATATCACAGCTTGTAAACACTTTTTATAGCCAGCTATGAGTCTTGCAGGTCTTGTTTGGGGGATTTTGGCATTCCCATTCTTCCTCCAAAGCGTTTACAGTTCTGTGAGATTCTTGCGTGCACTGTTCTCTTCATATCTGTTCACAGATTTTGATGATGTTTAGGTTGAGGGACCATAAGGGCCTTGGCTAAACCTTCAGCTTGCACTTCTTGAATTAACCCACCATAGATTTTGAGGTGTGTTTAGGATCATTATCCTGTTGCAGAAGCCGTCCTTGTTTCATCTTCAACTTTTATATTGATGGTGTGATGCTTTATAGTTAACATAAACTTTTCTACACTATGGCTAAAAAGAGTCTAGTTTACCTTCATCAGGCCTTGTTTATAAATTCCATCAGGCCTGTTTAGATGTTCGGTTGCAAACTTTTGATGCTAAACTTTGTAGTGAGGATGCATGAAAGGATGTTTTCTTTTGTCATCCATGAGGGTCATATTTGCAACAGCACACCACTCTCTCTTAAATCACCACTGTCTCTTCAATCTTCCAAATCTTTTGCAGTCAGACTAGGTTTTGATTTGTCGTTTTAGCAATCCTATAAGCCACTCTCATTTTCTTTGTCCTCCAGACCTCAGCCTGACCATGAGAACCTTGAGAACTGAGGAAATGTCTAACCAAAGGTGCTTTGCAATCACTTATACCTTCTCTTGTTTTGTGGGAATCAGTTATCTTAATCTAGAGAATGCTAGGAAGCTGCATAGAGGAGCCCCATGGCTGCTGATTTTTGTCAAAAGGTTTGAGACGATTTATAAAATCTGTTATAAATTTGCATCACAGGGTCTTTTGTAGTGACGCCTGTGAACAAACCACAGTGCTAATAAGCCCAATTAAGGGCTGAGATCTTGGTAAATGTTATCTCACTGCTCAAATCTCCTAATTGGCAAAAAAATATGCCCTCATATGAGGCACATGGTGCAGATAAGCAGAAATGTAATGTCCTCATATGAGGATGCTGGGGTCTCAGGAGGTTAAAACGTTAAAAAGCATGTTTCTTGCTTCAGGCTTTTTGCAGATTAGTTCATTTGTTGTGTAGATTGTTCTGAACATGTCAGTTTAACATTAACTAGCATTTCCGTAACCTTTACAGGCTGTGGGTTACTGAAACCATTGGCAGTTAGCATGTCCAGACAATGATAAAGTGATCAAATGTTCACACATGGCTTTATAGCTTTACTTGAAAGAATATGAAGAGTTTTTTTTAAATGCTTCATTGCGATTTATTACAAATTGTGAAATAATGAGCTTTTAAAAGAAGCAGGTAGCCTATAAGGGGCAATACGTTTGTATTTCCTAAAAAAAGTGCTATTATTAATCATGATATTGCATTGATATTTCTTGGATGTGAATAAAACAATTTCAAAAGGTTGTCTATAGTGCATTTTGGGATTATACCACTAGTATGTTAGTATATTAGTTAAGAGAATACTTACAGAAGTGTTACCCAAGATTAGGGCTGTCCAGTTTACATTAGGAGGAGAGAGATATGGTGAAATACTGTATATTGGTAATTTGTTGGGAACTTATTTAATTGGTTTATGCTAATGCGTTTACTTGTCACCTGTAACAAGATCGAAACCATTAGCAATTAGCATACAGTGAAACTATATGTTGATGGTTCCATGTGTGCTTCATATAGTTATGATGAAGATATAAAATGTATGTTTATATCTTGTAGGCTCTTGACGTTAAGTCAAAGGTTGGAGAGGCTGCCAGCAGAAAGTCCCCTTCACACTTCTGTAAATTGGAACACCTTTCAGGATGGTGGCAGGGATTCCCCTGAGGGCAAGCATGGAAGGGAAGTGTTTGTCTTGAAATAAAAAATAAAAAAACAGGACTAGCATGCATAATTGAGTTTGAGATGCCATTATTAGTGCTTCTGCTTCTTGGCATGTCTGATATATGCTTGTTTAGAAGTCTCTGACTGTGTATGTGTGGCTGTTTTGACAGGGTGTTTATGGAGGCTAGAGTTCTAATGCCCAGGTGGAAATGGGCTTTCTATCTGATATCGGATAACAGAGTACATGCTCATTCCTGGCAGCTGTAGAGAAAATTCGGTTTGGTTGGCATCTGAGGTTATGTGATTACACAGACCTGGGAGGTGTATTTAGCTCTTTGTGGGGACCTGCTGTCTCCAGGATGGTAAATACATGAGCATTATGTGAAGATTAAGCTGCTTTTAAAAACAGCTGGAGAGCTTATTAGAATAGAGCTGATGTTTTAGTTGCTTGGGTTAAGGTGTAGAGGTAGGTGATGTGGCAAAAGCACTGGGATACTTCCATCTTAAAACTAGTTTTGAATTTGCAGAAAAAGATGAATTATTTTAAGATCCAGATTTGTTTCCTGTCCTCATCTGCTATCGACCGGAGGAGGATAGGTTTCTCCCTTGAGCCTGGGTTCCTCTCAAGGTTCCTTTCTCTTTCTCCTAGGTGTAACAATGTGGTTGAGGCGGGATACAAGCGTGTGGTTTTATTTGATTCAGTCCGGGTGACAGCGGTCAAAACACAGGTTGGTGTTATCGAAGACATGTCCATAACTTGAGAGCAGAAACAAAACTGAAGACAAAGACAAACAAAAGGGACAACAGCCTAGAACAAACAAAGGTACAACAGCCCAGCACTAACACAGGGGAAGAACAAAGACTTCACAAACAGACAGGGCAAACAAAGGGGTCTTAATACAAGTCCTAATTAGCGTCAGGTGTGGGCATGGGTGGAGCCAGGGCGGAGCAAGAAAAGTTCTACTATAAAACAACCAGAGGGGGCGTAGTTTGACATGGACAGGGACAGGCAGACAGATAGACAGACAAAGATGTAACACTAGGGAGTTTTCCCATGCCACTTTCGCCAGTGGCTTGCTCATAAGGGGACTTGGATGCGAATTTTCCTTCCTTACCTCTACACACTGACTCTTTGTTTTTTTTTTCTTTTTTCTCCAAAGTGCTTTTCTTTATAGCTGCTTTGAGACAAATTTAGTCATATACAAATAAATGTTGATTAATATTTGTTTTGTAATTTTCGCATGTCAAATTTTCTTACTGTGCTGTGAGATAATTTGCATATTTTAAGACATTATCTGCCAGTAATGTAAGACAAATTGGTTTACTGAAATTACTTAGACCAAGTAAAATAATAAAATCTTAAAATGAGATAATTAATCTTCCAATGTGAATGTATGTACCTACTATATTTACACTATATTATCTACTAGATATAAGATTCTTTTATGTGCCAAGATCTCATTTAACAGTGAACAGAAATAAGCAACCCCTGTAAGTAAACAGGCCAAAAAGAGAAAACCAAAAGTATTATTAAGACAATATTGATCTAAAACGCTGCCACACTGCAAAGAAGTAAACCCTAGCAAGTAAAATAGTCTTATATGTAGTTCAAATATCTTAAATTCCTGTTTTTAAAATAGTTTTAAGCCACGTTTAAGATGTTTTTATTTGTTTTAAATTATTTTAGAAAGCTACAGTTTCTTACTATATTGACAAATCATGTGACTTGTTTTTTAATTTATCTCCCAATAAAGTGAGAACATTTGGCCTTACTGAACTCATTTAAAACAAGTCATACATATCTGGAAATAAGATTACAGGATATTAAGTATTAAGGATATTGTTAAAATAATGGCGCTGGCTTAAAAATAAATATTTTTTTTTTTTGTATTTACATTAAAACATACTGTAGATCTACTAAAGTTACTGAACCGGTCACACTGCACAATGTGTAAATTGTAATTTTCTTGTACTGAGATTGTTTTAAGCTACATTTTATTTGATTTAAACAATATTAGTAAGCTATATTTCACTATATTTCACTATAATGGAAGATAATTTTGCTTATTGTGCTTAAAACAAGTCAAATTATCTCCCAGTATAGTGAGTAACTTTAGCTAAGTACTAATGACTTATCATAAAAAACAAGTAATATGATTGTGGTAATTAATAATGAAATAATCTTACACTTTTAAGACTTATGAGAAAATTGCCAAGATAGCATTTTTGCACTGTTAAAGATGTTCTCACAAAACATGCACAATATTGCATTTTCTGAGGTTTATTAAGTTTTAGGAAAGATCCTGTAAACGTCCTGTAGTGAAATTTGAAAGATGCTATTTATATTAAAAATATCTCAAAAACTATTAATGCAGTGATTTGAACACTTTATATACACTCTACTGCATTACATCTCGGTCAATACAAAGAAAGCTGTCTAAAACGAAGCATGCAGTTCAGTGTACTGGCATCATCCATGACCTGCCGAGACACACATATCCTGACGCAGTGTGATGGATTTTATCAGTGTATAGAAATATATAGACCGAACAGTACAGAAGTGAAAGGAGTATCTGAAACCAAAGTGTATATGTGTGTAACACATGTGAACGTTTGATTACTGCCCTGCAGAGCTTGTGCTGGGGGCTTTAACACCCACCTACACATTCAGTGCATGATCAGCATTCTAATGCGAGATGAAACTGTGTGTGATTGAAGATTCAGCTCTAATCCTTCAAATACATTTTAATTCTGTCATCATAAAAAACCCAGTTAAAGCCTTTAGAGAGAGAGAGAGAGAGAGAGAGAGAGAGAGAGAGGCAGAGAGGCAGAGAGAGAGAGAGAGAGAGAGGCAGAGAGAGAGGGAGAGAGGGAGAGGGAGAGGGAGAAAGAAAGAATGAGAGAGTTGCAGAGAAAGAAAGCAAGAAATAGACAGAATGAGAGAAAGAGACTGAAACAATAAGAGGAAGCAAAAAAGGAAGAACGAGAGACACTGAGTAGAAAAACAGAAAGGCAGAGTGAGAGAAACAGAGACACAGAGAAAGAAATAGAAACTAAATAGAGAAAGAAATAAAAAAAGTGAAACAGAAGAAAAAGTGAGGAAAGAGAATGACAGAGAGTGAGAGTCAGAGATAGAGTAGGCAATAGAGTGCAAGAAAGAGAGAGAAACTGACAGAGAAAGAGAGAAAGATTGATTACACAGCGAATGAGAGAGAGAAAGAATGAGAGACAGTCAAAGAGAGAAAAAGAACGAGAAAGAGGCTGAGTGACAGAGAGAGAGAGGGAGAGAGACAATTAGAAAGAATTAGAAAAGGATAAAAAGAAGAGACACAGAAGGAGCAAAAAAGAAATAATGACAGAGACAGACAGAACAAGGAAGAAATAATGAAAGACTGAAAGAAGGGGAAGAGAAATTGAGCACAAAAATAAAAAGAGAAGTAATGAGACAGAGCTAGAAGGAGAGAAAGGGAAAGTTTGAATGTCTCTGAGGACCCTCCACACCGCTGCAGTGCAGAAGTGGCACGAGAACGTCTGAAATAAGCTCCAGTTTAAGCTCAGTGTGTAAGTCTCAGTAATTTCCCTAAAGCTGCCTCGGAATGCCGCTGAGCTGGGAGAATATCACATATAGCTCCATACCATCCTCATGTAATCGTCCTCATGCTGGAGTAAAGCAGCTTTAGCGCGTGTAGAACATGGATGTTTACACATCACACAGATAGAGAGATAAAGCAGACTGGTAAATGTCCGTGTTATATGTGCCGTGAAGAAGCGACTGCGTGACTTCAGCGCGCGATCAGTCCCACTGAAGCTCAGGCTGGCTCTCGTTAAAGCAGCGTATTGGCACATACTTAGAGGAGATTTCAGCACCTGCTTTCATTGAGGATCAGAAAGGCTCCTCACTCTGACAGCTGGAGCCGGGAGCACCTATAGATGTACACGGACTTGGAATCCTCAATAAATAATGTCTGTCTGTACAGAACCAGTTCCTTCTGGCGTTACACCACACTTTTATTTTTAAGTTACATCACTGCACGTGTTGCGAAGCAGGTCTACCAGCGTCTGTGTTGTTGTAAAGCAGGTCTGTGGGATTGTTTGGTGTTGAGCAGTAGGTCTGTGAGTGTGTGTGGTGTGAAGCAGGTCTGTGTATGTAGTCTTGTGAAGCCGATGTGAGATAGTGGTGTTGCGAAGCAGGCGTGTGAGTGTGTGTGGCATTGTAAAGAGGGTCTGTGAATGTGTGTGGTGTAAAGCAGGTCTGTGTATGTAGTCTTGTGAAGCCGATGTGAGATAGTGGTGTTGCGAAGCAAGTGTGTGAGTGTATGTGGCATTGTAAAGAGGGTCTGTGAGTGTGTGTGGTGTTGTGAAGCGGGTCTTTGAGTGTGCATGGTGTTGTGCAGTGAACGTGTGAGTGTGTGTAGTGTTGTGAAGTTGGTTATTGAGTTTGTGTGGTGTTGTGACATTGGTTATTGAGTGTGTGGTGTTGTGAAGTTGGTTATTGAGTTTGTGTGGTGTTGTGAAGTTGGTTATTAAGTGTGTGGTGTTGTGAAGTTGGTTATTGAGTGTGTGGTGTTGTGAAGTTGGTTATTGAGTGTGTGTGGTGTTGTGAAGTTGGTTATTAAGTGTGTGGTGTTGTGAAGTTGGTTGTGAGTGTGTGTGGTGTTGTGAAGTTGGTTGTGAGTGTGTGTGGTGTTGTGAAGTTGGTTATTGAGTGTGTGTGGTGTTGTGAAGCGGGTCTTTGAGTGTGCATGGTGTTGTGCAATGAACTTGTGAGTGTGTGTAGTGTTGTGAAGTTGGTTATTGAGTGTGTGTGGTGTTGTGAAGTTGATTATTGAGTGTGTGTGGTGTTGTGAAGTTGATTATTGAGTGTGTGTGGTGTTGTGAAGTTGGTTATTAAGTGTGTGGTGTTGTGAAGTTGGTTATTAAGTGTGTGGTGTTGTGAAGTTGGTTATTGAGTGTGTGTTATTGTGAAGTGGGTTGTTGAGTGTGTGGTGTTGTAAAGCAGGTCTGTGAGTGTGCATGGTGTGGTGCAGTGAACCTGTGGTCCTGTGACTAGGCTGATTGCGCAAGTGTGTGTCCTCTGTAATAGTGCCAGAGTGGAGGATACAGATAGTGGCTGTGGGTGGTGATGCTGGACCCCCAATACTCAACTTCTTGCAACGGGGAACTGCAATTTCCTCATAAAGCATGGTTACCAAGGGGCACTTCTGTGCTCCACGGCTATTAGTGATCTATAGAGAGGCTGAAACAGCACAATGTGGATAGGATGAAAATAGCCAGTGACTGATAGAAGAAGGAACACAGGGCTGTAATGGAAAGCTAGTGCTAAAATGACTGATTAGGGCCCAAACATACTAAGAGGCTTTCTCAGCCATTTGCTGGCCATTACACACAGAAAAGGCCAAACACTCTTTACAGGCACCATAAAAATACAGTTTTTACATCAGTCTGAAGGTATCAGTTCAACAAGTGCATTGATATTGGATTCTAAAATTAGATTTGTCACTCAATAAATATATACTTATTATCAAACATATAGCTGCACCCTGAAGGCCGCAACCTCGGTCGCGCATGCGACATAAGCAAGGATGGGCCATATCACTGTACCTGACTGACACAACAGCCACGAACATTCAGTGAGCAGTGATACACGATGCAGGACTACATGCATGCAGACTGTTACAGTGACTGCCCTTAACACCATGTCACCATTGCCAAAGACTGAGGGTGTCGTGCTAGACAGGATATGGTGGATATGACCAAGCGCCAAGATGAATGGTTTGTTGTTACGCATCACATGTGTAGAAGGCCTGGTGTCACTTCACCTCATCCCACCCCTTAGATTGATGTGGGCAATAACAGGTGGCTAAGAAGTGCAAAACAATTCAGAAATAAATCTGAAAAATAAACTAATTTACAAAGGAAAAACAAATGCAATCAAGAAAACAAAATTACAAATGGAAAAAAAGACGAGGAACACTTTTACCAGTACAAAAACACTTTTACAAACTGCAAATTGTGACAAAAAGGGTAAGTCTAACACATATGAAGTGCTTGTTGCAGAGCCTTGTCCATCAAACTCTTTTGAGGTAGTAGAGTGAGTGGAGTTTGGGATGGTGATGACGCTAAAGCATGTTTTGTGGCACGCATTTTAGCCATCTGACGCGCTTTTGTTTTTCCTGTGAAAGGTCTTAAGAGCAGATGGAAGAAAGAGACAAACAGGCGATGTGGAAACCACATGGGCTGTAAAAAGTGAACTGTTTTGCAAATTTAGCTAGCAGGTTAGCCACTATAACTAGCGTTATAGCCCACTTACTTTCCTTAACACTTCCAACTCGTCTCCTGTTCGTCTCTTTCTTTCACTCACTCTACCACCACGAAACAATTTGATTGGCAACAAGCATTTCCTGCGTGTTAGGCCTACCCTTTCCATCAAGATTCACAGTTTGTAAAAGTGTTGTGGTACTGGTAAACATGTTTCACGTCTTGTAGATTTTTTTTTTTCTGAAATGTTCATTTGCTTTGCACTTCTTGGCCACCTTACAATATAGAATAAGGTACACATACAGAAATAGTGTCTCTCAGTATGATTGCTAGGGCAACATGCCAGACACTTTGGTATGGAGTTGTAGAGGTTCCTAAAGGTGTCCTGTGATAATCCATTCTATGCAGCTTGAAATTTGGATGTGGAGTGACACCAGGTCTTCAGGTCTCGTCACTGAAGTCACTTCATGACAGTCTGTCACATAACACGTCTGTGAGCATGTAGTCCTCCGTTATTCAGCCGCCTACCACTGGTTTCAGCACTAACAGGACGAGTCACATGGGGCAAAACTGCTTGTCCACAGTCATTCAAGTACAGCGATAAGGCCGTCCTTATTTCTGAATGTCAAACCTACCTACCAAATTTCACTTCTATCAGCTGATTCCTTCTGGATGCAATTATTTGTGCAACTAGGTGCTTGTACATTACCGTTCAAAATAAGGTATGAGCAAGGCTACTATTAGAAGGTTCTCTTTATGTTTAGCTTTTGAATGCTTCACTTTTATAAAATCATGAACCTTCACTAAACTGTAAGGGGAACTAAAGCTTTTAAACTGTACAAAAAAAGAGATAAAAGTTTGTGCAACTAAAAATAAATTAGGTGGAGCTGTGGCAAACATAATAATGTGATACATCAACGGAGGAGAGAGTGATGTGGAGGCAGGATGCAAGTGCAAGTCTGTTTAATGTTTAATATGAAGCAAAAATAACTAGAAACAGAAAACTAGACAACAAAGACACTAGAATAATAAAAGAAAAGACTTCCATGAACAAGGAAACCATAAAACAAACAGAGCAACACTGGGACAAAACATCAAGCAAACACAAAGGCAACAACTAGCAGTATAAAGGACACAAGGACAAACAAGGAAACACCTAGGAAAGGGCGGACAGGTGTAGCACGTTACAAGAGGATGAAGACAGGAGGAGCCATTAACCAAAACAAACAGAAGCACACGGAAATGACAGCAACATGAGGCAAGGTAAGACAGACCCAGGCAGTGAGGGGAAACAAGGCAAGGCATGACATCGGAGTGGTATACCAGTATATGTATTGTTTCAGACATCTCATCAGTTGGCGCTGCTAAGTGTGCGTCTCTAAGATAACAAACAACATCCATTGAGTTGGGTGTGTCTAAACTTTTGACTGCCAGTGTACATTGTCCCTGTAAATCTAAATAGACTAAAGTAAGGTTAGGCAAGTTTGACATCTTGCATCAAATCATCTTCCATAGATTCAGATTTAAGTCAATTATTGCAAGGACAGATTCACGCCCCTGTATTTTCTCGCAAAACATCTCACCATAGATCGAACCTGACCACCAGCAGCAGAGTGGGGAGGATGGACAGGAAGCTGACAATTTTGCCTGGCTGCCTCGGTGGACCACATTCACATGCACAAACATCTTATAGGAACAAACGGATCTAAAAGCTAGTTTGGAGGACAAAAGGAAGACGGTGGGTCCAGTGGGATTTCATTTCAAATGGTGTTTGTGTTTCTAGAATGTAGTTTCCATTACAAACAAACACAAATCACTTCAAAGAACGGTTCTAATTCAAAGTAAAGCTGGAGGAGCTTTCATCTCCCAAAGCAGCTCATCACCAGTCTGAGACAGAAAGGTAGAGGACGAGTCGATGTCTCTCATCTAAAAGGCTCGGATGGGAGCGAACGCTTTGTTTGATGCAGACGATCTCATCGTTTGCTTCAACACACCACCCCCACCACAACCACACACAGATGAAACTGCTGATTTGTTGGATGATGTTGGTGACTTCAAAACCCAGGCCGAGATTTGTTAGCACAGTACTAGAAGCAATATTTCAGAACATCATCAAATGCACTTGTGTAGCTTTGCTGAAGAACAGATATAAAAGGGGGAAAAAGAGTCTTTCAAAGCTGAAGTTAGACAGGCTCAGGGTGAGTTCCACTGGGATGAAGATTTTGTCCTGTCCAAATGTACCACTTGACTTCAAATATATTGTGGTTTATCGCGAGGATTTAATGATATGTAAACGCTCACACAAAGAATGCTGCTGACCACAAGAACGCATTGAGGGTGACCTTCAGAATGGCGGTTTGGCCATACATGCAACACCACAGAATTAAAGCCAAGACTTAAGAGCATCAAATATGCATGTCCAATTTTGGACGCTGCTACTCAAAAGACCGAACCTGGACAAGTACTGTGTAAGAGAAGGGAACACCACAAGACTGGTGGCAAGGACCGTTGTTGAGGCAGCGAGTGAAGGGGCTCAACAGGGGAATCTGGCTGAGATACAGCAAAAGGGACAGCAGCAAGGACCTGCCACGGGGCAGTCTGGTGTGATGAGGTGGTTGAGGTAGTTTGCAAGTGACGAGTAGTTTTATTAAGGGGGAGTCCAAGAATCACAGTCAAAACAGGCAGGGAGCAAAACACAATGAAACATGGCAAGGTACTTGGGTAAGGAGCAGAGAGAAACTTAGCTTAGTACTCGGATCACAAACACAGAGAAACTCAGCTTAGTACTCGGGTCAGAAACAGAGAAACACGGCTTAGTACTCGGATCACAAACACAGAGAAACTCAGCTTAGTACTCGGGTCAGAAACAGAGAAACACGGCTTAGTACTCGGGTCACAAAAAGAGAGAAACACAGCTTAGTACTCGGATCGCAAACAGAAACATGGCTTAGTACTCGGGTCACAAACACAGAGAAACACGGCTTAGTACTCGGGTCAGAAACACAGAGAAACACGGCTTAGTACCCGGGTCAGTAACAGAGAAACACGGCTTAGTACCCGGGTCAGTAACAGAGAAACACGGCTTAGTACTCGGGTCACAAACAGAGAAAAACACGGCTTAGTACTCGGGTCAGTAACAGAGAAACATGGCTTAGTACTCGGGTCAGTAACAGAGAAACACGGCTTAGTACTCGGGTCAGTAACAGAGAAACACGGCTTAGTATTCGGGTCAGTAACACAGAGAAACACGGCTTAGTACTCGGGTCAGAAACAGAGAAACACGGCTTAGTACTCGGGTCAGAAACACAGAGAAACACGGCTTAGTACTCGGGTCAGAAACACAGAGAAACACGGCTTAGTACTCGGGTCAGAAACACAGAGAAACACGGCTTAGTACTCGGGTCAGTAACACAGAGAAACACGGCTTAGTACTCGGGTCAGAAACACAGAGAAACACGGCTTAGTACTCGGGTCAGAAACACAGAGAAACACGGCTTAGTACTCGGGTCAGAAACACAGAGAAACACGGCTTAGTACCCGGATCAGAAACACAGAGAAACACGGCTTAGTACTCGGGTCAGAAACACGGCTTAGTACTCGGGTCAGAAACAGAGAAACACGGCTTAGTACCCGGATCAGAAACACAGAGAAACACGGCTTAGTACCCGGATCAGAAACACAGAGAAACACGGCTTAGTACCCGGATCAGAAACACAGAGAAACACGGCTTAGTACTCGGGTCAGAAACACAGAGAAACACGGCTTAGTACTCGGGTCAGAAACACAGAGAAACACGGCTTAGTACTCGGGTCAGAAACACAGAGAAACACGGCTTAGTACTCGGATCGCAAACAGAAACACAGCTTAGTACTTGGGTCAGAAACAGAGAAACACGGCTTAGTACCCGGATCGCAAACAGAAACATGGCTTAGTACTCGGGTCAGAAACACGGCTTAGTACTCGGATCACAAACAGAAACATGGCTTAGTACTCGGATCACAAACAGAGAAACATGGCTCAGTACTCGGATCACAAACAGCAGCACTCTTGTTTGTGTATGTGACATGGTGAGTGGTGTAGAGATTAAGCTAATGCTATTGAATAGCGTGGCCATCCGAGGAGCTAACTTTCAGACTGGACTTGTAGTAATAGAATCTAAACCATGTAAATAGTTGTGGCGTAAGTGTGAGTAAATGTGTTGCTGGTGCTGCTCTTTCCTGGTCTGAGGGATTGTTAGTATTGGGTTTACTATCTACCAGTAGGGAGTATTGACTGGTTGGAAGTGACCTGTCTGCTATATCAGCTGTTCAGTAGCACAAAGCAGTGGCTATGTTTGCAGAGTACTTGTTTAGAAGTTCTCGTGTCTCCTTCTTTGCCAAACTTGATATAAAAATGTGCTGTATTTTGCACAGGCAAAATTATTTTACAGGATGAATTTTTCCCCTGTTAAATTCAGCAGATAATTAAACAGTAATAGTGTATGAAAATGTACAGAGGTTTGTTCTCTGTGGAGAATGTAAAAACTTATTTTCACTTCATTATTTAATAAAATAAAAAGACAGTTTGACCAAGAGGACGAAATACTTGCACACAGCTGTAAAACCTTGCAGCCTAGCGGATGTAAACAGAGAAATGGTAATATAAACCTGTTAAAAGTTGCTGAGATTTTGCTGTAAGCAGTGTGAATGTATGAATAACCTACAGTCACAGTAACACATCATTGCCCCATCAGGTAGCTGTGTGACACATATCTTGGCGCAGCTGTCACTTTGCCATTGTTGAGTTAACAGTCTGCACCGTTCTTCCAGAAGGGTCTGGGTTCAATTTCCGGGGGGGGGCGGGATACTTTCTGTGTGGAGTTTGCATGTTCTCCCATGTCCACATGGGTCTCCTCCAGGTGGCCTGGACTATCACGGGTGTTTCCTGGGTTCTACCCATTGAGTCCTGGGATGTATTACTTCATCCCTCATTCCTCCCATAGACTCTCATTTGTTTTTTGAGCAACATCTAGCAAACACATAGCAACCCCCAACAACCACTGAGTAAAAAAAACCCACAGCATAGCTGTTGCCTAGCAACACCCTAGCATCCACTTGGTAATCATAGCAACTGTCTAGCATCACCATAGCAACCACCTGGAATACCACAGCAACTGCTTAGCAACACATTTAACCACCTGGGACAGCATAGCACCTGCCTAGGAGCACCATAGCAAACACTAAGCAACATCATAGCAACCACTTGGGATACCAAAGCAACTGCTTTGCAGCACCTTAACAACCACCTTTGATAGCACAGCAATCACATAGCAACACCTTAGCAACCTCCTAGCAATATCATAAAAACTACCTAGGTAGCCATAGCAACTATGAAACAACACCTTAGGGATCACCTGGGACACCATAGCACCGACTTGGAACACCTTCTCAGCCATTTGGAATACCATAGCAACCAGCTAGCAACACCATAGCGCAACCATTTGAGATACCTGAGAACCGCCTTGCAACAGGTTATCAACCACCTGTGTTGTACTAGCAACTGTCTAGCACAGTATTAATATCAAGACCTCAGAAGATTATCAAATACCCAGGTTTAATATGTGGATTAATAAGTGCATGAATAAACAAAACTCCAAAATTCATTCACATTGCGTTAATGTTTGCAAAAAGTTTCAGGTTTATGCAAATATTTAAGCAGAGTTGCACACTGTGGAACGCACAGGACGACCTTCAGGAAGTTTGACGAGATTGTGCAGTATTACAGTTGCACTCCAAGTGTTTACTCCCTGGCAGGGAGTATGTGGTGGAGTGAAGTCTGTGACGTTTCCTGTACACTCTCCCGCTGTGTGCAGGCTTTCAGTTAAAGTGTGAACCACAGTGTCTGCCAAGTGGCATGGAAATAACTCCATACCGTCCTTCGCGTGGTGCTAACCAGCGTTGCCATGGTGTCTCTGCCACTCAAGCTCCTGTGTGTCTTCTCCCAGTGGAAAAGGAATGGAATAAGGACGTGAATGTATTGCGGATGTGCACTCAGGCAAAAAGGCACCTAATTAGTTGGGAAGCCAGTTTAAGAAGTGTGTAATTTTCATGTTTTGGATATCATTACATCAGCGCTTCATAGCAGCTTACATTTGGATGCGTATACATCCGGGCTGTGCCTGAAGATGCATGTGCACACAATGCAGACGTATAAAATTGATGTGAATGTTAATGACAGGGGGCGCGCTCTGCCTTAATGCATTCTCAATAGGTGAGCATTTGAAATGTGACCGTTTTGGCACATGCACATTGTGGATACAGGGCTAATGCTCTCCAATGGCCACAATCAGACACAGATAAGCTGTTTGGAAAAGCCCATCCTGCAGCCGTACAAAACTATACATTTAAAACAGTTCATTTCTTCGCCAATACCACAGCTGAAAGGGGGAGGATATTTAAAGTGATGCAGCTTCATCCGGCCTGTCGACTTGATGGGATGCCAGGGTGCCTAAGTGTCACGGACCTGCTGAAATAAACAATGCAGATCCAGGGCTCGAGAGGAGAGAATGTGTGTATGAAATAGTTCATTCTCTAAAAGCGGCTGCAGGAGAGAGCCGATTTCACCCTCACTGAGGGTTGCAAGAAGTGTCCAATAACCATTTTAAGAGACCAGTTTATCCCATTACTGAAGCTCAGGGCTTTCAAACTATATACACAGTTTGGATTTAACTGGGCTAGCAACAAATCTAATTCACACAGTTGTTCCAAATGTAGCCTATCAGCCAATACTTGTTTTGGTCGGAAGTTGCTTCTGTAATTTTGCACTAGAGCTACAAGGTTAATGAGAAGGTAGCATTTTGGGGTTGGGTGTCCTGTCAGCTTTTAGAATTAAACCAGCAACCCTCTGAACACAAGGCTGGTTCCCTAACCTTCAGCTCACGACTGTCTCACATTGGCAATAGCAATGCACTAGGGGTTCAATGTCCTTGGATTTGATAAAGTCGACAGTTACATAGGGAAAGTTGTGTCTATGTGGGCTAACTCCTGACTGTGTTATGAATAAAACTACAGTAGAAGAGAATGCTTTGCAATAAGCAGCCTTAAAAATGTATAATGAACTTAAACTCATCGACTTAGGTGTGATGTGCCTTTTCCAGTGAGCTCTGGTTCACTGTACTAGCTTTTCATGGAACCAGAGATATGGACCCAGGGATCTGGTAGATTTTTAAAGCTGACTTAGGTAAGTTAAGACGTTTAGCTGCAATGGAGTTAAAAAAACTCAACAAAAATTAAACTTCAAGTGATTAAAGGGTGCTATACTCTCTCTTATACACATGATTACACACATGATTTTTTATGGCAGTCTGTGTGAAAATGGGGGACAACAAAGTTCGATATCTGATATTCAAAGTGCTGTGGATGGTCAGAGAAACATTAGAGTAAAATTAAATTCCACAGGTCTGTAGGGCGTGATGTTCCCTTCCCAAGCAATGCCCCTTGCAGTGCTAGTCCTCAGGGAACCACAGATACAGACCCAGTAATCTCACAAATTTCTAGTGTAGCCTTGGTGACCTTGCTGAGAGGCTCACCAGCAGTGGAGGTGGATCTCTCAAGACTTGAACTCTCCAATCACAGAGGACTTTCCATTGTAGTCTTGGGGAAAACAGGAGATAACAACATTAAGTATCTGATTTTATAGGACCTTAGAAAGTAGAAAGAAAACACCACAGGTAAGTAGCACGTGGATATGCCTTTCCCCTGAGCTCTGGATCACTGTGCTAGCTTCCACGGGACTGGAGCTACAGCTGTCAGAATCTTGCAAATTTGTAGCCCACTTAGGTGGGCCCTGGATTGCATGGTCAGCCTTTAGGATAACCAGGATATCTGACCTGTTATCTCCTCTGGTGGTGTTCTTGCCTTTGAAGTCAGAGTCGTCTGATCAGTGACAAGTCATCTCCAAGGTAATAAGTGATCTCAGACGTGCTTATGTGGTGTCTGACACTGTATGACATAACATAATTTATAAACATGGTGAATGGAAGTCTCCCAGATATACACAATGTTCCTTGGAAGTCCAGTTGTGTACTTTATATGAGCTTCGAAGGGTACACTGCGTGTCTGTAGGTGAACTCTGTGCCTGACACTAACTCATTGCTCTGTTCAGAAGACCATCATTTCCACTGACTGATATATGTGTCTCTAAAAGGTGATCTCATTTATGGACACTGCGGTGATGTTTAAAACGGTGGTCTGTGTCACCCCGCAGCTCAGTATGAACATTCCTAAAGTCTCTCTAAAGCTTAAAAGCCTTTTGTTTATTGGGCTCTAGAGATTTGGCTCCCTTTGCCTAAAAGTGATCTGTCAAGTGCCTTCTGTTGACAGTTTTAATAAACAACTCGGGACTCTTTTATCCACTTCAGCTTTCAGGGTTTGCCTTTATTGTGGTTCTTTCATTGGTGCTTGTTTTATATGCATATTTGTTGTGTGAAGTACTTCAAGCTACATTTTTATGAAAAATGGAATTCGAATTGGGTTCATTAGTGATTGCGCACAGCCAACACTATTGTTATCTGACTTACACTCATCGTCAAAAGAATGCACCCAGAAGGAAGTGTGGGATTGCAGTGCTATTGGGAGGGATGATAAAGGTTACCAGGAACAATAAATGATAAATGTAGACTGATATGGGCAATATTTATTGAGCTACACATACAGAACCAATGTCTCTCAGTATGATTTTGGGGCACCATGTTTCCTAATGCAAAATGCCAGACGTCTCGGCATAGAGTTGTTAGGGTTGGGTTGGGTTGGAGGCAGAGTGGCACCAAGTCTTATAGACGTGGGATGCGTGACAACAAACCCCTCATCTTGGTGTTGACCACGGGCCTGCACACACAGATTCGTTGGTTGTTTCCACCAAGACAAAAGCGGGACTGCTTACTGGAGATGACCCGCTGCTACTCCATGATAGTCTGGCCCAACACCATTGCAGGTGACGTTGATGTGGTGTTAAGGGCAGTTGTCATAACAGTCTGCATGCTGTGTAGTCCTGCCCATGGGGCTGGCACTAACAGGATGACTCATGATGGGATCACTGCTCACTGGATGTCCGCAAAAGGAATAGTCATTCCTGTCCAACTTTTCTTTTGATGATGTTTACTTTGGATGCATGTTTCATTTGGACAGCAATGAATTTGCCTGCCTCTTTGCCTTTGCAACCTGCTCCAACTCTTATATAGAATCTCCTCAGGAACATCTTCTGGAAAAGGAACAACTCGTACTTAATGACTGCTTTGACTGGCAATTAGATGAATGACATAAATGAAATGTGCTTCTGACTTTTCCACAGTACTCCATATAAAAGCCAAAGCTGGGGCTCAGTTTCACAGGGGATGCTGTGGAAAGCCTAAACTCTTCAGAAGGGTATTTAGCGTTTGCATATACACGCACACATCAACACGGCCACAAATTATGCCAGATGCAAAGAAGTATTCAGGATGTGCAAGTGCATGACAAACAAAATATTAATTACGAGAGAGACGGTATCACTTAGAATAAGCAGATGGGGATGTTTAATTGTGTTTTCCCTGGAAATATGTGTAAGCTTAATTATCTACGAATTTAATTATATGTCATTTTCAAAGTACATTAGCATAGAAATAAGACTTGTTGTTTTCTTGTTCATATATGAAATCCATTGGAACGGACGTAAAACACTCCTTGTTTTCCAACTCGACAAGCTGCATCCCGCTGGCTTCCGACTGCGCTTTCTAATAACCCCCAAACAGTAATTAGTGCTCTAAGACTGCACTAGATTATATGGTTAGTCACGAATAGCATACATAATATTTCCTGATCAAACGGGGTCGGGGAGCCGAGGGAAAGTTTTCCGTGGAGATAAATTGAGCAGAAAGGTGACAATTGTGTGAGGCAGAAATTTAGCTGATGGATTAGATGTCCATCCCTTCGTCCAATTCCCTTATCGCTAACAGCCCAGTCTAGCAGACTAAGTCTGTAATCCTCTCTCTCTCTCTCTCTCTCTCTCTCTCCTTCCCAATCCCACCTCAGTGTATGATCTCCACATCAGCCGTTTTTCACCCCCCCTTCCCCGCTTCTCCTCCTTATGTTAAGTTGTGCTTTCCTTTTTCCCCACCATTTCATATCTCTGGCTCACTGGCTTGCTCTCCCATTCCTTCGTCCCTTGCTCGCTCATTCCAGTGCCACCTCAATCATCTTATCCACACAGCCCCAGGCCTGCAGATATCACAGGGGATGGAGAGCGATTTTCTGCATTTTCGCTCTGTGTCTGGCTTCCATACGGCCAGTCCGTCTGGGAGAGGATTAGTCCAGTGTGATTACTCGACTCTAGGGCTAACCTGACTGATGGCTGACCCTCCCAACACACGTACACACATTGTAGTCAGCAATGCAGCCAAGGCAGGTGCTCCTCTCAGCCACACAGTCATCTACTGAGTAGCTATATGTAGAAGTGTGTGTGTATATATATATAGCTATATGTAGAAGTGTGTATATATATACATATATATATGTATATATATATATATATCAGCATGCTGTATACAACCAAGTTTGAAAGAGTGACATGATTCAAATACCAGAACACCCATGCCAGTAAGCATGCAGCTCAGTTCCATATTAAAAATAAAGCCTGTTTTCATGCTTATATGAGTTGTAGCATTTAGCATGAAATCAGGAGCACAGGGTATGGTGTGTGTGGTAGTCTCATGTACTGTAGATACTTTATAATTGTATAACTGTCTAAATTAAGAATTACAAATAAAGATTACAGATGTTTAGTTTGTTATTTCCTCCTTATCTAAAGACATAGAGGGCTCTGAGGGGTCCTGCTGGTATATACAGTATATACAGTGCTTTGCTATAAGTCCACTGTGAACACTGTATTTTGCTATAATAACATGTCTGTGTGCACATGTGTAGTTCTACCACAGTGTGGCTGGGCTTCAGTGAGTTTGTGATGGGGTTGGGGGTGGGGGGTGTTGTGGGGGAGAAGTGAAAGAAGTCTTGTATGTGTGTGTGTGTGGTTGGGGGTGTGGTGGTCTGGGTAAATGATTGATGACTGTGGACAGACACACTTCCTCACACTCCTGCTGAGGACAGAACAGCATGATGGTTGGTCATGCTAAGACACTATAGACCGAGGACTAACTTGTTTGTTCTCTGAAACTGGAGAGGACTGGATGAATAAATGGATTGTCCAATAGAAATGTCCTTTAGCCCCTAGTGGACACTACTTCTGCTAATAGTAATTAGATGAAGATAGTTTAGTTATACTGCATATAGTTGTAATTACCAGAGTCTCTGCATTGATTGCTAGTAACATGTGGTCTGATGGTTATTCA
Source organism: Prochilodus magdalenae (assembly GCA_024036415.1). NCBI lineage: Eukaryota > Metazoa > Chordata > Actinopteri > Characiformes > Prochilodontidae > Prochilodus > Prochilodus magdalenae. The sequence continues at coordinate 70,960 of JAMWET010003602.1, read as the reverse complement.
TTCATTCATCTATTCATTCATGAATGGGGTGATGGGTGGGTGGGGACTTGTTCTGGAGCCTATCACAGTGCTCACTGGACAGAAGGCAGGAAACACCTGGGTCAGACTGCCAGTCCACCGCAGGTCTGATGGTTATCAGTCAATCACAGTAACAGACAAACACAATCTTACTAAACTAACAACACACAAACAGTAGTTTTCATGTCTCTTATTCATGTAGCTGCACATTTAAGGATGGTGGCGAAGAATTTTGGTCTGTCCATTTCAGGGATGCCTTTCTTACACAGCCTTCATCAGCCGTCATACCACAGCATCTCAATAGGCTTAGGGTCAGGACTCTGATTTGCCCATTCTAAAACATAAACCTATTTCTTCTTCAACTGTTCTTTAGTTGATTTAATAGTATGTTTTGGGTCATTGTCATTGTCATTGTCTTATTACCAAACATCTCTTTAGCTTGAGGTCATGGACTGCTACCCTCCTGCAAGATGTTTTAATATATTTTTGACCCCTTAATGGTCACAAGGCATCCAAGCCCTTGGGCAAAATGCATCTCTAAACCACAATGTTACCTCCACCATGTTTCACAGTTGGGATACGGTATTCATGTCCAGGTCCTGTTTAGGCCCTCAGGCAGCAGAACAGCTCCAAAACATAATGCTACCTCCACCATACTTCACAGCTGGAATGAAGTGTTGGTGTTTAGGACCTTTTCAGGCCCTCAGGCAGCAAAGAAGTTCCAAACCATGAAGCCACCTCCACCACGCTTCACAGCTGGAATGAGGTGTTGGTGTTCTGGTCCTCAGGCAGCAAAGCAGCTCCAAAACATAATGCTATCTCCACCATACTTCTTAGCTGGGATGAAGTGTTGGTGTTTAGGACCTTTTCAGGCCCTCAGGCAGCAAAGAAGTTCCAAACCATGAAGCCACCACCACCACGCTTCACAGCTGGAATGAGGTCTTGGTGTTCTGGCCCTCAGGCAGCAAAGCAGCTCCAAACCATGATGCTACATCCAACATGCTTCACATGTGGGATGAGGTGTTGTACAAGTGTCCCTCCTTCTTCCTCCAAACATAGTACTGTGGACCAATACTTAAAGTTTTACTTTTGTCTGATCTGTCCCCAGAACATTGGGTGGGTAAACGTGAGACAGGCCGCAATGTTTTGGACAGCAGCGACTTCCTTTATAGTGTCCTTGCATGAACACCATTCTTGTTCAGTGGACAGACGAACATGAAGGTCTGTAGGTGTTTTGCTGTTAACCTTTCTCACCTTGTTCAGGATTGCCTGTTGTGTCCCTTTCCTTTCCTGAGAAGAACAGGTCTGTCAGTACCCAGGCTTTGTGTGCTGCCTTTATTTAATGGGCAAAGCACCTGTGAAGCCCACACTTCCAATCTCACCTCTTTAATTGAAACACCTTTTGCCAATTAGTTCTTGGAGAAGTCCAGGTCATTCCAAAGGGTCCACTTACTTTTTCTTGCAACTGTAGCACCTATTTCACATCCAAGGACACTTTACTATCTTGACAAAATACACAACCAATAATCAAACAACCTACAACATACACACTCACAAACACCTACCTATCTGGCAGAGGGGAGAACACCCGAGACCATGGTAACAGACTCTCTTAACAGAACAGAAATAAGGGACCTTTTCCAGCCTGGGAGGTCTCCTACCTGTAGTGTAGCACAGCTGCAGTGGCCAGCACTGGCAGCTTCATTGCTGTGGTGTATCATAACTCAAGCAGCCAGATCAAGAAGCATCATAACCTAGAATTTTAGCTCGAGGATATGGACTATTTCAGCCTAATAGCCCTTGTATTCGACAGATTTGACAGAAATCTTAAAGCATAATGCTATAGTTCTTGGGAATGTAATATCATGACACAAGGTTCTCTGTGTTATCTGGCATTGTGGTAGGGTTAGTTGGTCTAGGCTGGTTCAGAAAAGTTAAACCCATCTTCCTTTCCTACCTGCTTTTTTGCTTTTGGCTGATCTGTAGCTTATAGACTTAGCATGTAGCATGTGGATCTAGATGCTAGCCAGATCAGATATCAGAGCAAAATCAAGAAATAATCAATAAATATGTGTTTAATTAGACAATACTTTAAACTTTAGCTAGTACGCAGTTCGGGACAGCAACAAATAACATCATGGCATCAATGTGCCTCCCATGAGCCTTCTGGAATGGCATTAGCACAGACAGGCCTCATAAGCTTCTAAATGCCAGTGCCAGCCAGTAGAGGGTCACTGCCTCTAAAGGTCGACCCTCCCTGATGACCCTACCAGCTTGAGCCAAGTCACTGGCAGTGTGTATAGTCCCAGTCAGCACAAATGGCACGTCCTTCCAACACCACCCCACTCAGCTGACAGAAATGCCAGAAACAATGGTGAGCCATTGCCATCAGTTGGCATATACACTGATCATTTAATGTTCCCCTCTCGCATCAAAGATATCAGTGGGTCCATAATGCTAAGTTTGATGAGCTGTCTGCCGTCCACACTGCCTTTAACCCGCAATACCAAACCGGGCTGAAAGGTTAGATTTTACTGTGTGCTCCAAAAGAAATGTTCCACTGCACTGACAAATCAACTTGACATTGGCTACCAAAATGGTGGCAGCGCAATTGTGACATCATCTGGATGCTATCCATCAACCTCCAACCTGTCATTTGTTTTACAGTAAAAGATGTTTTCTAAATTCTTTTGCTACATTCAAATGAACTCCCTTTGTGCATCAAGCTGAACAGTTTTTTTGCTTTGTAGATCAGCAATTAAATTCAAAACACTTCATATCCAAAATTATTACCAATGGAGCTTGTGAAGTGTATTTCATGCACATATGCGGCTTAAGCTTGCTGTTAGCCAGTTGCTATGGTGTTGATAAAAAAGGAATATCTGTCTATAAGAAGAAACAAGGGATGAATTAACAAAACTTAGAGAAGTGTAGGTCAGTATGGCTGTGGATTAGAATTTGGGGATCTGCCCTGAGTGAGAACATGGAGTTTTCTGTCTGTAAGGTAAAGATACCAATATGCTTTGAATGGGGTGAAAACGAATGGGACTCTATGGGAGAAAACAGTGATGGGGCAAAAAGACAAACAGACAAATGCGGGTCAGACTAACACTGAGTTTGTATTTGGGGGTCTGCATTTGGATAGTGTATGGTGTCTGTCAGTCGAGAAGAAGTACAATACATGGGTGTGTACTTTTGAAATCCATTCATTCTTAATGGGAATCTGTACACATGCACACCATTCCCAATTAGGCTGAACATTTTGGAATGGTGTAATGAAAATGTTAAATTTGTGGGACTAGTTAGAGGACAAATACTGTGTACCAAGAAAAAGAAGAAGAGCAGGAATGTACGGTCGGATAACAATAGTGTTGCACATTATCCAATCACTAATTACAGTGCTTTGAAGTGTAAACCTTTGATGCTAGTAATAATCTGACTTTCATAGACATTAGCTTGTCCATTTGGCAGATTTACTGAGAAATCTCATTTTGTAGGATCCCCCCTCAATCGTCCCCATCACTCCCTCCCACGTGAAGAAGTAAAGCTAATATCTGATTTATAGTCACTGTAGAGATGAATATTCCACTTTCTTTGGGCAATTAATGAGTGTTTTAAATGTTTCCTCCCACTCCTGCAGGCCTGAATAATTCTCCGGGAGTCCTCTGCTCGAACAGTGAGCCTCTATGTGTATTTAAGTGAACACAGCAGTAAAAGGTAAGCTAATATTCACCCTTGGTGTCTACTCTTTAACACGTGCGTCCCGAGGGCTTTACGAGCACAGACAAGAAACCCAGCAGAGTGGGGAGAAGAAAAAGTGTTGGGAAAATAAGTTAGTGAAGCGTGAAATCATGCCTACCCCCCTCTGTAATTTAGCTTCAGGATTGGGTTCACAGGCAATGATTTCAATCCCCCCCAGGCACTCCTTTAATACACTATTTTAAAGTCATGCCCCTGTGCCTTATTTATCTTCAATTGTGTCTTACGCAGTCCAATATTTCCCACCGCTGAATACATTTACCCTCCTCTGGCTTGCTGTTGCAGCGGGTCTCTCTCTCTCTGTCTCTCTTTTCCACTCATTCAATCTCTCTCATCCTCTTTTTGTTTTAAGACACCCAATTTTTCTATTTCTTTCCTCGCTCTTCTCTCTTTTCTCTCCTTCCTATCCTTTTGTTTTAAGCCCTATTTCCACACCCCCCACTCACCCCCACCCCTTTTCAGATGGATTGATTTTTGTTTTGCTGGGCCGTGTGAGTAATGCGGAGCAGTAGATTGAGTCGATGTGATTACATCGGTCACCTCTCTCTGGAGGGTTCACGCTTGTCGCTGACTGAGGGGCCGGCATGGGCTCGGGAAACTTCCCCTGGGTTCGGAGGTCAACACAGAGCTTCACGCTTTCACTCACTCTAGTGGCTAGCAGCGCTCCAGCAGCACAGAGGCCACATGCAGCTTCAGACTGAAGGCCACTGTGACAGACGGCTCGAGTGACCAGGTAAACAGATTACTTCCATAATCTGCCACAACACGGTCATGACATGCCAGAGTGTCAGCCAGAACGGCAGGTCCAGTGTGGCTGGGAAAAGAAACGGTAACATGGGTAACATGGTTCTCTGTAGCTTTTCTATAAATGCTCAAATGTGCAAACTACAGAAGCTCAGTTGATTATCACCAACGTTCAGGGTCAAACCATGATCGGTAGAGCTTGGCCTTCAGTTTGGCCAAAATATGTCCAAATGTGCAATTTAGCTCATTTCTGCTAGTGCTTCTATAGTGGTGCATGCTGGTAGGTTAGTGCTGAGCACATAGACATATTTTGGCTGCTCCAGATAAACCATGCACAAAAGACATTGTGTATGTTTTATTTAAGACTTTTAACATGAAATCCATGGTGCTTGGACAGTAACACAATATCTTTAATTTTGCCTCTGTACATCACTATAATGGATATGAAATAAAGCAGTGAAGCAGTGATCTCAATAAAGAAGGTGTTGAATTTAATTCAACCTAACTGTGCCATCTCCACCAATCGGTAGTGGTATGCAGGCAACTATTAAACCACTCCACACGTTAAGTTTTCTTGATTGAATTTTTGAAGGTAAGCTTATTTTTTTAGTATATTATATTTGAAAAGGTTTTGATGAACAGAATTAGATTATGTTATACAACAAACAGTAATAAAAAGAAGACTAACAAATAAATAACAAATAAGAGTAAAAGTATACTTAATTCTGACCATTTTTTCAGCTTCATTTAGGTGCACTTTGTACACTCAGTCTTGTTAGCCCCATTTCACGCTGTTCCTATATAGTCTGATCCCCTCTCTGACGAGTGGTGCGTTATGTTTGGCACTGCAGTGACACTGACCTGGTGGTGGTGTGTTAAGGTTGTGCTGGTGTGAGTGGATCAGATACAGCAGTGCTACTAGAGTGTTTAAACACTGTGTCCGCTCACTGTCCACTCTATTAGACACTCCTACCTTGCCGGTCCACCTTGTAGATGTACAGACGGGGAAGATAGCTCATCTGCTGCTGCACAGTGAAGTGTTGGTATTCCTCTATTCCACTATCTAGTCCTTTATCAGTGGTCAAAGGATGTTCCCCATAGGATGTTGCCCACAGGACGCTGCCCACAGGACGCTGTTGGCTGGATGGTTTTGGTGGGTGGACAATTCTCAGTCCAGCAGTGACACTGAGGTGTCCAGTGGCACTACTGTGTCTGATCAACTTCCACCAGAACAACACACACTAACACTCCACCACCACCACATCAGTGTCACTACAGTGCTGAGAATGATCCATCACCCACATAATACCTGTGCTGTGGTGGTCCTGTGGGGGTCCTGACGACTGAAGAACAGGGTATACAGAGTATACAAAGAAGTCAATACAAAAGCAACAAACTGTAGAAATAGTGTGTTCCAACCCCACCTCTGAACATTGTAGGTAGGGTCAGGGAAAGGCTAAGGTGAAATTAAGGACATCTATAATGGACCATCAAAATGAAGTGATACCTATGTTGGTATCCCAGACACAGACATGCATGTGCTCCCAGCATGTGACCTGGAGTGCTGTAAAAGAGATGAGGCGAGTAAGCAGCTGTCCGTGCAGCTCACCAAAGTCCTCTTCACAGTCCGCGTCCCAGGCTGCGTTTGCTGCTTCATAAAGACGACAAAAGGGGACAGTAAACAAAATGAGTCTGGCCTCCATTAGCCCCCCAGGCCGCTATAAACGTGCACTCACACACACCTCATCACTGCTCTAGTGCTGTAAAACTTTCCACATTGTTCTTCTCAGTAGTCTTCTTCAATAAAGTCTGTGTTTACAGTGGCTGAGATGGCTTCATGGCTTCAGGGGAGGCCTATCGGGTTAATACGCACAGCCACAAGGTGTGGCTTTACACTGAAGTCCTAATGCCACTGAAATACTTGAATTACAGATAATAGCAGTCTGAGTGGCATTCGATCGATACCAACAATGCAAATCATCCAGCAGACTTTTTTATTATGAGTCACCATTCTCTCGCTCCTTCAAAGGAGCCTTGATCAATAGTCCAATAATCCAGGCTGTTTCAGTGTAAGGGATTTGCTCCATTGATTTTAATTTGTAATTGTCCTAATGTGTGTATCTAAGGCCAGTAATAGAAAACCCAATCGGTCATCTATTCTTTGCTGCTGCCCTTACTTCATCCTCTTCAAACAGGTCATGGCTATGATTATAATGATTGTAATGAAGCATAGGGTCTCTGTCTCAGGCCTTTTCCCTGATGCAGAAGAAAAGTGCAGACTTTGCATTTGAGCTTAAAGCGATGGATTGTCACAAAATTAAACCATTACAGTGCTAATGTAATTTTATAGAATGCCAGTTACTGCTAATGTAGTTCATCAGCCAAACACATTTGGTGTCCGAGGTTTGCTTCTCTAGTTTTGTATTGGAGCACTGCATAAAAGCCAAAAAACATAACAAATGGCTACATTAATGAGCTATATACTAGTACCACCACCAAGACAGCATCACTGCAGTGTTTAGGATCACCATCACCCAAATGTGGTGGCCCTAAGGGGTCTTGACCATTGAAGAACAGGTTGAAAGTGGGCTACCACAGTATACAGAGAAACAGATGGACTATAGTTTGAAACTGTAGCACTACAAGGTCCTATATGGCCGGTGGAGCTGATAAAATGGTCGACGAGCGTAGACATGTTCCAGTTTGGATTCCAGAAATCAAGTCTCCAAAAAACAATAAAGATGAATAAACTAACTAGAAATTCACTGTTCTACCAGACAAGAGTAAAGGACCAAGAGGCAAGAGTAAGGGACCATCATTTTTATCCTCAGTATGATCAATTAAAGAATAAGAATTCAATGGAATTAACAGATCTTGTTATTGGAGACCATTGCAAATCCTGCTGGACTGGAACATTAGTCGTGGAGCCCAGCATCTGTACAACCAGACAGAGCCAAACTGGTAGTGGTGGGCTGGGTGGAGAAGAACGTCAGCATGTCGGCACCCAAAAGCAGCAGAACGTAGAGTGTGGGCACATAGAGTCATTTTAATGACTCTAGGCTACTGATTGGTCATGAGTAATAAATGAATGATATAGATTTACAGTCTTCCTGGCAGAGCTTTAGTATGCACTGACACTCATATGCACTGACCCAGCAGCCACGACTGTGGACATTTAGCAAGCAGTGATGCAGGACTACATGCACACAGACCATTACACCCTTACCATCACGTCAAAGACTGCAATGATGTCAGCCCCAGGTTTGTTGTCATGTGTCACACATCCAAAAGGCCGGGTGTCACTCCACCCCTATGGTTAAAACTGAGTGAAAATGGGATGGGGTGGGTTGGATTATCACAGGATACCATTATTAGGGACCTCTACAATGCCAAAGTCAATCATTGTGCCACGACTCCATACTGAGATATTACTTCTGTATGTGTAGCTCAATAAATATTAGACATACCATTCTAAAAAAAGGCTGGTAACCATTATCTTCCATTCCAATAGCATTCCAATCACTTCCCTCTGAGTGAAACTATTCATTTCATGATGAGTTTATCTTTAGTGATGTTTGGTAAAGAGGCACTGTAATGTATATAAACTGATCAAAGTATGTGATGTAAGCACACAGGAGGAAAAAGTGGGAAACATAGTGAAAGCTCTTTTATTGAACACAGAAGCAGTGAAGACTTGGCACTACCTATGATACTCCACACCTGACGCTCCACATGACCAATGCTCTGGGAGGTATCCACAGCCGAAGGAGCAGTATGGTACAGTTCAAGCTAGAAGACCCAACGTCCTAACTATGTCTGTTTTGTCCATAACTTGTGTCCATTTGGCAGACGCTCATCCAGAGTGACTTACAGTTTACAAAGGTAGTGTTAGGGGTTTTTACCAAGGACTCTTATTGATATTGTATAGTATAGTGGTTGCCCAGATGGTGAAACAAACCCCAGTCTACAGCATGGAGGGCAGAGTTGTACCCCACAGCACAATACCAAACATATTAGGTGGTTGGTGTAGCTCAGCGGATAACACCACTACCCGGCAAGTAGCCACCACCACACGTGGGAGACTGGGGTTTGAATCCCGGGCTGAGTGACTATGCTGTGCTACACCAATAAGAGTCCTAGGGCAAGACTCCTAACACTACATTGGCCTACCTGTAATATGATTAACCGTGTAAGTCGCTCTGGATAAGAGCGTCAGCTAAATAATGTAAATGTATTAATAACAGCTTGACGTTAGTATAACTGATTCAGGTACACAATTTGGGATATAAGCTTCCATTTCTTGCTGGCTACATTAGCTTTGTAGCTCAGGTACAAGCCTAAAGCAACAAATCGGCAGGTTTTAAGTGTACTAAGGGAAGAACTGGTCAGATTTATTTTTGCTGGACTACTGCTTTAAAACAGCCTTCATACGGCCAGTTGCAGTGAGGACAGCTATGTGAGAGTGACCCGGCTACATCTGAACATCATACATCTCAGGGGAGCAGTAACTTCTGGGCAGATAAATATGGCCCCTGCTGCTCTAGCCAAGCTACGTTCTGCTTTTCTCCCACAAGACCCGCCTGACCGTGTTCCATAGCGAGGTTTATGTGACGCTGCTGCTGAAATGCAGCTCTGTTCATGCTGTTTCAGCAACAGAAGTGGGGCCAGAACACCAGCCTGTATTGAATGGCAAAGATTAGCTCCAGCGCGATACGCATTGACTGAGAAAACACATCAGCCCCTCGTGTGCATTTCACTGCATAGCCCAACTGGACCCTCCTGCAGTTTCACAAGTAAGCCGAGGACGTGCCGTTCACTTGCTTTCGGCGTTACACATCAATGCAAAGGCCCAGCGCTAATACACCAAGACTGTAAATTCTATATTTGATTTGATTAATAAATTTGAGGGAATTTAATCCTTGTGTAAAGGCTACCCGGAGAGAGCTCAAATATTCCCTTCCATGCTCCGTGCTCACCAATGAAATTTAAATTGAAATCTTGTGGAGTTTTTTTTTTTTTCGTTCCCCCCCTTGAACTCATCAGCTGGTGGAAATTACAGAGAGACGGCAAAATGCGTTTAAATTCAAATTAGTTTAAGCACACAAAATGGAAATAAACGAGATAAACACCCAACTTTTCCCCTCAAGCTGCAAACATCATGCTGCATTCTGGAATAATCAGTAAATGCTCAGTAAACAGTCTGTATAATTACCCAGGACGAATATATATCACTCATGTTGTTGACTTAGTCCATGGAGCAGAGCATCCACAACGTCATATGAATATGGACATTATTTAGGTTGTGCCTATTCTTATGTGTGTGTGTGTGTTTGTGTGTGTTTGTGTGTGTGTGTGTGTGTGTGTGTGTGTGTGTGTGTGTGTGTGTGTGTGTGTGTGTGTGTGTGTGTGTGTGGTTTGAATACAGCATGCTCCAAAAATCTAAAACCACAATTAAGCACCATTTTAACTTAATAACACTACATTGTACACTTTAGTTTAGTGTCTTTTCTTCATTCTTTGGACATAAAATGTACAGAAAATGGCTCTAGGGCCCCATACAGTTTGACTTTGAGGTCAGGATAACGATGTTTTGAAGAGTTCTTTCATTTTTAGATACTGCACTTTCAGTACTGAGTAGACTTCTGGGCATGGGAGAGAAACAGTTTATAGACCTGTCCGAAATTTTCTAGAACTTTCAAAAAGTTTGTAGAACTTCCTAGAACTGTCTGGGACTGTCTAGTAGTGTATATAGCAGTACATATACAGATGTGTCCAGCTCAGTAAGTGCTTAAATAGATAGATAAATAGATAGATAGATAGATAGATAGATAGATAGATACTCTAACAATAATAATAATAATAATAAGCACCACTATGAGTGGGATGGAAGTAAAACTGTTGAAGTCTAATGTTATGCAATGAAAAAAAAAATGACTATGTAAAGTAAAGTATACCGTCTTGAAAGTATCATTACCATGCAGAGTGTATGTACAATAATAAAAGCATAGAGCATAAATATTATGCAGGAGAACAGTGCAGCTGTGTATTTTACCATTCACAAGTCATCTAAAACCAATCAGAAATCCAGATGACAGTAAAGGGTAGCTGTACACTGTAAACAACAGTACAGAAGGTATTATAAATAAATGTGCAATGTCTTATAGGGCATAGAAAAAGTGGTGGTGAGTATGGAAAAGTGTAATGTATAATGTCCAGCTGATGCTCATTTAGTGTCCAGTAATGTCCCAGCACAGTGAGTTGTACAGTGTTGGTACAAATGATCTCCTGTACCTTTCTTTGCTGCAGCTAGGCTGTATGAGTCTGTTGCTGAAAGTGCTCCACTGTCTGACTAGAAGGTCATGAAGTGGGTGTGAAGTATTGTCCAGGATAGCAGTGAGTTTGTTAAGTGACCTTCTTTCGACCACAAGCTCAAAACCATCCAGTGGGCAGCCAAGAACTGAGTCAGCCTTCCTGATCAGCTTGTGGAGCTTTTTAGCATCCGCTCCTCTGATGCTACCTCCCCAGCAAACTGCCACAAAGAATACAACACCCACAACAACAGACTGGTAGATGATCTTCAACTACTTGCAGCACATAATGAAAGATCTGAGCCTTCTCAAGAAGTAGAGTCTGCTCATCCGCTTCTTGTACACAGCCCCTGTGTTGGCCTTCCAGTCCAGTTTGTTGTTGAGCAGAACACCCAGGTATTTGTAGGTATCTAACACCTTAACATTCTGACCCATGATGGTAATGGCGCTGATCGTGGACCTCTTCCTCCTGAAGTCCAGCACCATTTCCTTGGTTTTGGCGATCAGACTGGCAGGATCCTAGTTGCACATATTGGGGTCTTCCAGACAGGTAGTCCAAGACCCAGGTGATCATGGACTTGTCCACTTGCATTTTATCCGTCTTCTAACCCAGTATGAAAAGCTGGATGGTGTTAAAAGCACTTGAGAAGTTAAAGAAAGTGATTCTCACTGAGGTGTTGTTCTGGTCCAAGTGAGCGTGCAGCCTCTGCATTAGGTAGTTGACAGCATTGTCTACGCCTATCTGTGGATGACAGGCAAACTGCAGGGGGTCCAGGAGTCACTGAGAAAGAAGGTAGATGACTTCTTTGGGACAGGAACCAGGCAGGATGTTTTCCACAACCCAGGCACCCGCTCTTGTTTAAGACTCAGGTTGAAGAGATGCATAGCTACATTTAATTTAGAGGGCATCAAGAGGCTGCAGCATCCAGCACATGCATTCTACTATGCCTATGCCAATTTATCAAGACCAGAGTGGAAAAGTACTCAGTGATAGCATCTGCTAAGATTTGCGAGGCCTACAAAGCATACTTTGTAATGCCTGTCAGGGATAAAGATAAACCGTCTGCAGCTCATTTGACATGCGAGCACTGCAGGAAGCCTCTTTAAGGTAAGGCGTATGATTGCTGCTCCCTTAGATGGCAGAATTATATGTTTTCATTTCAATGTCCTGCTCACAGAAACAAAGTTAGTGATGAATATAGCTGTTTTTATGTTTTACACGTAAGCAGTTGGATTATAACACATAGAAGCTGGAAACAAACATCTTGTTCCGTAGCGTAATTTGTCAATCAATCAATCAATCAATCAATCAATCAGTTAATCAATCAATCAAGATAGAAAGAGAGAAAGAAAGACAACATACTTGACACTTTTCTCAACTTTTGTTTAGTTTGGGAAATCAATCTCCAGACCTCAGCACTCTCAAATCCCTGCTTTTGAGTATCAGCAAGGTGAAAAAGCAAAACATACCGTACATCTCAAGGCTATCTGGGCCCGCGCTGAAAGAGAACCGGAATAATGTAGCTTCTCCTACTCTGTACAAACTTCAGGAATCAATGTCACAGACTTCAAGCTGTGATTAAAGCAACCATTGGACATGCTGACATTCAGTACAAAATAAGTCACCTTGTCTGAGAAATATTATCTGACACAAAATGATGATAAACGAAATACTGCTGGCCCTGAATTTGGCCGTTTGGTATGTGTGGTGTGTACAAACCCAATTCCAAATAACTTGGGACATTGTGTGATCTCTGAATTCACCCTGTATTACATTGAAAACAGTACATAATACCCGAACTTGATGTCTCACCTTAAATCCCAATGTGCTTTGCAAATATTCACTCACTCTAAATTTGATTTGGAGCATGTTTATTACTTTATTACATCACCTTTAATAATTAAAATACAATAATTGTTTGGGGGACTGAAGACAAACTGATCCATGTTGGACACTTTTGTAACAAGTCTTCTGCTGGACAAACTGTACAGGTTCTTATATTTGGAGCTTAATAAGACACTCGTTTTCAAAATAGGTCTGGACTCTTGGCAGGCTGGTTTAGCACCAGCACTCATTGCTTATTCAGCCAAGCTGTTGTGTCATGTGCTGAATGTTTCCTGTTGTTGTCATGTTGATATAAGCACAGCAATCTCTGAGAAAAGGCAGCGTCAAGAAGGCAGCATATGTTTGCTTTAAAATGTGTTCAGCATTAATAGTGCATTCACAGATATGAAAGATACCCACTAAAAGCCCTCAGGCCAATACCACACCAAGCACTGGATTTAGATCCTTAGTCTGGTAACAGTCTGGGCCTTTGAACTTTACTGTGTTCTTTGGCTCGATGTCCAAAACTCTGGTCTGAAAGGCTGAGACATCAGTCCACAACACACTCTGCATCCAGTCCAGAGAAGTTGGTTGTGTCTCTAGACGTTGCTGATATACAGCATCCACAGCATATAGTACCGTCTTACCTTGCTTTTGTGAATGCAGTGATGGTGTAAGTTTGTATTCCTGAGGTCATGTGTGATCTCCATCATCCATGCTGGTTTCCAGTGCCATCTTTTGGGTCAAAGGTTAAGGGCATTCATTTGTGGTTTTTCCTGTACACACAGACATTCTCTGGAGTAACAAATTATTGATAATATTATGTTTTGGTAAAATAGCTGAAATGTATATAATCCTGTATAGTAGGGTTATCTGTTACACATGCATCCTCCCAAAAGAAGCCTCATCCGAACGAGTTACATTTTTACATATCTCTTTGGAGCAATTGATATGGGCACCATTTATTGAGCTACACATACAGAGGTTGTTGCAATATGCAAGCCTTCTGGATGTGTGACACATGGCAACAGTTTATCTTAGTGATGACCATGGTGCCTTCACACACGACAAGACAAAAGCAGGACCTGCAGGACAATGGTGACATTGACATGGTTTTTAGGGCAGTTGTCATAGCAGTCTGCATGCATGTAGTCCTGCATTGTGCAGCTCTCTGCCAATAGTGCTAGCACTAACAGCTTGACTCATGGAGGCATCACTGCTCACTGAATTATGGCAATCGTGGCTGTTGGGTGAGTCATTCGAATAACTAATGTAAATTGAATCATTAGAATGTCTTACGATGTCACACCTACAAACTAATCCATTTGAACCAGCAATTAGCAATTTCTGCTAATGTCTTTCTGGCATATCTATATGCAGGTGTGAATGACGAACCCGGGTTTAAAGTCACTTAGATGTTTTCCACTTGCAGTTTAATCCAAAGTTGAGGTATAATAAGCATTCTGGCTGTTTTTGTACGTACCACAAAAAATGGTAGGACGTTGCAACAAGTGTGAGATCCACCTGTCTGAAAATATCTGCACTTGTTATGATTTTTGGTGGGATAAATGTTGCATTGTGGTCTATATACGCTTTAAAAAATGCAGATCACAGGCTTCTGTAAAGGACCTGTTGTCTGCAACATTGTTTTTTGGCATTTTCTTACTACGCCAGACAGCAGTCACTCAAGCCCTACAGAAAAGGCTAGGCAGCACGTCAAGGGACATACTTCCATTATACAGTGTTAGTGCCGGCTCCACTGGATTCTATTTCGGGGCGCCTCAAACTCCCCAGGGTGTGTAAACAAGTTCACACATACCAGGACACCGAATGTACTGTAGCACTGCACATTATTAACGCTCAAGCAGCCTCAATGTATGGATACCATGCTTGGTATGTGCATACACCAGACCCAGTGGCCTAGATTCAAAATTTTTTGGACAGTTTACATAACATTGCATTTTCATTTCAGAAGTATTGGTTTTATTTCATTGTTGTTATAATAGTGTCAGTTTCACTCTCTGTGTGTTTGAGAAATATAGGCCTATAGGTTACATGCATGTATGCATTCACTGCTAATCCTATTAAGTCCTAAAGTTTTTCAGATACCTGAAGTAAGAGATATAAAATACTAAAATGAGTTTGGATCAGAGGTGGGTAGTAGCTAGTTACATTTACTCAAATAAATGCACTGAACTAAAGTACTGATGGATAGCTACTTTTCTGAGTATTTTCAACTATTTTTTTCAAGTACCTTTACATTTTCTAACCAGACAGTCCATTCCAGTCATTAAGAGAGTATATAATGTATATCAATTAAAAAGGGGCTGTCAGAAGAAATCACTTTGCCATCTGGTTGGATTTTACATGCTTAGATTTTAACCCTAACAAGTGGACTTTTTCAGTGTGTCTTTACAAAGCCATGTTCTCATGTCTCTTGAAGTGCTGTAGTCATGCTTGTAGTAGAGATACAATGAATGTTCTGCAACCAACCATGGCCAAAAAATCACTTTCGGTGTTCGTGAAAAGAATACCTGAAAAGACCAAATAATTTATACAAAATGTTTTTAACGATGCTGTTACCTTCTTCTCATTCCCGAATGTAGACAGGAACCAGGGTGCTATTCAGTTTTAGGCTTTCAAGCCAAACAGAGCTCCAGCAACAGTAAAAAACAGAAACGAGCTGTTACAGTGAGGCAGACAGACAGCAGCCTCAGCAGATTTCTCTCGCTCTTATTCTCTCATTCTGTCTCTCAGCTCGCATTCCGTACCTTCTCTATAAAGAAACACAAACTCTAATTTGACAACAACGTAATAAAATCACAGCCAGTGTGGACTGAGGCATTCTCTGTGAATGGAGCTTACATGACGGCTGGGATGTAATTAAGTCATATTGTGCTTATTTTGGTGTGTTGTTTGCTGGGACATTGTTGTGTCTGCTGGGATGATGTTAGTGTGTTTGCTGGGATGTTTTTGGTATGTCTGCTGGGATGTTAGTGTGTCTGCTGGGATGTTGGTGTGTCTGCTGGGATGATAGTGTGTCTGCTGGGATGTTGTTGGTGTGTCTGCTGGGACACTGTTGTGTCTGCTGGGATGTTGTTGGTGTGTCTGCTGGGACATTGTTGTGTCTGCTGGGATGTTGTTGTGTCTGCTGGGACATTGTTGTGTCTGCTGGGATGATAGTGTGTCTGCTGGGATGTTGTTGGTGTGTCTGCTGGGACATTGTTGTGTCTGCTGGGATGTTGTTGGTGTGTCTGCTGGGATGTTGTGTCTGCTGGGATGTTGTTGTGTCTGCTGGGATGATGATATTGTGCCTGCTGGGATGTTCGTGTTTCTGTTGGGATGTTATTGTTATATCTGCTGGGACATTGTTGTGTCTGCTGGGATGTTGTTGGTGTGTCTGCTGGGATGTTGTTGGCTTGTCTGCTGGGATGTTGTTGGTTTGTCTGCTGGGATGTTATTGATATGTCTGCTGGGATTGTTGTTGGTGTGTCTGCTGGGATGTTGTTGTGTCTGCTGGGATGTTGTTGGTGTGTCTGCTGGGATGTTGTTGGTGTGTCTGCTGGGATGTTGTTGGTTTGTCTGCTGGGATGTTGTTGGTTTGTCTGCTGGGATGTTATTGATATGTCTGCTGGGATGTTGGTGTGTCTGCTGGGATGTTGTTGTGTCTGCTGGGATTGTTGTTGGTGTGTCTGCTGGGACATTGTTGTGTCTGCTGGGATGTTGTTGGTGTGTCTGCTGGGATGTTGTTGGTATGTCGGCTGGGATGTTGTTGGTGTGTCTGCTGGGACATTGTTGTGTCTGCTGGGATGTTGTTGGTGTGTCTGCTGGGATGTTATCGGTATGTCCGTTGGGACATTGTTGTGTCTGCTGGGATGTTATTGGTATGTCTGCTGGGATTTTGTTGTGTCTGCTGGGATGATGTTAGTGTGTCTGCTGGGATGTTGTTGTTGTTTCTGCTAGGATGTTATTGGTATGTCTGCTGGGATGTTGTTGTTGTGTCCGCTGGGACATTGTTGTGTCTGCTGGGATGTTATTGATATGTCTGCTGGGATTTTGTTGTGTCTGCTGGGATGATGTTAGTGTGTCTGCTGGGGTGTTTTTGGTGTGTCTGCTGGGATGTTATTGGTATGTCTGCTGGGATGTTGTTGTGTCTGCAGGGATGTTGTTGGCGTGTCTGCTGGGATGTTATTGGCTTGTCTGCTGGGATGTTGTTGTTTCTGCTGGGATGATGTTAGTGTGTCTACTGGGATGTGTTTGGTGTGTCTGTGGGGATGTCGTTGTGCCCTCTGGGATGTTGTTGGTGTGTCTGCGGGGATGTTGTTGGTGTGTCTGCTGGGATGTTAGTGTGTCTGCTGGGATGTTGGTGTGTCTGCTGGGATGTTATTGGTTTGTCTGTGGGGATGTTGTTGGTGTGTCTGCTGGGATGTTATTGGTGTGTCTGTGGGGATGTTGTTGGTGTGTCTGCTGGTATGTTGGTGGTGTGTCTGCTGGGGTATTGTTGGTATGTATGCTGGGATGTTAAAATGTTCAGTAAGTGTGTTTAGTCAAAGTTTAGTCATTAAAAAAATAAAAATAAAAAGACAAATATACATCCCAGACAGAAAAACTGTTCTTGCCCAAATCTGGGCATCTGCTGTATGTTCCTTTCAGAAGTGGACCTGATCCACAGTAAGCCAGCAGTACCATATCTTTGCCACCTCTACTTGCTATCTGGGATTTAGCATATTTAGTTTATGCAATGCTGAAAAGTAGCAAAATTAATGAAATTTTGTTTAAAAATGTGTTCCCTGTTCGATGTTTCATTTTGTTTTGGTCAAAATTGGTCATTGTGGTGGATCCCTAGCTTGAAGCATTGTTGTAATTTGGTCATTACCCAGCTGTACTTACAACTGCAAACTTTGTTTTCCCAAAATACCTCAAGGTCCATAGAAGAAGACAATAAGTTAAGAAGTAAGCATGCTTTATTTGACTTCCATAAAAACAATGACCAATGACACTAATTTCATACCCTTGAAGCACAGCTGTGTGAAAAATGAAGTGGATATCTCCAGTTTTTCCTTTCGATACTTCTGTAACAGACCCATTGGTAATAGGAGAAACACCTCAGTGTCCTGGCAGGCAAAATCTGTATTTAGGAGTGACTGTAAACAGACCCTAGCCCTTCTGGGGTGAGTAGATTGGGCAGAAAGCAAAAAGCGACGCAGACAGACTGATAAATCTCCTCATTCGAATGATTCACTGGAACACGCAGCGAGCGCAAAAAGGAATTACTCGCGTGCCAACACATTATGGTCCATAATGGCCAATGCATATTTCTCCGTGTGCAGCGAACGGGTCCCCGTCTAACATTCGATTTTATTTAAATGTGTGAATGCAAAGCCATTAATAGAAATTAAGTGCCAGCGAGAGCAAGCGAAGGGAGACTACTGCGGGGGGAATGAAATGGCTGTGGAAGATGAATAAGTTGGGCACAGAAGAGCGCCTCCACTGATTGGCATGGAAATGTGCTGTTTATGTGAGGTAACAAATTAATGTGGAACGGCGGACATTGCGGAACCGAAGTTGCAGGAAAGAAGCCGGCCTGGAATGAGAAACTTATTTGCAGTTAGGCTAAAGAGAAATGCTCTCGTTAAACTCCTGAAGAAGTTACTCTGAAGCGTTGATGAAATCCTCTCGGGTGGCTTAATAAGGTTCTACTTAGCTAATCGTCAAACTTCAAATCCTCACTGTTTTGAATATCTGAGTGATCCCACTGTTGATCTCGGGTATACACCTTCTGTCAAACATTTTGGGACATCTTGCAGGAGCAGCTTAAAAGAACAGGTTGGGTTTATTGTAGGAAACCACATGGAAATAAAATAAAACATCTAGCAGGAATCTAAACAGGAGAACAAAATGCCAAGAACAAATATGTCTAGCATCATAGTAAAGACATGCAGTGAACAGTAGGAGAAAACACCTATATACACCCTGACAACAGACAAAATACACCTGGAGAAATGAATGACTGGGCAGAGTTCCAAGCTGCAACCAGGTAAACAAACTGAAAAGACTGGAGCACTGGGGGTAAGCACTGATGTGTCATTTGCGAACAACTTTGGAGGCTGATTTGCACTGAGGAGCATTTTTTATCAACAGCAAAACAAATAACCCCCTCTTTTCAGAAACTCCGTCACCAGTTCCATGCATGCCCCAGGAATAGCCAGCACTGGGCTTACAGTCTTGCTATTTAGATCCTTGTGGCCATAAAACCTTTCCAAACATTGGTACGATGATACAAACACATTCATCTACCGTTAGACTGAACAACAACAAAGCAAGTAACTGTTAGCAAACTAGTTGCGACAATTGCTGCTACATTGCTAACCAGTTACTACCACATGCATTCACAAACAGGAAACAACAATACTGCCCTATTGGCTCTGTCAAACAGCATTGGTTTGTAAATGGTCCCCACCTGTTCAGTAGAAACAGAGCAAACCCCATTATGGCTTTTCATGTCTTTCAACTGTTCTTGATGTTCAAATGATCTCATTCCACCTTAAATGGGAGCGGCTACAGTTACATCCATTTAAAATGGAGTGTGAACAGAAAGCAAACCTAAGCCTTGTCTGCTCTCAGAGGTCTCTTTACCATTGAAACACCTAAGACCTTCGTTCTTAGGTTTCTCCGGCCATCTCTCCTTCTTAACAATGCATGAAGTTCAGCACATAGCCCCTTGCCTTCCCCCTGCCCTGTGCACAAGCATGAATGCCCGCTGTTACTGATTGGCTGGAAGAGTGCTGTGCAGCTCTGTCCTAGCCTTTTTAATTGTATTCATATTTTAATTTTAATTATGTTTTAATCCTCAGTAAGGTGTACAATTGGAAGGGTAACAATTCCTGAGAATAAAGAGTCTTTGGCTGTGTCCTGGGACCAGGCACTGAAGCATTCAGACCCTAGCAGATCCTGCTGTATATGGGGAGGGGATATGGGGAGGAAGTAGGAGAACATTGAACGTCAGCACCTGAAAGCAGCAGAACAGGGATGCAAGTCCTTTTTAAGAAAGGTGGCAGACTAAGCTAAAGGGTGGCAAAGCTAAGTCAGCTCTTAATTTTTAGATTAATTAATTGATGTGACTCCATTAACAGAGTGGAATTCGCATTACCAGGCCGAGTAACCGGGATACTTAGAAATTTTCGGAGTAAAGTTGTATTTTTATGAAATGGTTAAAATTTAAACACAGTATACTCAGTACTCATGTATCAGTAGTTTGAAGTGAAACGCTTAATTCTTAGTAAACTTACTGAGAGTCATTCACAGTGTTGGTGATAAGAACCAGAGTTTATTGCCTCTAAAAGCTCTCTCACAAAAGATTATTACATGCAGTGATTATGAATACTCTGTCTGATCAATGAGAATTTGTTTTATGATGGTTTTATGTCCAAAGGTTTGGTTAAAATGTATTTGAGGCCATCTATTTTAATCCATTCGTGGTGGAGAAACGGCAGAAACAAAAGCTTTAGGGATCATAGACTTTCCACTATTTTAACATAACCATCATTGCACATGACAACATGTAATAATACAATAAAAACATATGAATATATATATAGAGAAGAAAAAAAGCACTTTGTGTCTCTTTGCAAACATGGTGACCTCTGGTTCCCATCACCACCACTGTACGGAAATTTGTGCATAGGTTTGTTTTCCATGAGCCATCCCCTTTAAGGCCATCGAGGAATTCCATTTGCCATGGAATGAGCAATTCCATGTCATATACTTTGGGGAACTTGGTGAAGCCTGACAGGCAAATTCAGATCCTTGACTAATAGTGCTAAGGCTTTGAATGCGTTGACCTCTGTAGGGGTGGCACTTGATAGCACTGAACCTGAAAAGCAGTTACAATGATAATTTAACCAGTGCCACAACACAAACCCCAGACCATGTCGTCCTCACTGTCTATAAATAAACACATGAAAGGGCCACTGTGTATGCAGTTAGTCAGGAGACGGCACTATTATCTTGTTAGCTCAATGGCTAACCGCTATTATTAACCTTGTGTGTTTCAGGTGGCAGTAACTTTAGGCTCCTGCAGATGCCGCTGCACTAGGGTGATGGGGCTATAAATACCTGTGGGGTTTGAGTGACGGGATTCATAAATTGAGAAGTCCCTAAACTTTTTACTGGTGCATAGTTCTTCTTAGTATGGTTTTCATTGTTTGAACACATTCATTATCCTCCGAGGCTCCAGGCTGCGTTCCTGCTTTGGTGGACAGACAGCTGGAGCTGGGAGATGTTGAGGACGGCGTCTCGTTCTCATTAATCTCCAGCGGCCGCATGCTGACGGGGCTGGAGGAGACGGGCGGCTGATGGAGGG
The DNA here is from genome assembly GCA_024036415.1 of Prochilodus magdalenae. Taxonomy (NCBI): domain Eukaryota; kingdom Metazoa; phylum Chordata; class Actinopteri; order Characiformes; family Prochilodontidae; genus Prochilodus; species Prochilodus magdalenae. Next base: position 49,944 of record JAMWET010003602.1, on the reverse strand, counting down.
TCCAGAGAGACCCCCGCCCGGCCCGGCCCGTGTCACACAGATTCCACACTTGTCTGGCGGCGGCGCTGAAAAATGAACGGGCCCACAGTTAATGAGAGGACTGGGTAATTTAGACCCCTGCTAATGTGCTTAATGCCAATTAATCATCTCCAGCGAAGGTGTCAGGGAGATTACTGAGAGGGAACTGGATCCTCTGGCAGGACGCTGAGGGGCTGGGGCACGCTGAGATGGGAAAACACTGGCACCGCAGGCTCTGTAGGGGGCAACGGTGAGCCATGGAACGCAGAGGCCGGAGCATCTTTCCAGCTGGAAATAAATACCTCAAGGAAGAGGCGCTTTGGCTGTGCTTTATAGCACCCATTCTGGGCTCTTATTTCAGTCATGAATCAACTACAGCTCAAGCGAAAACAATGCAGCGTGATATGGATTTGCTCCCTCGTATTTTTGATATGATAAATTATTACTGTCATGTAAGTCAAAGCAGGACAATAGTATTGTTTTCTTTCTCTCTATTTCAGTGACTGTTGGGATAAATCTCTGATCTGGCCTTAATCTGGAGTTGATGGAGATACCGTACACCTGGGTGCACAGAAGGAACGCCGAATGGAATGCATGAGCAATAAAGCATAATTCCGGGACCCACCCAAGTCAAACACATACACTATCTGTCGAAAGTTTAGGGACACCTAGCTCTTCAGAATAGGTACAGATAAATTGAAAATTTAATTTAAAGATAAATCAGCCTTAACATCCTAAAAATAAATAACGCCTCAAATACAAGTTCAGTAGCAGTGAAAACTTTAGTCATGGCTCCTCATAGAAGGTTCTCCTTATGTTTATCTTATTGCTTTACTTTAAAATAAAAGTGAAGACGTTAAACTATAATAGAGCACTCATGGAATTATACAGTCCACCTTAAACACCTTCAAAATGGAGCTGTACAGGAGGATACCTGCAGTGGAGGCAGAAAATTTATTGTTCCTGATAACCTAATCCATACTTGTCACTGGTACTGTATAGCCACTGCACATGCTTTCTTCACACAACCTGACATGAAATAAAACATTGTGAGACATGCAAATGAGTCAGGTTTCATGCTCAGCCAGACTACGAAAAACTTGTATGAGTCATCCTGTTAGTGCCACCTCCGAAATCTCAACTACACCACCTCATGTTTTAGTCTGCTGAGAGACTCTGTACACATCCAATTCCACCTTCATCCGCAGCAGGACACCATTACTTATGCCGACTCTAGTGGCATTGAGGCAACAAACTACCTTGGTTGAAGATGAAGATGCTGTGCTGGTCATTTGGGCTCACATGGTTCAACCACATCCCCATCACTTTCTGTCCTATTGACCCAGGTAGGAAGTGATTACGAGGCTTGATCAAATCAAAGAAGACATGCTATTGGTGCAAATGGCAAACCACAACCTTTAAATGTACCCTTAGGAAAATGATAATGTAACATCACTTTCTGCCCTATTGCCCTAACGATTACGCGGCTTGATCAAATCAAAGAAGACATGCTATTGGTCTGTATCTGCAACTTTGCTTACCTTAGGAAAATGATGTGAGTCTTACCATGTGCTTTTATTGTTGCTTTGCTTACCTTCCCTTGTCTCTGTTACCCCTTTTATTGTTGCTTGTCCTGCCCCTCCCTGTCCCTGTCATCTGTCTCATCTGTATGTAGTTTATAGCCCCACCCTCTCACTTGGTATTTCTTGTTTGCTTCCTATGTACTTATACCCCTGGTTGGTCTTTACAGGTCTTTCTTTATGGATTACTTTGTATGGATTTCTAATTATTATACTATGCATAGTGTGGACCCACATAGAGAACATGTGTTATTGCAAACCAACAAAGGAAACATGCTCACTGGTAAACAGGGGCCGATTATGCTCATTTTTTGTGGTCTACTAGAATAGATTTACCTACTTTAGCTTTCCCAAGACTTCAGTGCTTTTTAAATTCACACAAGAAACTCAAAAGAGAACTCTGTTTTCTTTCTGGTCCCTTTTAGCACTGAAGAGATCTCAGACCACAATGCTGGGAAAAAATTCTCTGATAAAGTTAACCTTGATGCACTAGAGGAACTTCCAGACACACCTGCTGCTCCCTAGTGGCCACACTAATGTGACTGGCCAAAACGCATTGTAAAAATAAAAAAAGGTTAAATATCAGCATTTAAGTCAAAGGTGTCAAAACCAAAACAGGTCTTTGGGCAAACACACAGTTTCCACTACCTAACTTAGTCATGCCAGTGCTTTAAAGGTGGTAGACCTTTAACAGCAGTTCCTTAACCTTCTTATTAGCCCTGGGGCTAAAGTTGGTTGTGGGCCCAACGCTTCTACTTAAAATCTAACTCAACATGACATGGCAGAGGAAGTCACTAACTAGGCTGACAAAGCTGATGCTTAATATTACCCCACAGCAAACATCTAAATACTCCAGATTTTTGATTTTGATACGATTTAAAACCAAACCAATAAAATGAGGAAGCCCCTACTTCCAACTACTTCCACTGCCGTTATAATTTATCTATTACTGCGTTAACCTACACCCAGAACCTGGCCACTCAAAGCCACCGAGGACACAAAGCTAAAGTTAGCCTTTCCCGTTAAGTGGTGCAGCAGTTAACTGGCAAACAGGAAGCCAGTTTTAAAACTTACACTGTACCTCCTAACTCAAAAACAGCAGGTTTAGAAAGGTATTTAGTGGATACCAAGTGACCACTGTGCAAAACACCTTGTGCTTGGGGGTCCCATGTTTTGGGCAAAGAGTGGCTACACTCTCGCAATAGCAGCACTGATGCTAGCTCCAGCTGTTTAGTTTAACTCTTCTTTGTCTTGGAAGAGCTTATTTCTAGTCAGTCCAGCGTTGACGCCCCATCCTGGCTTTGGGAATATGTGCATACTCTACAGTATACTGTAACATTTTTCAGAGGCATCCTGAGCATAGTTACAGTTGACAGGTTGAGAAAAAGAAACTGGGTGAACCTATTTGGTGGGCACCACCTTGAGGCAGACCAGGCCTGCAGCTCTGATTAGTTAAGAATATCAAAGACAGTAGCTGGCCGAACATGGGTAAGGCAGCAGCTGCAATGACCTTTTGACCATTTTCTTCTGTGGCTGTGCTTTTTCACCAGTAGTGCTATGGAGTGCACTCTGTAAAAGCAAACGCCTAACCAGTGATAAGCTATTGTCTATTATTTAGTCACCAATCAATAGTAATCAAAGATATAGTCATCTTAAAACACAAATAAGCGTTACCGTTCTCTCTGTCTTCTCCGGTTCTTTCCTGAAATGTTTATAATACGCCTCATGTCTTAAAGTGTCACTGTTAATCCACATCACTGCCTAAGAAGACAGCAGTCAGTCCAGCGTTGACACCGCATCCAGGCTTTGGGAGCTAATCAGCGGGCAAGCTAGTCTACTTTTGTAAGGTACTGCTTATTCTTTCTAAGCTCTGGCTCTGTTTTCCTGTTTCTGACCTCCAAATTCAAATATATCCAGATACAGCTGCCAGTCATCATCAGAACCGATGGTTTGAATACATTCAGGCAGTCAACAGTCAAGGATATGAATGCCTTGTATAACAGTTATCATCAGTGCCTGTGTGTGTGTGTGAGGACGGAGGAAGGAAAAAAAATCCTATAAAAGAAAAAAAACGGGGCCAATCAGAGGCCCTGAATCATTCAGGGGGGTCCCTGGGCGAGCCTGTGCATTAAATCGCCTCTGCTCTTCAATATGTTAGCAATAGTTTGGAAATGAAAACTGTCAAATCATACCAAGGAAGACACTCATCAGCCAGCTGGAAAATCCCACCAGTAGCTGATAGCACAATGTCACATGAGCCAATGCTAGCCAATTATGCAGTCTCGGACTCCAGGAACAAGCGGATGATCTCCAGATGCATCACGTGGCACACTCTGACACTCTTGGTACCCTGTTAGCTCGCCTCTAGCCTGGATACATGATGAGATATGGTTGCGCATGAAGGCCTATGGCCTCCGTATGGCATCCTGCGGCACATTTGCCCACAGATGTTGCAGCTGGACCTATAGATCCTGCACACTCTTGGGTTGCTGAAGCTGATCCCATAAATGCTTGATTGACGATAAAACTGGTGACCAGGCAAGCCAAGGAAGTGTTGTAATTTGACGGGGACATTCCTGGGGCAACCCTTGCGGGGTGGGTGCCAGCATTATGCTGCTGAAGAATGCCCATGTGGTCGGAGGATGTCCTGCACAGATTGCTGAGCTGTTAGTGTCCCTCATATCAACTGTTATATGCAATGGCTCCCTAGACCCGACTGTCACTGGATCCCAAACAGAACCTGGATGCCAGCAGCAGTCCAGGTTTCTAGTTCACGCCACCACATTGCCAAAGAAGAAGACGGTGGCTGGCTGTCAATAGTAGGACATGTAATGGGCACTGTGACATCAAACGTCCTTCTGCTAAGCTCCTGGAAATGGTCCCAGCAGAAACAGGGGCGTGTAATGAAGATGCCCACCTGTGTCTGGATGGTGGACAATGAAACTGTGGGAGCTGCTCGTGCTTGGGCCCTCATGTAACCAGACCACACCTGTGATCATTTACATATCTGCCTGCCCGAGACATAACTGCATAACTGCATGAGGAGTTTTGCAGCATTCCCGTATTTGTATCTGGGTACATTATTTGTTTTGTCAGTGAGTGTAGTTGTGCCCCCTGGAGGGGTCCTTCATTATGTGCTAGAAGCGTGCATGCACTGTACACTATTCCAGCCAAGTACATCGTTGCACTTGTGAAGACAAACTCAGATTCATAAATATGGTATGAACCGACATGCTACTTTTTATTCATATTTATTTATTCATTTATTTCTTTCTTTATTTGGGAGTGATTGTCAGGGCTGTTGGCATTTTACATGTAAAGGGGAAAGAGAAAGAGGCAGGAAGTGCCCTGCAACTCGAGGGCTCTCCAGGGAGGCCGGAGCGATGAGAGAAGCAGCTTCGCATCTCCGCAGGTGAACTCACAGTGAACCAAGGAGAGCCTTACAGAGCTTTCATTCAGAGCACAAAGAAGATCTTTCGGTCTGTCACACACGTGCGTACCCATGCACACATTATGCAGAAGATCTGAGGAACAAGAGAGTGTACAAGTATGACACTATGTTCACATGTTTTCATGTGCCATGAAGTGAAAAAGACGGCTGAGCTAATGACACCAGAAGAGGAGAAAAAGAAAGCTGAGGGGAAAATGGCTTAAAAATAAACCGTGTGAAGACGCGTCTTTGTGGGTTATATCACAGACAGCGTTCCACCACTCTGATTTGGCCTATGAATTCTCTCATGCATGATCAGTTTGGATTAGTTAGCGGTCACTGTTGGTCAGTTGTTGGCAGTTCACAGTCAGTCACAGCAGCTTTGCTGTAGAAGTACAATTCCTTTCACTCACAGGGAGCTCAGGTTGCAGATGACCACCTGAAGGTCAAATCTACACTCTGACGTCCAGATCGCCTTTCAAACCAGCCATGAACTTGGCCTGTGGGCTTTGGTTTGAGCCTGAACGGACCATGAATTGCCGGAAGGACCAGATAGTCACACAGAGCTTCTAAGGATACATCAACAGCCCTCTCTCATCTTCTCTATCAGACGCCTCTCTCTCTCTTTCTCTCTATCAGTCTGGCACTTGCCTTCTTCTGTTCCCTCCTTCCATCTTTCCTCTCTATATGTCTCTTATGTTTTGCTCTCTTTCCTCTCTTCTTTCGGTTTGTTCTCTATTCTCTTCCCTTCTGTCTTTACTCTGTTTATTCTCTTTTCCACCTCACCTTCTCTCTCTCTTCCCTGCTCATCTATTTCCTCTTTATTCTCTCCTCTTTTTTCATTTTCCTGTCCTGAGCTTTCTTCTGAAATCCTTCTCTCTTCTCCCCTCTTTTACTCTGTTCTTTATCTTCATCTCTGTCTGTCTGTCAATTTGTCTGTCCTTCTGTCCTTCATTTCTATTTCCTTTTCCCTTATTGTTCTTTCTCTTTTCAACTTACTTCTTTCTCTCCTCAGACAGAAGTTCGCTCACCAGTCTGTCTGTTTTTCTGTCTGTCTGTCTGTCTGTCTGTCTGTCTGTCTGTCTGTCTGTCTGTCTGTCTGTCTGTCTGTCCGCCTGTCTGTCTGTCTGTCTGTCCGTCCGCCTGTCTGTCTGTCTGTCCGCCTGTCTGTCTGTCTGTCTGTCTGTCTGTCCGTCCGCCTGTCTGTCTGTCTGTCTGTCTGTCTGTCTGTCCGTCCGCCTGTCTGTCTGTCTGTCCGTCCGCCTGTCTGTCTGTCTGTCTGTCTGTCTGTCTGTCTGTCTGTCTGTCCGCCTGTCTGTCTGTCTGTCTGTCCGCCTGTCTGTCTGTCTGTCTGTCTGTCTGTCTGTCTGTCTGTCTGCCCGTCTGTCTGTCTGTCTGTTGCTTTTTTCTTCCCTCTTTCTTTTCTGTATTTTCTGTATCTTCTCACACTCTCACTTTTTCTCTCACTGGCATTCTACTAGCTTTTCAAATTCCCCCTTTCTTCTCTATTCTCTCTCTTCTCTCTGGTTTCTCTATCTGTCTCTGCTATTCTTGCTTTCTTCTGTTCTCTCTCTCTCTCTCTGTCTCTCTCTCTCTCTCCTTCATTCTTCTTGGTCTCTTCAGGCAGCACTTTGCTCGCTGCTATAGCACGGCCCATGCTGGGCTCCTCCGGTGCTCTATTGCTTCCTTCATTTCTCTCTCTCTCTCTCTCTCTCTCTCTCTCTCTCGCTCTCTCTCTCTCCATTATCATCTCTTTCATTTTAGACATTCATGCATTTATGGATTGTGGCGTGGCAGCACTCTCTGAGGGAGGCTGAATTACTTGCAATCGTGCTGAGCTCCACGCTGCGTCAGGCCGGGCGAGCGCAAGAGGGAGATTCAAAGCGGCCAGCGTGAGAGCGTCGCTGTTTGTTGTGTCTCAGACAAAGAGTGGCTTCTCACAGGTATCCCAGCATGCAGCAGGCCCCGGATGACCCCCCTGTTTAAAGCGACAGCAGTAATTTAAGACCCTCTTTGTCGAAACACCTTCTCTTCCGCTCAGGACGAAACGCTTGTCCGTTTATGTGGCCCCATCGAGGTGAGGCTCCGGAGGGGGGCTGGCGCTAATTAGAAGCCGAACACAGAGCGGAGCGGTCCACTGTGGCAGCAGATAAATCACCATGAGCCCCCTAATTTACACGAGATGACCCTGAGGTCTTTAGTCGAAGCTGCGTTCTGCTAAAGAGGACTATAAAGACTTTACCTAGCGCCGGTGGCTTTTTATGAGACCCTACATGCTTTGGTGTTATTATGAATTCTATGAACCAGTCAGCCACAATTATGAGCCCTCACAAGTGAAAATAAAGCACTTCATAACATCATAAGAATTGTAGATCCTCAGTATTCTACACACTGAACATCTCTACTGTAAGCTGTATGCCTGTTTTCAGCTGTTTACCTGAACATTAGTCGATGTGCTAATTACCGGCACTGTACACTGTTATACAATCATCATCAGATGAATAGTTGCACCCAAAATGATGATAAATGATAATGATGATAAATTTAGATGGATAGGGACCATATTTATTGAGCTATACATACCAAAGTAGCGGCTCTTACTATGTTGTTGGGCTGCCATGTTTGCTAATACAACATGCCAGACACCTTGGTATGGAGTTATAGAGGTTCCTAATGGCGTCCTGTGAAAATCCATCCCATGCAGCCTATTTTATTTTATGCAACTCCTGTAGATTTTGCAGTAGGAGTGGAGGTGGAGAGACACCAAGCCACACATTTCAACAAACCATTCATCTTGGCACTGACCACGGTCTGCCACCTTTGCAGTCTTTGGTGATGTTGGCATGGTTTTAAGGGCATTCACTGTAATGATCTGTGTGAATGTAGTACTGCGTCATGCAGATGTCTAGCAATGGTGCTGGCACGGTTTGACTCATGGAGGGCTTCACTGCTTGCTGAATATCTGCATTCGTAACTGTTGGGTCACCACACATATGTCAGTCTCTGTGGTTTATGTAGGTCTCCCAGATCTTTCAGGTCACTGGTGCGTACCTTCTTCTGACAGCGTGCTATGATAGTATCCACATGACTGTTATGGCATGCGGTACTTTGATAAGATCATCTTGCTTCCCGGAGCCCTAGGATGTGATCCCAGCTGCTTGAATCAGTTTTGAACTCTTCTCTGAGGTACACTCCACTTGCAAAGGATGCTACCAACACAACAGCACGAGTCAGAATGGAAAGTGTGCGCAACAGGACGACTTTATTTAGCCAGTCAGGTACAGTGAGGCCCAAAACGTCCTCCCCTGCTTACGTCACATGCACAGTTGAGCGTGTAACTTGAATCATTCCCATGTCTCATGATGGCAGACCTACCCACCAAGTTTCACTCCTGTTGGTTGATTCCTTCTGGGTGCAATTATTTTGTTGAGCTACTGTTTGCAACCACATACTTCATTGCCCACCTTGCTACCTCAACATCCTGTACTTTCCTACACTTAACACTAGGCTGTAATTCACTTTGCTGCGTATGCTAACTGCTGATTGCACCTCAGTTCTAGTATTCCAACCTTCTGACACACAGTTTTATACAACCCTATACCGGTAAAATGACAATGAAGTTGAATTCAATTATATTGAATTTAATTCACATCATCTAAAAGCAACAACAAAAAAGCTTGACGATCTTATAATAACCTACACATGAACTAAAGCTCATTTCTGTGGCCTATTGATCACTAAACCAATGCATGCTTTTTAAAACACATCAAATGAAAAGGAAAGAAAAGCTCAGCAAGCTCTTTAAGGAAGTCAGATCATCAAAATCCAGTAGCCCACCCCCATCCCTCCACCCCCCACATATACACACCAAGATTAGAAATGGATGCTGATGCACTCCTGCGGAAAAAAAATCTCCAGCCGAAAGCAATAATTCACACCAAAATATGACAAAAAAGCCCTGTGAGATGGACAGGCAGTAAAAGAAATAATTCATACCTGTCACAGGCAGGCCACGTAGCTGCTGTGTCTGTTTACGTCTGCTTGTTTATATTTGGCCAAGACTATAAATTACCAGGAGCTTTGGGAAATCATTATTGATCACACGCACATGAAAGGATATGAGGCCCGACCCCCACAATTAACACATCGCCATGGGACACAGCTGCATTTACAGATCTGCGTAGGGAGCAATATGGGCGGGTGAGCTTAATAGGCGTAGTAAAGCAAATGGTAGAAATATGATATATTAAAGGGCTCACATCATACACAAGATTTAGTTCTTTGGCTTATTAATAAAGACATTTAGACTATATTTACTGAAAATGTCTTATGTGTTTGTTTTCCACACATGGAATGAGACATTCACGGCACTGTGCCACCTCTTCTCAATCTATGAATCTTGCCACTCACACCCCTCAGGTATTTATAGCTACATCATCCTTGTGCAGTGCCATCTGCAGGAGCATAAAGTTACTACCATTTTAAACACGCAAGGTGATAAATTTTTGTCTGGTGGCCTTATGTTTGTAATTTTAGGTTAGCTAACCAAAGCCATTGGAACTAATCAGGAATTTTGGACATTAGCACATTAGCAACAATGCTCAGCAGATACATGTCATACCACGAGCCTTGAGTCCTGTTACAACTCTCCTCAGCCAGCAACTGCTTCACTAACCTCAGCTAGGCTGTGGGGTACTTCAAATAGCCAAGTCTTCTTGACACAAAGACCACACGAAGTAGGCATGTTGTGTCTCTGGACGATGCTATAACCAGAAAGGCCACTTACAGAACAGAGCTACAGGCTATATCTTCTGTGTTGCACTGTGATCATGCTAGCTACACCTCACTTAAATGGTAGAAAAACCATTCTGTTCAAACTGAGATGAATGAGGTTGATTCTCAGGTAGGCCAGTGTCCTCTTGGTTCTCCAGTGGATTCTGACTCTGGTGGCTCAAACATGTAGGGCTGTACATGTCCAGTAAAGCTTTTAGAAGGAGTCTTGAGAGCGGATGCACCTTCCCCATGATTGAGTGTTATTTCAGTAAATGTTCATGTTATTTTTATTTATTTTGTATATAAACACAGCACTAATGTTAAATTACTATTATTAAAAGGGACAAAGGAAATAAATTGTACATTATAGATATAATGTACAATGTTATATCCCAAAGGAAATTTTGCAGATTCAGTTCTACACATTTATGTTGTTTTATCTGGAGAAATTGTCTTTTTCTGTTCACAGGTTGCTTATTTTATGCAGTTTATGCCACTACTTTATAAAATGTGATGTTAGTTGCCAGAGAAAGAGCATTACAGGCATGTATATTGTACAGATCTGTGAAACCATACTGGCAGTACCATGTTAGCACCTTGCTAACACCATGTCTAAACAGAAAACAAATGTCACAAATAAGGTAGATTCATGCATATGACTTATGAAACACAATTACTGACTAAAGTTGCACTTCAGTACAAAGTCAACAAATCCTGGGAAATGCCGACTGGGAATCATGCCAAAGTAAGTACTCCAGCCATATTTTAGTCTAAGTTCTGACACATACCCAATAAATGTATACAGCAAGAGGAATGTGGAACCTGCATTTCTCCATTAGACAACACTGAAAACAGAGGTCTCTGAAATCTCCAACCTGAAGAGTTTTTCAAAAACATTTTCACTCACCCAAAACAGCATGTTTATGTGGATGGAAAAAACAACGTTTTCCTAATTTTTTGGATATATGTAGTTGGAGCTCAGGTTCATATATGGTTAAATATAGATATGAATGGATCTAGTCTTGTAGTCAAGACCACTAGATACTTTCCCGAGCCCAAGACCAAGACTGGAACATGTTAAGTCTGAGTCAAGACCAAGAATTTAGTAGCTAAGTCCAAGTCAAGGCCAAGACGAGGAGCAACCAAGATAAGGTAGAGACCTGGAGTGACTGAGACCAACACAAGACTGAGACCAGGAGTGGCCGACCCAGGAAAAGACTGAGACCAGGAGTTGTCGTGTCCAAGACAAAGAGTGAAAACAAGAGACAAGACAAAGACCAGGAGTGGCTAAAACCGAGACAAGACTGAGACCAGGAGAGGCCAAGACTAGGACTAGACCAAGACCAGGAGTGTGGCTGAAACCGAAACAAAATAGTGACTAGTAGTGGCTGAGACCAAGACAAGATTGAGACCAGGAGTGCTTGAGACCAGGACAAGGCCAAGACCAGGAGTGGCTGAGACTGAGACAAACCTGGGACCAGATTATATGATATTATAAATCCACCTTACCCACCTTGAGTAAATATTTAATGTCGCCAAGGATTTAATGGCCTCACAGACTACCACCGTCTGCAATGTGACCTCATTTATTACTGTCACAGAAGGAAAATGATATGGTCCCCCTAAACCGTCAGCATGTCTGCTGTGGTCAGAAGCTTCGGATTCTAGGCTGCCCTGTAGTTGATGTAGTTCTTAACATCCATGCCAACATGCAGGGTGTACGGAGGTATGTGGTTTATGATGGTTAAAAAGCTTGAAACTAACACATTTGTAAAGAGAGCATAAATGAGAGAACTTTGGAGGAGTGGTTGCAGATTTCTTCTCCTGAAAAGAATGGAAGCTGACATAAGGTCCAGGGTGGAAACTCTAAATAGTGTTGGAGCTTCTGTGTAATCATTGTCAAAAGAATATCTGCACCCAAAGGGAATTGTGGGACTGCAGTGCTATTGGGAAGAAGTACAAAGGTTACCAGGAACAATAAATGATGATAAATTTAGACTGATATGGGGAATATTTATGGAGTTACACATACAGAAGTAGGGCCCCTCAGCATCTGCCATTTTGAGTCACTGCATGACAGTCTGGCATGACACAATCTGCAGTCTTTGGGGATGTTGACATGGTATTAAGGGCAGTTGTCATAACAGCCTGCATGCATGTAGTCCTGCGTTGCGCAGCCTTCTGCCAATAGTGCTGGCACTAACAGGATGACTCATGGAGGGCATCACTGCGCGCTATATGTCTGAATGTCTGAATCGTGGCTGTTGGGGCAGGCAGGTATGGTGATAAGGCTCGCTTTGCTTACATCAAATTATATGGCTGAGCTAGAAAACTCGAATCATTAGCATATCTACACACAAAGTTTCATTCCTGTCCGATGCTTTCTTTTGTGCAGCCATATTTTTGACAATCAGTGAACATCAAGATGATGAAAAGGAAGTGATCTCTGATTTTAGGATGGCACTGTAACCATTTTAGCAGCTAAGGCATCATTGTTTTTCTTTGCCGTGAGGGAATACGGATCTACCTGGAGGACGAAGCGGAGAGAGAGAATGTGGGGTCCATCGCATTCACCTGAGGCCAAACGCTTATTCATTTGAATACATCAGGCCTTGATTCCTGGCTTCCTGTGGCTATTCACCGGCTTGTTTTGTGAATATAACACAGCGCCACACACCCCGTAATCCGTTCCCCCCTCCCTCGGCCGCTGCTCTGCCTGAAATTGCATTATTACTGACAGTTCAGATATTGGATTTTGAACGGAACAAATGGTCTTAATAGGAATGAGATCACTCCGGTTAGACAGTGATTGGCTTACTTGGGCCAAGGCCAAAAACAATTTGTGATTCTTTTGTACCTGCGTCTGCGCTGTGGAGATAGAGGCGGAGAAGGAGCGAGGGAGAGGAGTGAGAGAGTGAAAACGAGAGAGAGAGAGAGAGAGAGAGAGTGAGAGAGAGAGAAAGCCAGGACCTTTTTTTTATCAACTGCCTTTCTGACCAGGCATTACCTCATCTCTCCCAGAGACATGGGGCTTGTAAAAATGGGCACCCAGCTTTTTTTATTCCTGTTTTTTTCCCTTCCAATGCACCCCCTCCTCCTCCTCCCACCCCCTTCTCCAAACATCCCTATGAATGAGGAGCATTGTAAGCTTTGTCTGCCAATATCGAGCAGTCCATCTTCGGCGCACCTCGGCGGCGGGCGGTAATGAAATCAGAATATTAGGGATCCGCTGCTGACGGAGCACTGACAGCCTTGTAAAGAAAGAGTGACTGTAATGATCGACTAGGGGGAAAAAAAGAAGAAAAGCAAAAGCGTGCCTCCTTTTCCTGCTCGGCGAGAAATCATTCCTTTCTCCTACTTGCTCTTCTTCTCCCGCCCCGCTGAGAATCCTGACAGTTTGACACAAACAGCCGTGATTGGTGTGGCTGTTGGGATAACTATGCTTGTGCAATCTCTGTTTGGCTTCAGGTGCATTCGAACAAGGACAGAGAGATGAGAGAGAAAGAGAGAGAGAGGGAGAGAGGGAGTGTGAGCGAGAAAGCATAGACAGGAAGAGGCAAGAAGAGAAAGAGAGAACATGAGAGAGACAGAGAGTGAGGGACAGAGAGAGAATAGGTAGGAAACGGCAGACAGAGAAAGAACATGAGAGAAAGATAATAGATAGGAAAAGGGAACTTAAAAGAAAGAGAGAAGGAATAGATGGAAAAAGGCAGAAATAAAGGAGAGAGAAAGAGAGAGAGAGAGAGAGAGAGAGAGAGAGAGAGAGACAGAGAGAGAGAGAATAGATAGGAAAAGTCAGAAAGAGAGACAACATGTCAGAAAAGAGAGGGAGAGACACACAGAAGAGAAAAGGAAGAAAATGAGGGAAAGAGAAAGAAAAAGAGAGAGAGAAAAAAGACAGAAAAAGACAAAAAGCAAAGGGGCAGAGAACCAAGACAGAATAGGTAGAAAAAGGCAGAAAAGAAAGCGAGAAAGAGAAAAGAGAGAGAGAACGCAGAAGGAGAGAGTGAGAGAAGAGAGAGAGTTGCTGTAGTATTGTTATAGATGCTATAAACTAGTACCGTATTATTATGTTGGTATTATTACAGTGCAGTAATAGTATTATTAATTATGAAAACAGGAAATGGGAAAGTAATAATAACTGCAGGTGTTATTAATATAATTCATTGTTGTGGTTAGTGTTAGTTAGTGTTGTTATATCTGTTGATGTTGAGAGTGTGATTGTTGATTATTGTTGTTGACAGAGACACACACAGAGAGAGAGAGAGAGAGAGAGAGTGAGAGATAGAGAGAGAGAGAGAGAGAGAGAGAGAGAGAGAGAGAGAGAGAGAGAGAGAGAGAAGGAAATCAGTCAGTTTGAAGTAAGTAATATTAGTTTCTATGTTAGAGTGCAGCTGTACGCCTGTGGTCATGCGCTGGGGGAGGTGGGTGTTTGTGGGGGGGATTACCTCCTGGAAAGGTGTAAAATATGACCGAAGACGACTCTGCATATTTTTCAAAATGGCAAACTATCTATAACAGAGACACCCGCATTAGGAGAGAAAGGCTACCCACAATTACCTTTACCCAGGGGACGCCTCTCTACAGACTCACCTTTGAGGTCTCTCTCATTCTCTATATCTGTTTCTCGTTTTTTTTTCTCAGTCTGTTTGTCTGTCTTTCTCTCTCTCTCTCTTTCTCCCTCTCTCTTTTTCTCTTTATTCAACTCAGTTTGATTCAGTTTGCTTTAATGGCATTACAAACATAAGCATTTGTGTAGCCAAGGTTTTAAGAGCAACAATATAGAATTATTATAGAATATAGAAATAGTAATAATACTATAATATTAATAATCTCTCTCTCTGTCTCTGTCTCTCTCTCTCTCATTTTAAATCCCTCTGTCTCTTTTTTCTTCTGTTTCTCTTTTTTCTCTTTCTCTCTCTTTCTCTCTCTCTGTCTCTCTCTCTCTCTCTATCCAATCTCTGTCTCTTTCTCACTATTCCTCTCTTCTTTCCTTTTCTTTTTTCTCCTTCTTTCATTTTTACTCTCACTCTCTCTTTCTCAATCTCTCTCTCTATCCCTCTCTCTCATTCCAAATCCCTCTTTCTGTCTCTTTTCTCTTTCTTTCTCTCCACGTTTTGCCCTAGTGTTTCCATCTCTCTTCCTTCCCCTTTTTTTCTTTTCTCTCTTTCTGTCTGTCTCCCACTCTTCTTTTGTCTTCTCCTCTGTTTGCTCTTTTCCCATCTCCATCTTGGTCTTTCTCTCTCTCTCTCTCTCTCTCTCTCTCTCTCTCTCTCTCTCTCTCTCTCTCTCTCTCTCTCTCTCTCTCTCTCTCTCTCTCTCTCTCTCCTCTCTCTCTCTCTCTCTCTCTCTCTCTCTCTCTCTCTCTCTCTCTCTCTCTCTCTCCTTCTGTACTAACCTGTACTTCTTTATCATCTTTACACTATCTGTATCTGAATTGATGGAAAGTGTAGAGTTTTTGGAGGGATGTACAAAGTCAGTGTAGCAGTGGTTGACTTTGAGTAATGTTTACTCCGCTGGTGTAAATTGGTGTCTGGAGCGTTACCTATACACACGTTAATATGCAGCCCATATATCAGCGGAGTTAGCATTTTCACTTGGGTGGACTGAGGAAAAAAAGAGTTCTGGATGTATAATAAAACCTGCTGCTCTCTCGGAGCGTGTGGAAATTTGTCATAGTAATGAGTCACAAATTTTATCCAAACCATCC
Source organism: Prochilodus magdalenae (assembly GCA_024036415.1). NCBI lineage: Eukaryota > Metazoa > Chordata > Actinopteri > Characiformes > Prochilodontidae > Prochilodus > Prochilodus magdalenae. The sequence goes on along the minus strand of JAMWET010003602.1, from coordinate 34,433 downwards.
CGGCGCTCAAATTACATAAACATGCAGGATCCAAAAACTGGTTTGTTTGCGTTGACTATCATCACACAAAACATAAATCCAATTCCTGGCCTGCATTAGTGTTTTTCTGTTCTCTTCGTTTTATTGTCCTCTACAAATTTTTGGGTTTGTTTGTTTCTCCGAGATTATACACTCGCACTGAGGTACAAATCAAACCAGTGTGGGAGAGTAGGGCACCAGCTAACAGAGGATGGAGTGTAACATGGACATTTTAGATATTTAGACAGGTCCCAGTAAAGCGTGCTCAGGGATTACAATAGCAGCTTTATCTGCAGATTTCAACAGCAGTCATGCGGTTACTTCTCAACATTCTCCCTCCTTCACCTTTTTCAATGAGGAATTTGCATTTTTCATCAAAAGAACAGCTGCACCTGGAAGGAAGTGTGGGATTACATTTCTATTGGGAAGGAAGGTAAAGCTTACCAGGAACAATAAATGATGATACATTTAGACTCATATGGGGAATATTTATTGAGCTACACATACAGAAGTAGTATGTTTCAGAATATCATCAGACCACTATGTTTGCAACATGCCAGCTATCTCGGCATGAAGTTGTAGAGGTTTTTTAGTTGTCTTGGACTCCGGATTAGTTGGTCATGCCTCAGGATCACTCATGGAGGGCATCATGGGTCAGTCAGGTACAGTGATGGGGCCTGTCCTTGCCTACATCACATGTGCGGCCAGTCATCAAATTGGAATCATTTACATGTCTCCCGATGTCAAACCTACTGACCAAGTTTCATTCCTGTTGGTTGATTCATTTGGGAAGCATTTTGGGAAGCTTGTATGGTTTGCATCTGTCACTACAGCCTAGTTAAACTGAAACTACAGCAAGAACAGCAATGTTATGAGCAAAAACCTCTGGAGAAAACAATACTTCAAATGACATCCTTGCTGGAAAAGTCAGCACAGACCAGCATGACTGGTCACCAGCAAAACCAGCCTAATTACACTGTAACTTATTTGGTTTGTTTTGGTTTCTGGGAAAACAGCAGGACCATGAAGTGTGACCATCTAAACCAGCACCAGAGCAGGATTTGAGATCGAAGAGCCACCATGTAAATATAATTCTGGCACCATGATTTCAGGGGGATGAAGGAAGGGCCTTGTTTTCTCATTTATATAGATAACGAATACTATTCACGCTACCAGGAATTCCGGAAATTTCATTAACTTCGGAGATTATTTTTCACTCTTTTTCATTATTTCAGCAAACTTGTGGCTGTTTCTTGTGATGACTAGACTGCTGTGACTATATTGGGCCTAAACAGGCATTTTCTGATGAGCTGTTTTGTTTGGGCGCATTTAGCCAGTTGCCATGACTTGCTGCCGAGTCTGCTGTCATTGCCCCGGGGGGATCTTTAATGAATTATCCAGGCAGGAACTGTATCAGTGTTTGTGCCACTGAGTTGAATTGGCATGGGCATGTTACTTTCTTTACCTTCTGGTTTTGCGTGCAAAATGTATTTTCCCCGGAAGTCTGCAGGATAAAACCGCTCAGTGCTATGAATTCCAGTCAAAATGAAAATAATTGCACTTGCAAAATGTCGCTTCGTGACCGAAGCTTTAGACTGTCTTCCGCTACCTTTCAATCACATTCAAGCTCAGCTGGTATAAAGAAAACCTAGCACAACAAAAAGAGTGCTGTATTAGTAAAGCACTGCTATTCTTTTAGAAAGAATAGGGAGAGAGATTGTTACAAGGTCTGCTACACCTATCAGCTCTTTTGTCTCCCAACCACTGCTTTGAAGCACATGTGCGTGCGTCTCTGCGGAATGGATCTTTTCTCCCAGCATTCCTACAGCCATTCTCTCTTCTTTCCAGCAAGCGAAGAAACTTCATGAACGTGGCTTCTGGGCACGAGAGCAAATGAAACGCAACATGGAAGAGAACAGAGAAGCGAAACAAAAGAAAACGAGAGAATCCAAATGACTGGGACTTCTATAGCCAGTGGCAAGGTCATCTATGTTTATAAAAACATAAATTACACATATTTAATTTAGCAAAGAAAGAAATTGCGGCGGAATTGAGACCATGTGTCCCCCTGAGCGCTCGGATAAATAGAGCGGCGGAGAGCGAGAGGCAGAGATGGAGAACTTGTTCATTAATTCTTCTCCGGGTCTTAATTGGAGCCCAGTAGGACTCCTGTTTAAAGCGGCGCTAAGCCCTCAGACGCCATACAGAGCGAGCCAGTACAAAGAAGTGGAGGCAGAACAAAGCCTGCACTCCTGCCGAGGTAACACGCTTCAGGTGTACGAGCCTCTCCTAGAGATGATTGGTTTCACCACCACCTTTTTACACTCGAAGACTAATCAGACTGAACCTGTACGCTGGGCATGCTATGAGATTACATTTGTAGAAATTTGATCACAGTAGAGAGAAATCAAATTTGCACACTTTAGCCTTTAGACCAGTTGTAATCAATCAGCTGAGACTTCTTTGGTGGCTGAACTTGAAGTCAAGTCAAGGTTTATTATGTAGAACCTTTTACAACAGATGTTGTCACAAGCGGCTTTACAGAGAATTCAGGTCCAAGCCTCCAGTGAGAAAAAACAAGAAAAGGGCGACAGTGGCAAGGAAAACCCAACTCAAAAACTCTGGTCAATCCAATATTGAATATAGAACAACCGATAGCTGAGTCCAATGGGAGTAGCAATGAGAAACTAAGTGAAATTCAGTCACCACTGTAAAGAGTTTATCACAGCGAAAGCCTTGAATATCTATTACTTCTGCTAGAAGCCTACAGTGATGATCTATTAAGAAGAAGAAGATAAGAGCTCAGTATTTTGTGAAGTCAGTGTCTGATTAGTTTAAGGAGCAGAAGATGAAAAGTCAGATTAAATAGTTGGATTACAGGACGGGTCAGCAGCATGCAGGTGAAGCTTAACTTGTTTGGTTTTGCACTGGACCTGCAAAGCTAACATGACTAACAAGTAGTGGAAGCATGTGTACATATGAGATGCATGCCTGAATCATTACACTGGTTTTTCAAAACTTGCTGCGTAAGTCAGTCGAGAAGATGTAAACAAAGTCAGTCAGAGTTGTTTGGCATGACATGGATCATTGTAGAGAAACAGAAAAACCTGGGGTTCTTTACAGTGGTGCTGATTGGAACCTTCAACAAGTATTCGTCAGAAATATAGCCATATGATTTACTATCCAAAACCACCAATGGACCTGATTTTAATATATAACGTTAATGTTGGTAAAATAGTGTATGATCTGAAATAAATAAATAATTAATATTAATTAATTTATTTATTTATTTATTTATCTACTAAATTTATAGTGGTAGGTAACAATTCCCCATGTCGGGTGACGAGCTGGAGAACCAGGACAGGAGACCAACGTTGAATATCATGGTCTGGTGACTCTAGCAGCTCTCGGGGCTCAACGAAAAAAACAAAGGAAGAGTAGAGAGCAAGAGAAAGTATGAGAGTAGTGAACGAGAGAAAGTATGAGGTGAAGGACAGAGAGGTTGAGATCTCAGAACTATCCAAAAGTCTCAAGCATCTGGCAGCGTGCATGCAGTCACTTCCTTTATTAACATTCTACGGCCTAGCTTTTTAAGGCATTACACTGTTCAGATGTCTCCCAGATAGCCAAATTGCTGTGGCCCCAATCTGGCACACATTCCCCATTTATATTTAGCCCACTTGCTGCATGAGTTGATCGCATTTGGGCCGTCCGCTCCTGGCTGCAAGATGTGAGCCACATTTGCACCAGGTTACAGCTAAGTGTCAGTCAGAAGTAGGCAACCCTCTGCCAGAAGTGGACCAGAGCTGTTTTGGAACATGTGGGCCACTTGAATTTTTTAAATACATGGGTCACTTTTGGCTAACATGCAGTTTGCCAGTAGACAGTACTGACATATCTGTGCCAGAAGTGGACCAGATCTGTTTTCGGACAGGTGTCTAACCCAAGTTTTAAATGCAAGGGGGCCACCTTTGGCTCACATGCAGATTGCCAGTGTAGACAGTGGGCCAGCAGTGTCATATCTTGGCCAGATGTGGCAAACATCCACATGCTATCTGGACTGGTTCCTTTTGACACTGCAGTGAACTACCTGTTTTTCTACAGCAAAGAATTCCATTTCAAACCTAATGATTTAATTATGCATAGATTTTGAAATCCCCCTTAAGGTAATCTCGAATAGAGCCTGCGTTCACATCTTGCATCAACACTGTGTCCAGGTCATATCAGGGTAAACTTAGGCTGGGTTCCAGAGAATGCAATTATATTAATGTAATAATCTGATAACTGTAGAAAATCAGATTTTGTCAGTAATCTGTTCAGTAATCAATAATTAGTCATCTGTTTACAGAGTATGACATGGCATACATGTAACATACAACTCCAACTACATTCTGTGGGTTTATAAAAACCCTTCTACATTGTGAGTGAAATATGTCAGTAAACAATCTTAGATATTGAATGAATTACTAAATTATTTGGAATGCTGATATTTTTATATAACTATTTGTAGATATACTGTAATATTTACAGTATTCTTTTACATACCCAATTCATATTATGTATAAAGTCTTTATAATGAGAGAGCAGTCATGGTCCTGGAGGGCTGCAACAAAAATTATAATAGTGTTATTCTGTTGGGTAGACCAACAGTTAAATTGAGTTTAAATATTTTAAATATTGTTGTATATTTAAAAATTAACCCTTCTATGAATGATTCTCACCTGTGCAGCGATAGAATAGTTCCAGCTGGCGACATCTTTTTTTTAGGTCCTGAACCTTCTTATCTTTGGTGGAAATGCATTGAACAGTTCAAAATTACATCCATGACCCAGAATGGAAACCATTCCACCTTGGTGGAAAAGTGCTTTGAGTGAACATAACCCTGAAAAACTTTACCTGTAAAACGAGCCACAAAAATAACCTCAGGTTAAATTAATCCTGTGCGAACAGACATGTGGGTTAGTTTTCCACGGTTGTTCTTAAGTATGGAGGCGCTCGAGGAAACATTTAGTTTCGCCCTGCATGGCACAGATACCTTGGGTCATTCAAGTCTGAGGCAAACCTCAGGTACTGTACAATCTACAACACTTACATTCATAAGATGAGCCAAAGCCCTCTGGCAGCTTCAGGTAAATCAATGTGTAGCATTTACCTGTAGCCTACATATGTGTTATGAACATGTAGCTGCTCATTTCTTAACTAAAATCTTCTTATTAATATAAAATTAATAGTGGATTATAAGATTGGATAGCATCTTGTTATGCATGTTTTCTGGAGGTGATGGCAGTACATAAATTGAGTGGCCACTCCCATCTCAGTCATTTAAGATGAGATCTTTTATCCCCTGCAAATCGGACATCATTTTTACCAAAGCTCTGTAGTAGAACTACATTAACTCCACCTCCCCATGTAAAACTAATCCCGTACAAATAGGGCTTTAATCAGATTTCTAACCTCTTAATCCTATCTAAGAAATCAGAGTACTCTGTTTACATGACCACTTGACTAATCAGATTAAATCTGATTATGGTGGGATTATTAAATGCATGTTAAGGCTCTCAGTGGTGCTTTGGAGCCCAGTTTGACCAGATGTGATCCAGTTTTACTTCCTAAATGTGAAAGCTGTGTGCCATTTTACTTTTACCCACTTACAATATGAGTTAACAAGTTTGACTCACTTTCATCAGACCCGTCTTTAGAGATTTGCTGATAACCTTTCATGCCCTTTATCATTTGTCTTCCCACCTGCAAGTCAGCGCTCACAGGTCTCAGAAATGCATTTCCACTCATGTAGCTGCATATGGAAAAAACTAAAAAACTGTTGAATGTAGTCAAGATCCATCTGAGATGTGGTTTGAGTGATCCGATCAGAATCCAATCACAGTGTGTCCTGTGTGTGTTTATCTGTGGTGGACAGTAACAAAGTAAATTAGTTACTGTACTTAAGTAGGTTTTTTGTGTATCTGTCCTGAAGTATTTCCATTTGGACAGCTTTTTACTTTGACTCCACATTTCAACCTCTTAGAGTATACAGTATATACAGTGTAATATCTTACTATTTACTCTACTACATTATGCAAAATGTGTTGTTCCTTTGGGCTCATGTGCACATAAAAACATAACTGCCAAACAAAACACAACAGACAAAAATAAATGTCAAAGCGAAACTTAATCATGGATTCTAAGGATCTATGGAAATATCCATTTCAGGCCTGGACCACATCAAGGACCACCTGCAGGAAGGTACTGTAAGTAAAGCAGGATGGGGTTAATGGAAACGCTGACTGACAATCACACATCAAAGCTTTAGTGAACAGATAAAAGATATTGTTCCTGGCTTTCTGGGTAAATAGACCTCCATACAGAAATATGTACACATGCACTTTTTTCTGAACGTATACAAACACTATTTGTAACTGAGCTGTAAATAAATCTTAAACCTTAACAATGCTTATTTGCAAAAAAAAGTATTTTATAGGTCTAGCTATAATGGAACCTGTTCTCCTTCTTTGTGTTTGTGCTTTTGATCATTTCAATAGACGTCAGTGTCAGACTAATTAATGTCCTTCTATTAAAGACTGGTGGACTGAGAGACACTAGAGTCTCTCCACCTAACCTGAACTGATTAAGAGTCTAGTTCCAGAAATGATAATAGGACATTAGAGGCATAATAAACCATGCTACTGTTACTCTCCATACTTAAGCACATTCAAAGGTAAGTACTTTTACTCCTGTGGAGGTCTAAAGGGAGGAAATTTTATTTTTACTTTGAGGATCTCTACTTTAATTCAGCTACATGGTTTGTGTACTTTATCCACATTTACATTTATGGCATTTAGCTGACGCTCTTATCCAGACAAGATTAATGATTACAGGTAGGCCAATGTAGTGTTAGGAGCCCAAGGACTCTTATTGGTGTAGCTCAGCATAGTCACCCAGACTGGGCTTCGAACCCCAGTCTCCCACACATAGAGGTGGCACCCTGAGTAGTGGTAACCACACTGGTCCACCACTGGTGTTTGTACTGTAGTTTTTTTTCATGCGGTCAAGTGAACAACAAACACTGTAAGCTAATGTTAATACAAGGTGTAAACAGGTCCCATGATCTTGTCTTATGTCTCTGACACTGTACCACATGCACTGTCCATAAATGCTGGCACAAGAATGGACATAATTCAGGCCCAAATGCTTGTTGCTGCTGTTTTGTCCATTTTAATACATAACAGTATGTCATATAACATCAGGAAGCATGACTGTTTTAATGCACATTTGGGGCTAGCGTTCAAGGCTTGAACTGGCATGAATGCACAATGCTAACCGGTAGTCATGAGTTCCCATTGCTTATTAGCTTAATTAGCTTTTTAGCTCCAGTGTAGAAGCAAAGAAGCAAACTTCAGACACCAAACATGTTGATGAGAGCTTTAAATCTCATTATTCGCTAAACTATCACATTAAAGTGAACTGACTCTCTCTCTATCTGCGAGCACAACAGCCGTTCCTCCTTCTTTCTCTCTCTCTGTCTCTCTCTCGTCCAGAGCAGAGTTCATCAAATGATGTGAGCAAATGAAAATAAGTGCGCCGATTAGTCCGCATAATCTCATTTGCTTCTCATAATGAGCTGAAGCTGAACCAAAGGCCTGTTGTCCGAGTCACATGAGCCTGTGAATGCTAAAGTTCACACAAAGATGGAGCGTCACAGTCCGGCCTTTTCTTTTCTCCTCTCTCGCGCTGTTATTCTCCTCTTTCTGCACAGCCCACAGCCTGGGCCTTGTTTACGGCCAAGCCTAAAGAACAAAATTTACAAGAGGAACAAAACGGATCTGTGCCCTGCTTGCACACATGCAGTGTGAAGCTAGCGGACCAAACAGAGGCTCTTTTGACGGTGCATGGAGCTCCGAGAGTGTGTGTGGAGTTCACCGAGGTTATGAGTCCCGGGGCAGGAGGGGATCCTCTGCCCCCGCTTGTGTTTTGGGGGCGTGGTGTGGGAGGTCACATAGTAAAAGGGAGTCATGCACCCGTGCCGAGAGAATGGCGTCCTTTAACAGAGCACACTGTCTACTATTGTTTCCCACTGCTGCTTGCCGTGGCCCCCGGACAAGAGCAATTGGTAAACATACTACACAGTTCCCATAATCGTAGTGATGCAGCAGCCAGGCGTCATAGTAGGGGTCCAGCGATAAACCTAATGAAGAGTACCAATGCAGTGCCAGGGGCCCAAATGCAGATCATGTGCTCTTTCTTTTTGGCCACAGTGTCCTCTATTGTCCATGGCCACAGCAGTCTGCCCAATCGCGGTCATCAGAACGTCAAAGCTCCGTCACTGTGATGACCACGTGGACTTCGTAAACACCAGCAGCAGGATGTAAACAAAAATATAATTTTTGGCCATGATAGTTTTACAATTTCGAGGAAGACCGGATTTTCCCTTTATTCCCTAAGTAACCAATCAAACAGCATGTGTTTGGTATTCAAAAATTTAACATGAGGCTAATGTAGCTAGCCTGTAATGGAAGCCTATGATTACCTGTTAGCATTGGTCAAACTGCGTTGTTCAAAGCGCATATCCAAATAATTATACAGTAACTGTGCTGGTTTTGTTCATGGGTTTTTATGTTTCTACATGAATAGATTACAGATTGTAACAAGTGTAGGGCAAGTGTATGACGTTTAGACAGGCAGACTGCACAATGCTCGTTGACCAGGTATGAGTTTCCATTACTTGCTAACTACTTCAGCCTCATAGCCCAAATTTAAGCAAGGTTTTAAATCTAATCATACTGGTGTGTGAAATACTCTACTGTATTAGTAAAGTCCTTGCCATCTTATTCGGATTAACAGTGCTAATGCTAGCGTGTGCAATTAGCAGCTGACCCATGACTATTTTCAATAGCTGCACCTGCAAACACAAACCAACATGAATTCATAAAGTTGGTCGGGATTTTAGGCTTCTAATGTGAGTCCAATGCTTCTCAGTGCTTCCATAATACGGCACCAAAATACACCCTACCATAAGGCTTTAGATGAATGCTTATTTATTGAACATCACAGCAGCAAGAACCGCAGTCCACCTACAGTGGTAAGTCTCCTATATATGACAGATAATAATAATACCCCATAATACAGAATAGCACAAGTTAATATAAAGTCAATTTTAAAAGTCCAATGCTAAAACGGCCACACAATTTAGTAATAAAACCAATAATAATAGCACAACAAAATAATAATAATAATAAAAGTCACCTGTTTTATATATCATCAACCTCATACATGTCCACGTAGAGGCATCTGTACTATATGTACCTACATACAAATAGCTACTCTGATGTGACCGATAGCAGTAAATGGCATTATGGCATTAGCTAGCACAAGTTTTACAGGTTAGAACAGTAACCCAGCTGCATACTGCACACCTAAAATGTTCATTCCTACTAGTAGCACTGATACATCAGCCAGCGTTAACTAACCACAGCTGAGATTCGGCTCTTACCTGTTAAAGAGAAAAATAGCTAACTCTGTATCCATCTTAAAGCTCTTCTTAGATCTAAACCTACTCCATCTTTCAAAAGCAGCACCAATATTCACTTGTGTTTTACTGCTTAGATAAACAGACAGCACATTTAAAATGTACTTTTTGGAAAAAGTCTGAAATTATGTCTGCTTTGAAAATTCTATTAGGCACCTACACCCATGGATGCCTACACCCACATGATCTCTTGCAAATACACTCATCATCAAGAAACAGTTGCACCCAGAGGAACCAAGTGACAGAAATGAAACTGTCAGTTTTGGTGGGTAAGTCTGACATTGGGAGACAAATGATTCAAGTTTCACGCTCGTTCGTACCTGACTGACTGTGTAAGGTCATTCTGTTGTGCATGTTTTCCATTCTGACCTATGCTTTTGTGTTATTAATAATAATAATAATAATAATAATAATAATAATTTATTCTTGTAAAGCGCTTTTCACAAACCCAAAGTCGCTTACAATTGTTAGTCCAAGAGCTGTTTAGTCTTGAGGCAGGTTGTAAGCGAGTGTGAAGAGATGTGTTTTAAGATTAGATTTAAATACAGAGAGTGAATTGGACTGCTTGACCAGGGGTGGGAGAAAGTTCCAGAGTCGAGGAGCAAGTCTGGAAAATGCTTGGTCACCAAAGCCATGCAGGTTGGATGGAGGAATTTTGAGTAGCCCAGCTGTAGAAGACCTGAGAGAGGTCCTTTTGCAAGGAAGAAGAAAGTCAGACAGGTAAGAAGGAGCGAGATTGTTCAGAGCTTTGTAGGTGAGCAGGAGAACTTTGAATTGGTGCTGGAGAACAGGGGTAATATGGTCATGTGAGCGGGTGCGGGTGAGGAGACGAGCAGCAGCGTATTGGACCGTCTGGAGTTTGTAAATGGAAGAAGAGTTGATGCCGGCTAACAATGTTGGTAGCATGCTTTCCCTCAGTTCAAAAGCAATTTGAGCAGTTGGAAATGCTGGAGACGGGTCACTTTTTAGGGCTCTGGGAGGCAGGATAGTCTTATTGCCTTATTGCGCGCATTAATGGTCATGTGGATATTGTCATAGCAGACTGTTGGCAGCAGTGGGCAGCAGAAGAAACACACACTAGTAACATGAATGATCTGGGAGACCTACACGAACCACAGAGAGGGAGCACTGACAGATCGTCAGAGTGACCCATCGATTGTGGACATTCAGCAAGCAGTGATGCCCTCCATGAGTCATCCTGTTAGTGCCAGCACCGTTGGCAGATTTGATTTGAGAGTGCAGTCTGAATACAGCAGAATAGACACTGTAATGTTCTTTAGGTTTATGTTCAGGGGCACCTAAGAACTGAGAGTTTTAGGGGCTTCTAAGGGTTATTAGGCTTGGTCATTGATTGCATTTCGGGCAGGGAGTAAATTGTAGTAAATAGATTTGATTTCACACTGAACTATACAGTAGCTTTAATCATTCAGGCCCATGGATTCATTTCACAGTTGTTGCTGATGTATTAATCAGTGGTCTTCGGTTTGGTTTTTATCTTCCATTTTCTCCTTGAGCACTTTAACTGCAGATTGGGTTCCTGTCCCGAGTGAGGCCATGCGAGGTAAATCATTTTTAAAAGGACTTGTAAGGAACACGGTGACATTCCATAGTCATAAAGTAGCTTGATCCCCTTGGTATGAAAAAAAAACACATTATCACTTTACTACCAAAACACACATAAAAGACTCGACCGAGAAAGAGAGAGATGGGGTGAAAAACAAGCCAGGCATAGGACAAGGTACTGAGGTCAGAGGTCATAGGGACGGGATAGGAAATCACATCCTGACAGAAATGGACGCGTCGCCCCACCCTGACACATGGCCCACTCTCCAGCACTCTCTTAGAGGGCCGCAGAGGCTAACTGAATTACCTCTGATGGCTTATCCGTCCATGGCGTCCTCCTGCATCCATGAATCAAGCACCCAAATGGGTCGAAGGCCTGGCCCGTGCTTCCCCCACTTAGGCTGTCACATCCTGGGGTCTAGTGTCTCTATGGAACCCGGCCTTTGATATGATGGATGGCGGCGTGGTCGTCAAAACAGCAGAAGAGGAAAATCAATACAGCGGAAAAATAAAAAGTGGAAGTGTCAGGTCGGCATTGTGGGTTTTGGTCTGCGACTATAAACAAGCAGGTCAATGAATTAAAGAGCTACTCTGCTTTTCAGCCTAATCTCTACCTGCTGTATCTGTAGCGTTTGGTCGATAAGCACTGACAATAATTTCCCTGTAGTTAGGAACGAGCATCCTTATCATATAAGCCAATGGGCAGGTGCTTCAGCAAGACAATGGGTTGTCTGTTCTTTAACTGAGCACATTACTTATTCCATTGTAATTGACTGTAGGCCAGGGATGTTGATTACAGCGATAGATTATGTAGGAAACGCAGGAGTATTCCTTTCATTTTAGCGTCTCTGACTCTGAGAGCAGCTGAAGTGATTAAGGAGGGACAGCTAGAGCGGCTGGTGCAGAAGGACAGGGGGTAACGTCATGTGGCAGGGACTACCTGCTAGGATTAACAATGAACAGCAGTTCATCATAGAGACACGCTATGGATATTCAGTAATGGAAGTCCTAATCAATGGGAGCTCACGCCATCATTTTTCTTTTTCTTAAGGTCGGCTCAAATGATAGACCCACACTTGCGCTGTGGGATACTGAGAGAGATTTATGGATTGGATATCAATGCCAACACTATTGTTCAAATCGTGAGATGACTGCATGCAATGTCTATATATTTCTGTGGGAGTGTTTGTGGGTGTGTGTATGTGTGTGTGTTTGTTTTTGTACATTGTAAGGGCGTTAATAGTATAGAATAGAATAAATATATACTGCCGGGGGACACAATGTAGATTTGATTTTATGGACTTGTATTATCTATGGTCTGATGAACATATTGGATTAAATTTGATATTGACTGTACAAGGTTCTGGATGTAGGCCACATCAATGTTTAGACACTCTGGCATCAAAGAATTCTGCAGTTGCAGAAGATTTGGTGGATGCCTTCCCTGGCACAATTCTGAGGAGAGTTTCCTGTAGACTGGGATTTTAGCTACTGCTGGTAGACCCGTATGACCATACGCTTCCATACACCTACAGATTCAGCTACTTCCTTCACACTATGGTATTGTCACACTCAAATCTGCTTTGGAGCCATTTTCCACACTAGGGACGAGACATTCATTGCACTGTATCACCTCCTCTCAACCTATGAATCCCATCACTCACATCCCGCAGGTATTAATAGCCTGATTATTCTCTGATAGCGCCATCTGGAGGAGCTTGCAGTTACTACCACCCAAAACACGCAAGGTGACTAATTTTATGTCCAGGCAGCTCATTGTAATGTATAGATATTTGTATTTACATATAACACATTTATTATTATTCCATTATAATAAGTGTGGCATATGTGTTGCATACAGATTGCATACAGTAGTGCTTGAACATTTATGTACACTTCTACATAAAATAGACAATAAAATGTGTCCCTAATGAACACTAAATAAAACTTCATATAACATTCATTTTATTTGTTTATTGAAGTAAGCGATCCAACATTTAATTTAATCGTTGGCAAAAGTATGTGAACCTCACTGGATCCCTTCAAAATGACTTCAAATGGTTTCTGTAACTGTTGATCAGCCCTGCAATTTGACTTGGAGGGATCTTGGTTGATTCCTTCATTTAGAACTGCTTCAAATCTGATATGTTGGTGGCCTTTCTTGCAGTAACAACACACTTTAGAGGCAGAGACCTCAACATGTCTATTGGATTAAGGTCTGGACTTTGACCTCCTGAAATGTAACAGTTTTTCTGCTTTAAACATTCTCTGTAGACTAAAGGCACATTCACATTGAGTATATAAGCACATTCACTGATGAAAAAAACAAAATGAAAAGCAAAACAAAAAAACAATATGGTTTTAATCTATCCATACAGAAAATGTAGAAGGCCTGATTTAAAAAATGGCACAGTGCCACAGACCGTCAGTTTTGGTTTCATATAAATAGGACTTATCTGGTGATTTTAAGATTGTTGTCTTTCTGCAGGACCGACCTTCTGTTAAGGGTCAGTTAGTTGGTGGATGCTCTAACATTCCCCAGTGGAATCTCCAGTTCCACACGTGCACAGTTCCATGAAATAATGGCAAACTGCTCTTTTCTAGAAGCAGCAAAACAGCCCCAAACCGTGATACTACCACCACCATGTTTTACAGTTAGAGTGTAGAGTGAGTGCAGCACTTGGACCAAGCTGCCCATGGACCAATACTGCCACCACCATGTTTTACATGTTTCTCAGGAGGGGGTTCTCATCTTGGATAGCTGTGCTTGCATTTTGCCAACATGGCATCTTTGTTTAATACAGTATAGTTTAATTTTTGATTAGCAGATTTTGTTGAATGACCCCTCCAGGGCAGGGTAACAATGCTGTTAGTCCTAACCCTTTAGAGTTTCAGAACTTCTTCTGTTATTACATCTTACTCACATACGTATAATACATTTAGGATTTACATATTACATATGTATATGTACATATTAACATATATCTAAGAACTCATAAACAATGGCCCTAATCTTTCTAATAATAACTGATAGTCACATGACACCATGGGCTGGCATGAGGGATTTGTCTGGAATTTTGTTTTGCTTGATAGACTACAGTAGTTTGTTGTTCCTTATTTCTGGACACTCTGCAGATGTTTCCAAACACTGCTGCTCTCTTCACTTCAATAATAGCCACCAGAAAGGCTGCTGTCACGCTCTCTGCTCTTAACACAATTGGAACTGTGAATAAGTTTTATCATATTAATGGATTAGTGTGGTAATATTCATTGCTCGCTCTCTTACCCAAGGCCTGCTCGGGGCGTAGTTACCTACTGTGGAAGACAGTAGTGTTTTAATTTTCATAATTGAAAATAATTACATTTCAAATGGAAATAACCTTGGACATTATGCACGTTTTGTTGGAATTACGTTTTTTTTTATGTTTTTTTCTTCAGTATTAAGTCCACATAGCAATAATTCAGATTACAAACATTTACAACAATGTAGCGTCTGCCCAGATTGTGCCTGGAGGGTAGAAGCGGAGGCTTGAAACAAGAAAGGCACTACGGCACATCTCTGGGCCAGACTGTGAAATACTCTCAGAGAGGAATCCCTTAGAGGATGCGGAGAGCCCTTGAGGATCACCAACAGAGCTGTGTCTCTGGAAGTTCCTGTCTCTGGAAGGAATGAATCCTGACAATTTAGAGCTGGCCTCAGTCCAGAGAAACCAAGTCCAAGCCTTTTTTACCTTTCTGAAAGCATTGCTTAATGAAAACAAGATTTAAATGCATTGATCTTTTGACTTGTTGGATTACGGAGCTACATATTTCTTTTGGATATGAATAATGCGAAGAGCATGGCACCCAGCCCAAAGGTGTCATCAACGTATCCAAACATGGCTTTATCTAAAGCGGTATATTTCAATAACAACATAAAACCTACAATCTGTTCAAATGCCTAGTTGGCTGTTCACGGTAATGAAGTGTGCTCCTTGGAGTGAGCCTGGAATGTTCTTATTAAGCTAATACACAGCAGTGCTATTGGACGGATCTTGGAGACGGAGGGGCTCAAAATGAGTCGTCTTGTGTAGAGCAAACCTGGCCTCTCCCAATTTGTCCTCATTTCACATCCACAGTCCGCTCATTAATTACATGAGTGGCAGCCTCTTTTTTTCCCAGAGCCTTCAGGAAGCGCTGTAGCCAGAGATAAATATACATCAGTATGTGTTTGCCTCAGTGCTGTTAATAAAAACAGGAATTTATCAGGTGACTGGGGATTTATAGGAGTGGTCTCACCTTCTTTAGTGGCCCGGTGCCCAAACCACTGAGAGAGCCAAAGAGAGAGAGCCCCATTTTGCTGTGCACGATGTACCTACACTGCATTTCACTGGTTCCTGGACCTTTGCAGGCCTTTTAGCTTGACAATGTGACCTAACTGCAAACCTATAGAAAACACTCGGCTCAGTATCTCGCGTGTTGAGTCTCATGCGACATGGACTCGTCACCTAAGACTCCTGCAAGAAATTAGGAACAGGTACTTGTGCGCCACATGCAGTCTATTGTTGCTGTCTTAAAAAAAGTAAAGTATCTCCAAAATTATTACGTTACAGGAGAGCTCCAAAACCTAATTTAACCTAATTAATAATAATATAAGTCAATGGAACCAGATTTTTCCAAGCAGTTTTGGCCCATTTCTGTTGATCCATTTATTATGATATTTGCACACAGTGTAAACAGCAGCTGCTGTGATCAAATGATGCTCAAAAGTAAAAATCAACAGCAATGAAATGCAATTTTTAAAAAGAGGCAAAACTAATTGAAACAGTTATAGCATGTAGTTTGGATGGTAATAATGCTAGAAAAAAAAACAGCACTGATCAGGATAGCTGGTCAGCAGCAAAACCAGCAAATAATATGGTTTGGATCCTGCTGTGCTGGTGAACCAGAATGACCATGCTGGGTGACCAGCTAAACTACTATTAGGCCATCATGAATCATTTTGTCCAGCCAGTGGGTAGCACTGTAGCTAATTTAGCTGAACTTATCTAAAATGTAAGTAAGTGCCCTTTTGCATAGAATTAAAACTTACTACAACATCAAATGGATTAACTCTTGCACAGAAACATGCACAGAGATTTTGAGAGGCTGTTACTCTAACCTGGAAAAATGGCAATGCTGTCACCCAAGTGGTAAGAGACAACCTTACAGAGAGACAAACTTATAGAATCAGAAATAAGAATAGCATTGTCCACAGTATGTCCCATTCAAATTCACCTTGGTATAGTGGAACTACTGTTTAAAGCATGCAGCTTGGATATTCTCACACAGTTCCTGCAGATGTTGCGTTAGTGGTGGAGGTGGAGTGACATCAGGCCTTCTGGACGTGTGACGCGTAACCAAAAAAAAACATTAATCTTGGCACTGACCACGATGGCCCCACGTACAGATTCTATGGTCATCTCCAGCATGACCACGTGGGATTTATCATTAAAGATGACCCGCTGCCGTTCTGAGTCACTCCATGACAGTCTGGCATGACACCATTGCAGACTTTGGTGATGCTGACATGGTGTTAAGGGCAGTCGTTGTAATGGTCTGTGTGCATGTAGTCCTGCATTGTGCAGCAATCTGCCAATGATGCTGGCACTAATAGGATGACTCATGGAGGGCATCACTGCTCGCTGAATGTTGTAATGGTACCTGTTGGGTCTGCCAGGTACAGCCATAAGGCCTGTTTGTGCTTATGTCACAGACGGTTCCACACTGGCAAGTTCATGGAGGCTGGAACAGCACAGATTTTGGGGACCACTCAACTATGTTTTTTGTTTTTTTTAGTGGAAAAGCCCAGAACAGTTTGAGATTCTGGCACCAGCACCGGCACAACGTCGGTGGAAAAGAGCAATAAGAGATGCTTTTCATTGAGCTGGACCCTACACTATGTCTCTTAACACAGCCTCTAATTGAATTGAAAGTTTCACTGAAACTGTATTGAATTATAAAAGGAATTTTGAGGACAGATGCCTTTTCTCAGCGCCTCTGAATTCCTCGGAAGCACACACACAACGGTGCACCCACATTCTCAGTGGAAATGTTTAAGGCATACTTAATATCCTAATATCCTCAAGCTTAGTCTCAAGACACTACCAGACATGGACAGTCCAGACGGTCTGTATCTAGATATCCAGGTTTCATATTATTTGTGTTATCTTTGCAGTTTTATTGCATAACAATTTCAGGCAACACTCAACGTACTGTTGCTATTTTGACATGTTTTGCATCTCTGGGTCTTATTAAGGCATGGTAAAGTGGCAATACCTCATAATACTAGTTGCGAGTGACTGCTTTAGCCTTTAACAGATCTGTTTTACTTCTGTTTACCTTTCCAGTAGTGCAGCAAGCCAAGTGAGCCAGTCTGTCACTGAATCACCTCTTAAACAAGCCGTGCTGTTTAACTCCAAGGTGCTTATTATAGAAGATAGCTTATATGCATCTTATGATACGTCCTGATGTGCTTATAGTGTTATATGAGAAAAGTTAAACAGTATGACGGCGCTAATGCACATACCAGCTGCGTTTCATAAAGATGAAATCTTCTGTTCGTCCAATAGATTTACAGCGTTCTCATCCGCCTTCCTAATAGGACAGCTTGGCATGGATAAGACAAACTGTCAGTGTAAATGTTTAAAGGGACTGTGACGAGTCAGCTGTCAGATGACACATCTCATTCAACACGTTTCTATTCCGAAACATAAATTAAGCTGGAATCTTCATGACTGTACAAATACAGAATCAAATCTTGCCATGTGGAATGATCTAAACCAGAGTGTGGCCACTTTCAATGTGATCTTTTTATAGGATACGTCTCAAAATACGCCTCAGTGGTCTGAAAATAGCCTCAGTTCTTTGTGGCATGGATTCCACAAGATGTTGGAAACATTCCTTTGATATTCCGGTCCATGCTGACGTGATTGCATCATGCAATACCTGCAGATTGTTCAGGTGTACTTTCATTCCATGAAATCTCCTATTCTACCACATTCCCAAGGTCTTCTATTGGATTCAGATCTCGTGACTGGGAAGACCACTGAACAGCGAAGAACACTGAACTCATTATCATGTTCACAAAACCTGTTTGAGATGACTTATCATGCTGGAAGTAGCCATTAGAAGATGGTGTATCTTGGCCATTAAGAGATGCACATGGTCAGCAATAATGCCTGAACAGACTGTGGCATTCAAGAAATGACTGATCGACTTTAACGTCCCAAAGTGAACCAAGAAAAAGTTTCCTATGCCATTACACCACCTCCACCAGCCTGGACTGTTCATACAAGGCAGGTTGGGTCTATGGATTCATGCTGTTGATGCCAAAACCTGATCCACGTTGTGTGTGCCTCACACTTTGTCTGTGGTGAGGCAGATAACACCACTACCTGCCAGGGTGCAACCACCAAATGTGGGAGACTGGGGTTCAAATACTGGTATGGGTGACGATGCTGTGCTACACCAATAAGAACACTCCTCTACATTGGCCTACTTGTAGTATGATTAACCATGTAAGTCGCTCTGGATAAGAGAGTCAGCTAAATCCAGTCGTTTATCGTTTCTTCTGCTTGCTTCCTGCTCATCTGCTGTTGTACCCTATCCTTCTCAAGGTTTAACGTGTTGGGCATTCTGAGATCATTTTCAGCTCAACACAGCTGTACAGAGAGGTTACCTGAGTTACCAGCTTTTACCATCCTCTGTTAATCTCTTTCATCCACAAGGCGAGCACCATCTGCAGAACACCCAGGGTGTATACAGGTGGTTACTCTGATGGTTTACTCAAATCAGTCCCTGCTGTGTGAAGCTGTACTTTAGGTAGCAGGGGTGGTTTAGCAGTTAGAGCTTTGGGCAGTTGCCCTAGGGTTGTGGTTTCAGTCCTTCAGATCTACTAAGCTGCCATTGTTGGGCACTTAAGCAAGGCATTTAACCCCTCTGGAATCGCTGTTGCCTTAGCTTGGCTTTAGACATACAAAGAAAGATGGTTAATGGGAACATTACCTGAAAATTAACTCTGTTTTAATAAAAATGAAATAAGTTTTATATGTATGACAATGATGAAACATTCATGATTAACACATTTGGAAAATTATACAGGGGGGTTTGCCACTGTTGGGTCATTAAGCAAAGTTAACCCATCTGGTGTTGTTCAGATTTCTAAACTGAGGTATGCTTGTACCCCAGATTTTGTTGTACTGGGTAATGATAATGAGAATAAAGCTACTGTACTGAGCATTAGTCTGCTATCTCTTTCTATGAGCTGATTATACAGGGGCATTTCTAGCTATACATTGTATAATGCTTAGGGACCCTTTGTCAAAAGGTGGTCTGTAAGAATGACCACAAGAGGACCATTTCTGATCTTCTGAATGACTGCTCCGTTTAGGTTAGCTTTCAGTTGCTATAAGAAACATTCTGGGGAATCAAGTGAAAAGGATTGAGGTACAGTTACTTTTAAAGAACCCAGTTTTTTTTTTTTTGCCATTTCTAAGGTTAGTGAGCAGGTGAGCTGAGGTGAGGCCAATCATTCTCTGAGCAGTGAGTTCTTGAGCCTTTTTGTGCTGCATTTGTGCTTACCAACAGAGGAATTTGTCTTCCGCATTGAACCCATCCGTAAAGGGATACACATATACACACTCTAGTGAACACACACACTAGGGGGCAGTAAGCACACTTGACCAGACTGGTGGGTAGCCCTATCCACAGTGCCCAGGGAGCAGTTGGGAGTTAGGTGCCTTGCTCATGGGCACTTTAGATGTTGCTGTCAGTTAAGGGAATCAAACACAGAAATCATATATGATCATTTTATTCCATGGAAACATCATATATAACCATATTAGTGCTATATTAGATTATATTCATATGTATTCTATATTCATATAAATATTCTGTATATTAATGCACACATGCTTAAAGTATCAGGCTAATTAAAGACAACATAGCTGCTGGGTAGCCACTGATGGAGAGGTTCTTTAGGAGGCTCCCTTGTTTGAATTTGGACCATTTCTTAGAGAAATTGTATTCATAAAAGATGATTTTGGTTTTCTGGTGGGCCATTATGATTTGTAATTATTATCAGGTGGGCCCTGGGCCGGAAAAGCTTGAGAACCCCTGGCTTTGGGCCCCTAAGGGTTCAGAAATAGCTCTGTATTTGTAGTATTACTATTTTACTCCTATTAGGAAGGAGGTTAAAACAATATAGGAGTGAACTACGTAGTTCACACACAGTGCACTAATCAAAAAGCAATCATGGATCACAATCATTCAAATATTAAAGAATAAACCCTGAGACGAGTCATATGGCAGCCTTTTCTGTTTGAACCCTGAGCTGGTAAAGACTGACCTGCTGAGGCCTCTTCTATAATGAAGGTTGTACCAGTCCCTCCCACTTGAGTCTACACACATCCTCTATGACCATCCGCATGGCCATGATGACTGAAACGCGCCGCCTACAGCCGCAGGACAAGGATAAGACTGTAATGCCTGGTGCATCGGTTTGCATGCTGTTTTCCTGCAGGATTAGGACGTGCTCGTTCCGATCACTTCCTTTAATTCAGTACTAAATATTTCACCAAGCATGCTGAAAACTCACCATCAGGTCAGCACTGGGCTGCCCGCCCAATGAAATATGGATCAGAGCCAGGCTGCTTGTTGTGTACAGGCTCTTGTGATCAGGTCGGAATACGATATGCTGCTGCTTGGGCCGAAGTTTCTCTGGAGTTCAGGTGTTGGGGAGTATTGTCTGTCCACTGACATTTACATTATTTAAGGCATGTTTAATTCATCCACAACAAGACTTACAAACCACAGAGTGGGTTTAGGAGCGGCCTGGGATCAGCACATGCGTCTAGAGAGACTCTCTCTCTCTCTCTCTCTCTCCCCTTTTCTCTGTCTCTTTCTCTCTCTCTCTCTCTCTCTCTCTCTCTCTCTCTCTCTCTCTCTCTCTGTGTCTCACACTCTCTCTGTCTCTCTCACTATCCCTCTCTCTCTCTTTTTTTCTTTATTTCTCTTTTTCTCGCACTTTCACACACTCTCTCTATCCCCCTCTCTCATCCCTCTCTCTCTCTCTCATTTCAAATCCGTCTCTTTTTTCTTCTTTTTCTCTTTTTCTCTCTCTTTCTCTCTCTCTCTCTGTCTCTCTCTCTCTATCCCCATCGCTGTCTCTCTCTCACTATCCCTCTCTCTATTTCTCTCATTCTCTTTCTCACTATCCCTCTCTTTTTCCTTCTTTTTTTATTCTCTCTCTTTCAGTCAATCTCTCTATCTCTTTTCATCTCGTTTTTTTTTCTCCATTTTTCTCCAGGATCTTTACTTCTTTCTTCTTACTCTACTTCTTTTTCTCTCACTCTCTTTCTCTTTCCCTTCTTTTACTCCACCATCTCTCTTCATTCTCTTTTCCTGAGCCATTCTTTCCGTCTCATTTTCCTCATTCTTTCTCTACATCTCTCTTACTCTACTTTCTGTTTTCTCTCAATATCTTTAAAATTCTCTCCTTCTCTATCACACTTTTCCTTTCCCTCTTTCCATCTTTTTTGTTTCTCTCTCATCTCTCTTTCTCTCTCTTTTGTCTCTGTATCTCTTTACCCTGAGTTTCTCTCTCTTTTTTCTCTCTCTATGTCTCAAATTTTCTCTATTTACCTTTATTCTCTTTATACTTTATACATCTCTTAATTCTCTCTGTATCTCCCCTATATCCTTTTCACTCCTCCTCTCTCATCATCTCTCTTTGACCACTTTTAGTTTTTCTTTTCTGTCTCTTTTTCTCTTTCACATTTCCTCTGTCTCACTCTCCATCTACCCCCCCACCCCTCTCGCTGTAGTTGACTGAATCCAGCTGCTGCTGGAGCTCCTATAGAGAGCGGCTCCTGCTCTGTCAGGGCCTCAGCGTGTGGAGATTTATGTGTTTTCGTGTAAACGTGCAGGTGCAAACACCATATAGACCATAAGACTGATGCACAGAGTTACATTCTGCTGTGGCCAGATTTTGTGCCTATTGTTTGGATATTTAATGACTTTTGAGAGCAGCTTTAGGGATATGAAGACTTGCGCAAGGCCACAATCAGGACAGTCTAATACGCTTATATAAACCTCATAAACTGCTGGATTATTCTTTACTGTTCAATATTCAGGCTTTTCATATGAATTATTCATAAGCTACGTATATATGAAAAGGATGTGACTATGGACCCACATACAGAAAACTTATGGTGTTAGGTTAAAAGGGTTTAAAGGACAAAACATTTGTCACCTGAAACATATTTAATAGTGTACTACCACAACAAGCATGAACAACAGCTGTGATTGGATTTGACATGGAGCTTCTTCTTCCACACCATGGTCTTTGGCACACCCAAATGCAGTCACTCCTTTTAGCCAATCATTAACATCTGCTTTGGAGCCATTTTCCACACATGGAATGAGACATTCACTGCACTGTAGCACCTCTTCTCAATCTATGGATCCCATCACTCACTCCGCAGGTATTTATATCCCCAGCATCCTTGTGCAGAGCCATCTGCAGGTAACAATTTTTATGTCTGGGGAGCTTATGTAGATATTACGCATATACTTGAGACAAGAGGGAGCTGGGGCTTAAAGGAAGTTCACATAATCAGTTCATTTTAGGTGGAGGTGTGGTCATGCAGAGCATCAAGCTCATAAAGGGGGTCACATTTCTGTGGCATTCTTTGGGCCTATTTGTCTATGTGGAGGGCACGCTCAACCGATTTGGGTAGGAATCCATTCTTGCAGGTCACGTACACCCATGCATGCTGATTGTCTTCCTTGGGGCAGATGGGGTCTTCTAAGATGCAACATGTCACACAGCTAAATATGTCCGACCCAGCCCCTTAATTCTCCAGACCCAACTGAGCATCTGTGGGACCGCCTCGATCGTTGGTCATAATAATGTGACTCGATTGTGTTTTTTTTTTTTTTTACTGGGCTTTAACTTTTGTACAGTACTGTAGGTGCTGTTAAAACCAGGGGCTTATTATTCCATTATAAATCTCAAGACTTTTTATTCCATTTAATTTATTCAGAAATTACTATGAAACTAATTAGTGCCTTTATGGGATCAAATAGACTCAACACCAAATGTGAACTAAACACTACAGGCCCCTAGAATTTAGAAGCTTTAACAGTGACCTAACTTATAATATGTGCAGTGGTGAGTACACGCTCGTTTCAGATGTCCTTCAGTGTCTCCATAATAGCTGTTTGACGACATGCTGATCACATACACTCATATTCACTAATCATTTAATCGCTCCACACCAGAAGACTGGAATCCAATAAACTTACAGGAAGTGCGGGGGTAATTATTTTCCCCAGCCAAGTTTAGCCGAAGAAGCAGGGTCACGGAGGAGATTTCTCGGTGGCGAGCCGAGAGGTCAGGCGACTGCTGCTGACCGTCCATCTTCATCCCACTTATGCATTCATTTCTCCATTTCTATTCAGGCATGAGGGTGGACTCAGCATCAGCTGGCTGACTCCCAGGACCAATAATGCAATAATGCGATGCTAACCAAATGAGGCTAATCCGGCATATGGGGGCCAAATCCTATCACTGATGTGTCAGATGTCATCAGAGAGGCAACGAATGAAGACTCCTCTGAGGACGGAGTAAATACATTAAAGATACACACTCGCTGGCGCACACAAGGTCACGCTGGCAGGGACGCCAGCGTGTGGTATGTATTATAGAGGACTGCTGACAAAATATGAATATATGCTCTGCAACTGCACAAAACCCACAGAACACACTAACGGCCTTCAAATTCAATCCCTTTATCACAAAATCATGCAGAACTGCATCTCTGAATGGAAGGAGACGCTTTAGTCAAACCTATTTAATCAGTGGCCATTACACTCGTGGTGAAAATCTGGAAATCATGGACGGACTTCTGTGCACAGCATGGGCAATGCAGAACAATTAGTGGTTATAGTAATCTCCAGAGATCAAAGAAATCATGGTGTGATTTGATATTAACAGCTTCTTTCTCATAGCTCAGTGAAACAGGCACAGTTGTTCTGTAGTCTGCTTGGGTTCTGAACCTCTAACTGATTGATATGGTATAGTGGTCTATGTAGTCTGTTGTTGGGTAGACCTTGTTTACATGGTGTCACACTCTGATTAGGTTATGATGTATTTATTAACAGTGGGGTACGAAGTGCACAAACTAAGTATTTGAGTTAAAGTACAGATCCCCAAGGTAAAATATTTCTCCAGTAAAAGTACAAGTTCCTCCCTTTAGACCTCCACTGGAGTAAACAACTAAAGTACTTACCTTCAAATGTACTTAAGTATGGAGAGTAACAGTAGTATAATTTATTATGGCTCTAATGTGCTATTAACATTTCTGGAACAAGACTCTCCGGTCCTCAAGTAATGCAACAACCTTAATGATGCGCCAGTGCCAGAATGTAACTGGAGCACATTTAATGTAGAACAGAAATCTACATATATATATTAACTGCAATTTACTTCTTTGCTAAAGTGTTATTTGCTCTTAAGCATACTGGAAATAAATGAAGGCTTATTTGTCCTTCATTAACACATATTATTCAATAAATTAATTTCATTCCTTTAGTAAATACTATAAATCGACGTGTGGACCCACATTAGAGGCCTTCAGAGTTTAGCTGATGATGTTTGATGTTTTATCCTGATTTACACTCCCCTCTATGAAAATGTCCCATTAGGTATTTACGATGAGGAATGCAATGTCAACTCTAAGTTGGGTCATTGGCCAGGAATCGACCCCAGTTCTCAGACAATTGAACAAATTGATTCTTTTGGAATTAACTCCCCATCACTTTCTAAAATTGTAGAATATTAGCTTAATATCAGAATAATTTTCTACAAATTTGATTTGATATTAATGAAAACATTGATTGTAAAGTGCTGAATGATATACTGTATAAAATATATATATGTACATTGTACATTGTTGGAACATTAAAATCTCTAGACGGCTAAGGGTTAAACTTTATGCCCTGTCAAAGCTGAGAATACAAACATGGCATGTTGTTTTACCATGTTCCCGTGAAGGTAACCGAGCCAAGCTGAGTACATGGTGGAATACATGGTGGAACATAGAGAAAAGTTAATGATGAAACGAAAGCAGTAACCCACAGGAAGGTCAGCAGCTAATGGAGTCCAGGCTACTGAAGAAAGCAATGGGAGAAATTCAGAGCAGCTCAGTGGACCCGTAGAATGTGACCTTTGCCATTTTAATGTGTTGAGGACAGAGCATGGGGAACACCCAGCGCAGCAGAGCTCATTTACAGCTGTATACAGCGCTGTACATACACATTCCTCTGCCCCGCAGCACCACCGGACCAATCGATACTGCAGTCAATATGTTATTTTTCATCCAGTTTAAACGAATGCATGAACGCCCGGAGAGCCGCGGAGGTTCATGAATTCGAGACGCGAGGCTTTGGAAAAGCATTTCTGCTTCGATACAGCCCCGCTGCTGAACAGGTGAATGAAAATGAGGCCATGATCACCTAAATCATTACCCGAAGGCTATGGGAGGGAGGGGGCGTCGGTCATAGTGTTGGTGGGTGGAGACACAAGGCCATTGCCAGTTTTCTGCACAGTAAACATATAATTAGCATGAAATCTAATGTCATTCAGCCTTAGAGGTCAGGAGGTTTTTTTTTTTGTGGGCCCATTGTATGTTCAGTGTCTCTATTAACTGTGTAATTACACAGTAACAAGACATGCAACAACAGTGTAACTACTGGTATATGTATAGTGTAATTACATTAGTGTATCTTGATTGTTATTCAATCTTGATTGTGATTGTGTCCACTGAATGTCCACTCTATTAGACACTCCTACCTTGCTGGGCCACCTTGTAGATGTAGAGTATGTATGTAGTATGTAGAGAGATGTAGATGTAGAGACAATACCATATCGGCTGCTGTACAGTATGCGTTGGTCATCCCCTAGTAATTCATCTGTGCCCACAGGTCGCTGTTGGTGGGATAGTTTTGGTTGGTGGACGGTTCTCAGTCAGTCCAGCAGTGACACGGAGGTGTCCAACAGCACTGCAGTGTTGGATCCATTCACAACAGCCCAACATGCAACACACCACCACCATGTCAGTATGGATTTGAAGTTCTGCTCTCTTTTACAGAGTTTCTCAGATTAATGCAGCTAATGAGCTAAGAACACCAGAGAGCACCAGCGGGAAGTATCAGGCCATCTTATTGCTGTTAGGACACTCATTACTTAATTAATCAATTAACACGGCCGGCTTTAATTAAGATACAACATGACTCTTTTTTCTTCTTCTTTTAATCTCTGGTTCCATATCAGGGCGTCCCTCAAACTCTTCCAAAGCCACAAAGGAGAGGCGTTCGAGCTAGTGGCTTGTAATATGTCACTCTATCAAAGATAATGAGGAATATCTCACCCTGGAATCTATTTCCTGGTGGTTCGCTGAATTAAACATCAATCAGGGCCCCTCATGGCCTAGGATTACTGTATGAACAGCTGGATACTGGCTGATTCATGGGGGCGATAAAGACATATCATATCCAATCTCATTTTAATCTGCATTATTTAAAGAGCGAGATACTTCCCACACAGTATTCTGTTCGATAATTACTGCGGCTATGATGATGATGACGATGATGCTCTGGAAGGGCTCCCATTTCCTGGCTGATCTTTCATGCGATACTGCTGAGCCTTGTGGGAGATGATTTTCATCTGAACTAAGCCGAGGGTGTGAAAATGCACCCCACCCTGACAGCGGCTATAAATCACCAACTCAGCCAGCCCACTGATGGTACAGTTTATGTTATAGACGCAAAACCACAGAGAGATTCAAGTACGTAAAAATGTTAATGTTGAACACTTACTACGTTTAGGTTCATGTTCATCAAAGTGTCATCCTAGGAATGAAGTGTAGGTCTTGCTTACATAAGGTTTTGACTGCCATTAAAAGCACATATTGAAACTTTTTTTGAGTGCTGGTATCACATAACAAAATGCATGGAATTTGGCAGTATTCCCAAGGTACAAAATCAGGAGAAGTTGTCAAGGAAGGGTTTTCATCGTGAGAGAGGGTCTTGAACAGTCCCTGAAAGGCTACAATGTCTAATTAGACATAGAAAAGTTTCAATATTGACATTAGGTTTACTTATGCTTTGTTTACTACCAAACCCTTGTGTGTAACCCTGTCCCTATCACTCTCCTGTGTCTTATTTGTAACCCTACTGCTTTATTTGTCTTTCACCTGTGTCTTGTTTGTAACCGTACCCCTATCATTCATCTCTCACTCATGTCTTGTTTGCAACCCTGTCTGTATCACTCATCTCACCTGTGTCTTGTTTGCAACCTTCACCCTGTCATTCATCTCACCTGTGTCCTGTTTGTAACCCTAACCCTATCTCTCATCTCACCTGTGTCTTGTTTGTAACCCTAACCCTATCACTCATCTCACCTGTGTCTTGTTTGTAACCCCAACTCTATCACTCATCTCGCCTGTGTCCTATTTGTAACCCTAACCCTATGTCTCATCTCACCTGTGTCTTGTTTGTAACCCTAACCCTATCACTCATCTCACCTGTGTCTTGTTTGTAACCGTACCCCATCACTTATCTCACCTGTGTCTTGTTTGTAACCCTAACCCTATCACTCATCTCACCTGTGTCTTATTTGTAACCCTAACTTCATCACTCATCTCACCTGTGTCTTATTTGTAACCCTAACCCTATCACTCATCTCACCTGTGTCTTGTTTGTAACCCTAACCCTATCACTCATCTCACCTGTGTCTTGTTTGTAACCCTAACCCTATCACTCATCTCACCTGTGTCTTGTTTGTAACCCTAACCCTATCACTCATCTCACCTGTGTCTTGTTTGTAACCCTAACCCTATCACTCATCTCACCTGTGTCTTGTTTGTAACCCTAACTCCATCACTCATCTCACCTGTGTCTTGTTTGTAACCCTAACTCCATCACTCATCTTACCTGTGTCTTGTTTGTAACCCTAACTCCATCACTCATCTCGCCTGTGTCTTGTTTGTAACCCTAACCCTATCACTCATCTCACCTGTGTCTTGTTTGTAACCCTAACCCTATCAATCATCTCACCTGTGTCTTGTTTGTAACCCTGTTCCTATCATTTATCTCTCACTCATGTCTTGTTTGTAACCCTGCCCCTTCATTTCTCTCTCACTTGTGTCTTATTTGTAATCCTGTTTCTATCATTCCTATTTCACCTGTGTATTGTTTGTAACCCTGTTCCTGTCATTCATCTCACCTGTGTTATGTGTGTAACCCTGTTATTTTTCTTACCTGTGTCTTGTTTTTGACATGCCTCTGCTCCCAACTTTGTCCATCAAGACATGAATCAGCGAGTTTGGTGTGGAAGAACTTGACTGGCTTGCACAGAGCCCTGACCTTAACCTAATAGAACACTTTGATGAATTATATGAATTAGGGATAAATTAGAACGGAGACTGCGAGCCAGGACTTCTCGTGCAGCATCAGTCTCTGACATCACAAATGTGCTTCTGGAAGAATCTTCTAAAATTCCCATAAACACATTCCTAAACCTTGTGGAAAGCCTTCCCAGAAAAGTTGAAGCTGTTAGCTGCAAAAGGTGGGCAGACATCATATTAAAGCGTATATATTAAGAATGGGATGTCACTCAAGTTCATATGTGTGTGAAGGCAGACGAGTGTATAAATATTTTTGGCAGTGTACACACACACACACATATATATATAGTCTGCAGTTTAGAATAAAAGTGAAGACATCAAACTATAAAACAGCACTCGGGGAATATATATGCTAACCTATACAATGACATTCATATAATGGCTGATTAGCTCTTCTGTTGAGTCCAAACTGGTTATATGTATTGATCTTGTATCTTGGTTCCTTTTTTTGTGACTGTATTTAGTTTATATTTTTCAGTCCATTATTTTATTGATCCTTCTTCTTCATTTATTATTCATTTTTTGTTAATACTTCTTTCATTTCAGCATCATTACTAATGAAACATTCACAGCAATAACCGAGCTAAAAAGCACTACACACACACACAGGCACACCAGAGGGGTTACTCCACTGAAGCCAGTAGTTGGTAGGCTAAATTGGTTGTAATGCAGGATAGGACTGGGTATTATCTGCCTATTCATTTTAATAATCAGAAGCAACTATTTTAGTCCTACTGGAACCAAATGATGTTCTGCATTCTGATTCATTGGTTCTCATATATTTTTTAGAAACTCCAGGTGAATAAGGGAGCACAGCATCCAGTATTAAAGATGTTTGTATAATAGTAAACCTGAATATTATATTAAACATCCTGCAAATCTGAAAAATAAATATGATAAAACTTACAAACCGATAAAACTTGAGTCCCATTGCTTGCTTGCATTTCAGATGCATTTCCTTCCTCTGCATCACAAACACTGAGCTCTTCTCTTATTCCCCCTAATAGATTATCACTGTAGACTTCAAACAGCAGTTACTGACCTTCAAGGTTTGTACTGGGATAACAGTGGTCA
Organism: Prochilodus magdalenae; assembly: GCA_024036415.1. Taxonomy (NCBI): domain Eukaryota; kingdom Metazoa; phylum Chordata; class Actinopteri; order Characiformes; family Prochilodontidae; genus Prochilodus; species Prochilodus magdalenae. Next base: position 4,766 of record JAMWET010003602.1, on the reverse strand, counting down.
CTGGTTTCACGGGTAACAGTGACCGAGCTTCTGATTGTTACTTTTAAGGGATTTTCAAAGGACAGTTTTTGTTTATTCCAATAATATTTAATATTGCATTGATTGTAAGTTCTTATCCTTTTTATATTGCTTTTGTGGTTGTCTTGCTATCCTTTATTGACCGGAAGAGGATGGGTTCCCTTTTAGAGTCTTGGTTCCTGGGGGCTCGGGCCCAGATTCTCTGTAAAACTGCTCAGGACAAAAGGCACTACACAAATTAACCCTGTTTGACTTGAGTTATGCGATAATTGTGTGGGCATGGCCAATGAGAAACTTGATTGACAGCTCTCTGTTACACAACTAACATTATTATCCAGCTTTTACATTTAAAACTAAATTTGTAAACTGCATGAAAATGCATCCAGAACCACACATTTATATACCTCCCACTGAACTCTAATTAATGCACTTTAATTAGGCGCACTACTTTACACAGCATTTAGCACTGTAGTGTGCGGTTTGATGTCCATCATGGGAGTTCTGGATATGGCAGTGACCTCCATAGTGCATTTCGATGCCACTGTTCTTCAGTTTAGTGTAAGAGTGACTGTACATTTATGTGCAAACATATAACGTATTTTGGTTACATTGGCATCATAAAAAAACAACCACATGCTAACAGGAGACAAGGAGAAAACGCTGTACACACTGGCATCAAATGAGAAATTGGCACATACTCTGACACAACAAAAAAACAAAAACACACACTCTGACTTCAAAGAAAACAACAACACACTCTCTGATGTCAAAAAAAGGAAACAACAGCACACACTGTGACATCAAACAAAAGAAATAACAGTGCACACTCTGACATCAAAGGAAACAACAGCGCACACTCTGACATCAAACAAAGGAAACAACAGCGCACACTCTGACAAAGAAACAACAGCACACACGTTGACATCAAACAAAGGAAACAACAACGCACACTGTGACATCAAACAAAGGAAACAACAGTGCACAGTCTCACATCAAACAAAGGAATCGACAGCCCACACTCTGACATCAAACAAAAAAAAACAACAGCGCACACTCTGACATCAAACAAAAAAAAACAACAGCCCACGCTCTGACATCAAACAAAAAAAACCAACAGTGCACACTCTGACAAAGAAACAACAGTGCACACTCTGACACCAAACAAAGGAAACAACAGCCCACACTCTGACATCAAACAAAAAAAAAAACAACAACAGCCCACACTCTGACATCAAACAAAAAAAAACACAACAGCCCACACTCTGACATCAAACAAAAAAAAACACAACAGCCCACACTCTGACATCAAACAAAAAAAAACAACAGCCCACACTCTGACAAAGAAACAACAGCGCACACTCTGACATCAAACAAAGGAAACAACAGCGCACACTCTGACAAAGAAACAACAGCCCACACTCTGACAAAGAAACAACAGCGCACACTCTGACAAAGAAACAACAGCCCACACTCTGACAAAGAAACAACAGCGCACACTCTGACATCAAACAAAGGAAACAACAGTGCACACTCTGACAAAGAAACAACAGCCCACACTCTGACAAAGAAACAACAGCGCACACTCTGACATCAAACAAAGGAAACAACAGCGCACACTCTGACAAAGAAACAACAGCGCACACTCTGACAAAGAAACAACAACAAGAAAACAACAGCCCACACTGTGACAAAGAAAACACACTCACACTGACAAAGAACAACACCCCACACTCTGACAAACAAACAACAGCCCACACTGTGACAAAGAAAACAACAGCACACAGCCCACACTCTGACAAAGAAACAAACAGCCCACACTCTGACAAAAACAAAGGAAACAACAACAACAGCGCACACTCTGACATCAAACAAAGGAAACAACAAAGCAGGGAAAACAAATACAGTGCACACTCTGACATCAAAACAAGCCCACCTCTGACATCAAACAAAACAACAGACGCACAGTGCACACTCTGACATCAAACAAAGGAAACAACAGCGCACACTCTGACATCAAACAAAGGAAACAACAGCGCACACTCTGACATCAAACAAAGGAAACAACAGCGCACACTCTGACATCAAACAAAGGAAACAACAGCGCACACTCTGACATCAAACAAAGGAAACAACAGCGCACACTCTGACATCAAACAAAGGAAACAACAGCCCACACTCTGACATCAAATAAAAAAAAAAAAACAACAGCCCACACTCTGACATCAAACAAAGGAAACAACAGCGCACACTCTGACAAAGAAACAACAGCGCACACTCTGACATCAAACAAAGGAAACAACAGTGTACACTCTGACAAAGAAACAACAGCGCACACTCTGACATCAAACAAAGGAAACAACAGTGTACACTCTGACAAAGAAACAACAGCCCACACTCTGACAAAGAAACAACAGCGCACACGTTGACATCAAACAAAGGAAACAACAGCGCACACTCTGACATCAAACAAAAAAAAAAACAACAGCGCACACTCTGACAAAGAAACAACAGCCCACACTCTGACAAAGAAACAACAGCGCACACTCTGACAAAGAAACAACAGCGCACACTCTGACAAAGAAACAACAGCGCACACTCTGACATCAAACAAAGGAAACAACAACCCACACTCTGACAAAGAAACAACTGACATCAAACAAAGCACACTCTGACAAAGAAACAACTGCGCACACTCTGACAAAGAAACAACAGCGCACACGTTGACATCAAACAAAGGAAACAACAGCCCACACTGACAAAGAAACAACAGCGCACACTCTGACAAAGAAACAACAGCGCACACTCTGACACCAAACAAAGGAAACAACAGCCCACACTCTGACACCAAACAAAGGAAACAACAGCGCACACTCTGACACCAAACAAAGGAAACAACAGCCCACACTCTGACATCAAACAAAAAAAAAACAACAGCCCACACTCTGACAAAGAAACAACAGCCCACACTCTGACAAAGAAACAACAGCCCACACTCTGACAAAGAAACAACAGCCCACACTCTGACAAAGCCAGCACACTCTGACATCAAATAAAAAAAAAAACAAAAGCCCACACTCTGACATCAAACAAAGGAAACAACAGCCCAAACTCTGACAAAGAAAACAACAGCACCTCTGACATCAAACAAAGGAAACAACAGTGTACACTCTGACAAAGAAACAACAGCGCACACTCTGACATCAAACAAAGGAAACAACAGTGTACACTCTGACAAAGAAACAACAGCCCACACTCTGACAAAGAAACAACAGCGCACACTCTGACAAAGAAACAACAGCGCACACTCTGACAAAGAAACAACAGCCCACACTCTGACATCAAACAAAGGAAACAAAACAACATTCTGCACACTCTGCGCACACTCAACATCAAACAAAAAACAACAGCGCACACTCTGACAAAGAAACAACAGTGCACACTCTGTTGACACACTGACATCAAACAAAGGAAACAACAAACACCACACTCTTGACAAAGAAAACAACAGCGCACACTCTGACATCAAACACCAAGGAAACACACAAACAACGCACACTCTGACAAAGAAAACACAGTGCACACTCTGAAAAGAAACAAAGGAAACAAAGAAACAGCCCACACTCTGACATCAAACAAAGGAAACAAACGCACACTCTGACAAAGAAACAACAGTGCACACTCTGACATCAAGAAACAACAGTGCACACTCTGACAAAGAAAACAACAGCCACACTCTGACATCAAAACAAAGGGAACAACAGCGCACACTCTGAATCAACAAAAGGAAACAGCAGTGCACACTCTGACAAAGAAACAACAGCGCACACTCTGACAAAGAAAAACAACAGCCCACACACTGACATCAGAAACACAGAAATCAACAGCGCACACTCTGACAAAGAAACACACAGCCCACACTCTGACAAAGAAAACAACAGTGCACACTCTGACAAAGAAACAACAGCCCACACTGACATCAAACAAAGCACACTCACACTCTGACAAGAAAAACAAAGGTACACAACAGCCCACACTCTGACATCAAAAAACAACAGCGCACAACAACAACAGCCACACTCTGACATCCAAACAAAGGAAACAACAGCCCACACTCTGACAAAGAAACAACAGCGCACACTCTGACAAAACAAAGAAACAACTCTGAACAAAAAAGAAACAACAGCCCAACACTCTGACAACAAAGAAACAACAGCCCACACTCTGACAAAGAAACAACAGCCTCTGACATCACAAAGAAACAACAGACAACGCACACTCTGACAAAGAAACAACAGCCCACACTCTGACAAAGAAACAACAGTCCACACTCAGACACAGTAACAACAGCTCACACTCTGACATCGAAAAAAGGAAACAACAACAGCACACTCCATCAAACAAAGGAAACAACAGTGCACAGATCTCACATCAAAACAAAGGAATCGACCGCCCACACTCTGACATCAAACAAAAACAACAGCGTGCACGTCTACCATCAACAAAAAAAAACAACACTCTGACATCAAACAAAAAAAAAACAACAGCCCACACTCAACAAAAAAAAACAACAGTTGCACACTCTGACATCAACACTCAAAAAAAACAACAGCGCACACTCTGACATCAAACAAAGGAAACAACAGCCCACACTCTGACAAAGAAACAACAGCCCACACTCTGACAACAGACAAAGAAACAACAGCGCACACTGCTGGACATTCAACAAAAAACAACAGTGCACACTCTGA